>CM035414.1:186585934-186870934 GCA_020310875.1 Ceratopteris richardii | reverse complement strand
GACTGTTGATATGGAACATTCTTTGCATGTCTATGGCAATGGCACACTAAAATTTTGTATTTGATTTTTATATGGCACTACCTACCTTAGTGCCACATTTTGTAAAAGCGTCATATATGACAACCACACTCTTGTACATGCTTCATTTATGAAATATATAACTCTTCTTGTACATGGTTCATGGTTCATGGTTCATTCTGATTATCTCTTTTGTGTCCAATAATATTCTGTTTTATGAAATCATACTTCGGTTGACATTAGAGTACACATCACATGCATTGGGTTCTTTTTGGGCAGTGTATTGTCTTTTTCTAAGCAATATCATGGTAATGTTGCTCTAGCAAAAGACAACACACTCTGCCCAAAAAAAATTTTGCAGATATGGTCGTCGGTATAAGCGACAATATTCCTAGTAATGCCATCTAAATACACATTGGTACACCTAGGGGGCGCTGGTATATGTGACGGTACACGCAGTAGTGGTGCTGGTATAACCGTCGATATGGGCGTCACTAATACCGATGTTTCTACCGACGCTCATACGGATGCTGATACCGATGCATATACTGGTGCTTTAATACCGACACACATATCCACACCTACACTGATGTCGGGGGAAAAATAGGTGCATTCATTTCCCTAGGTAAAAACCTCGATATCAGGCCGATCTGTTGTAGTGTGAGGAACATGTTTTTGGGTGTCTAAATGAGTGAGGAAGCATGAATAGAAGTACACAAAAGAGTGAAGAAGGAGATCCAAGCATAGAGATATGTGATGGCATTAAGAGCTCTCTATCAATAGATGATCAATAGTATGAGAATAAAGGAAGTGAGAGCTATGAGTGAATGCCTAAATATAGAGTACCACCAAATATGAGTATATAATGTATAGGTGGTTACATGAGGAAAATCCTCTAGCTAGAACTAGATTTAAAAGTACCCAGGTATAGGGAAACAGTTCATATCAAAGCTACTTGAGGGACACATACATGGAGGAAATGATGTGAACACATACATGGAGTGATATATCAACTCCCACAACATAATAAGCCAAAAGCATTGTTCAAAGCTTCAAAGTTTTCCCGTGGAAGAGCTTTGGTGAATATGTCTACCACATTATCTCGTGTAGGCACATATACCAAATCAATATCGCTAGCTTGGTGTTCTCTAGCATAATGATAGTGAACCTCAATGTGTTTTGTGCATACATGAAACATTGGGTTTCTTGCAACTGCCAAAGCACTCTAAAAATCAATGGGAATATGCATAGGTGCATCAATCCTCATGCATAGATTCATCAATTGGCATCTCAACCATATGTGCTCCAATATAGTTGTGAATAGTACCCTGTACTCAGCTTCAAAACTTGGTGTGGACATATAAGGTTTCTTCTCAATAAACCAAGATATTCATGATCATCATAGGAATAATAAATTACCACAAGTGGACACCTATGTATCTAACAACCTTCCCAATCAATATGTTGAAAAAATGCAAGAATGGCTAAACATCTCTACCATAAAAGAGATCCAAACTCAAAGTGGCTCTTAGATATCTAAACACAAGTTTTGCTGCTTGCCAATGCTTAGTTCCAATGCTATTCATAAATTGACTCAAGTGGGAAACACATATTCTATATCCCATCATATGTTACATGCATATATGAATAATCCCATAACTTGATGATAAAGAGAAGTATCGAATGCATCACCTGCACCCTCAATAAAGAATCTAAATCAAGTTTCCACTAGTGTTTAGATAGGATTTCAATCCTTAAAACTAAAACATGAAATCAGTTTCTCAATATACTTTGTTTGACGCACAAACATTCCTCCCTCAACAAATACGAACTAGATGCCAAGGAAAAACTCTAAAACATCAAGATATAAGACATCAAAAGTATGCTACAAATTAGCCATAAACATGCCAATTTTCTCATCACATGAGCTGGCCAAAAGAATTTCATCAAAAGAATGAACAAGCACTGTAAGATTAGTCCCATCTTTGCATACATGAAATGTGGATTCAATCAGAATACATGTAAAACGAAGAGAGATGAGGTGCTTATGTATCTTATCATACAATGCACGTGGGGCTTGCTTCAACCGATAAAAAGTCTTACACAAGTGGAAAACCATATACTCTTCACCTTTGATGGAAAATCCAAGAGGTTGCTTCACATAGACCTCTTTTGAAAATTTCCATTGAAGAAAAATATTTCTATATTGAATTGATGCACTTTCCAACCATGATCAATAACCAATGGAATTAAAAAACAAATGGTAATCATGCACGAAGTAGGTGCAAAATTATCCTCATAATCAATGCCATATTTTTGTCCATAATAACCTTTTGCAATTATTCTAGCTTTGTAGTGATGAACACTACCATTTGACTATCTTTTTAACCTTGTAAATCCACTTAATATCAATGGAATTCTTACCTTTTGGAATTCTTATGATGACCAAGATGTTAATGAAGCAAAGCTACAAAAGTTGAAACACATCATCGTATAAAAACAGTATACAGGTGACGCTTGAGGGGGAGAACGTTGAGTGATGTGGAAAATTTCCACGTGGCAAGTGGTTATAAAAAATCTCAATTATTTTTGACATTGCATGATTTGCACACAGAAAAGATTAGTTAAATTTATGCCCATTCCATTAGCTTCTCTCTCTGTTTACAGAAACCATTGCGCCAAATAATCTAACACACTTAAATAAAGATCATTGTTGTTTACAGATTTGACTTTGCGCTTCATTGATGATCTTTTTTTTTTTAATAAAAGGAAGTTCGACCTTAGCCTACTCTCTTCGATTTGAATTAATTAAAAAAAAAGTACAAGAGAAGGGAACTAGTGCCCATGGATCCCCTGAATCCCACAGAGCGGGGTAGCTTTTATCGAGTTTAGATGGCATTACAAAGAAGGTTAATCACCCTCTCATCATGCTCATGCGGGGCCCACATGGGTTTAAACATGTTGTTGATCAAAAGGAGTACTTGATGATGCCTAAAAGGGGAGGGGAGGATTTCTTAGAATTAGCGATCCTTTTGCCAAGGAGGAATAGCGAATTCTCGATCGATCACTCTATGGGGAATTCACCAAAGTTTTGAGCACATCTTTCATGCCAGATCTTCCATAGGACCTCCCCTCTGAAGGTGTTCCAGAGAGTCCCCGAGCAACCGCTCGCTTCTCCCAACAGAGCCAACTTCCAACTGATATGTTTCTAAAGTCTAATTTTCATTCTGATAATCTACTAGAGCCTTCGTGGTAGGCTTTGCAAAGCTTACATGAAGTTATAGTCAAGGTTGATAAACCTCGCATCCCCATCATGTGGAGCCCACTTGGTTTTAAGCTTATTGTTGACATATTGTAGCTCTTTGTGATGTCTGAAGGGGGGGTTTCTTACAGTTAGCAATTCTTTTGCCGAGAAGGAATAGGGACTTCTTGATCGACCACTCCTTAGGGGTATTGCCAAAGTTGTGAGCACATCTTTCCCGCCAAATCCTCCAAAGGATCTCTCCCCTGACCGCATTCCACAATGTCGTAGAGCAACTGATTGCTTCACCAATGAGGGCTTCCTTCCAATTGATTTGTTCTTGGAGTCCCAAAGAATGACCAAGGACCCTCCATAACTGAAGGGATTTAGGGCAAGCAAAGAACAGGTGACCAATATCCTCTTTGCTATGGCAACATCACTTGCACTAGAGCGGAACACCATAGATCTTGTTAGCTTTCACATTGGTCCATATTCCACGGTGTAAAATTGTGATAAGAGGACCGACTTTTTGTTTTCAATGAGAGGGTGCGAGATAGACATAAATTTCATATCCCATCAAAGTCGCGTCCAGTTGAGACACCATTTCATGTTGAGACTGATGTGAATGTCATTGCAAGCTTCGACATATGGAAGATTGGAGAGGTGATTACCATTATACCATTTAAGGCCCATTAGGTTTGGAGAGTCATGTCCCATAAGTAGTCGGATTTTAGATCGGTCCCAAGTGTGGCTAAAACATTCCATTCCTCGTACATGACCGCAACAGTAGGGTCAAGGTCCTCAAAGTCCACCCATATGTTCGTGTCCTGTTTCGAGAGGTGCTTCCATCGTTTGAATCCCTTATTCCAGAGTCTCTTTCCACTTAAACCATTCGAAGGCTCCATGTTTCTCATGCCTTGGATTGCGAACCAAATAGAATCGTTTTGTCTTATACCTGCAGCCCACTTCAAATCTTCACTGATTCTGATGTGAGGTTTGAATCTGTTCCAACTCAACCACAATGATCTTATCAAGATCGATCCTTTAGGTGAGACCAGAATCGCAATTATTTTGGTAGGCTACCCTGGATGAAAAAACCTCAACTTCACTAATGATCTTATGACTTCACGTCGTGCAAGCTTTTATGGTTGTTGCAGACGTCTTGTTTTTAGCTGGACAAATTATTTCAAGGTTATGTATGGTCGATATTTTGATATATGCTTTTGAGAGAGAGAAAAAGAGAGAGTATGAAAATTGTTCTATATTTTTGTGTTTGTGAATAAGATATGCTTTTTACCATGCACTTTAGTTACGTAGGAATTTTCAGACGGCCCATATGAGAAGACTATAAAAACTTTTGACTGATGGCTTGTGGAGTTAAGTATTTGCATGTGCAGAGTGTGGTGTGTGGAGAGTCATGGTTCGGTCAACACTTGGTTCTCTCTCTTTCTCTCTCTCTCTCCCCAATTCCTTCTCTTCTATGACCTCATTAAAGACGCTTAATATATTTCCGCAACGTAAACTCACTTGGATGGCCAACCGGACATGGCCGTAAAACTGACATAAGAAGGCGTCGCTTTTCCGATATTGCCCCATGAAACATGGGATGTAGTTTCCCGGATACTCCCCATTCATCTTTTTTTTTTTTATATATATATAAAGGAAGTTCGGCCTTAGCCTAATCTCCCGGACTTTAATTATAATAAAGAGAAAAAGTTACAAGTGAATGGGACTAGTGCCCATGGGACCCCCCAAATCCCACAACGCAGGGGAGGAGTATAGCAAGCTACAGTGCATTACAAATGAGGCGGATAACATTACCATCACCCTCATGTGGGACCCATTTGGGTTTCAACTTGTTGTTTTCGAGGAGATAGATATAGTGATGTCTAAACGGTGGCGATCTCTTGACTTGGGAGATTCTTTTACCAAGGAGAAACAAGGATTTCTCGATCGACCATTCCTTAGGAGTTTGGCCAAAATTGTCGGCACAGCGCTCTCTCCAAATCTTCCAGAGAGCCTCACCTCTGATGGCATTCCACAGCCTCGAAGAGCATCCGATCGCCTCACCCAACATCACTTGTTGCCAGTTGATTTGACTCGTGAGTCTCAAAACCCGGGACACGTGATGCCAGATAACACGGGACTTGGGGCAATCAAAGAACAGGTGAGCTAAATCTTCTATGCACCGATGGCAACGCTTGCACCATGGCGGCACACCACAGATTTTGTTAGCCCTTGCATTGGTCCAGATTCCTTTATGCAAGACCTGCCACATGAGAACGGACTTTTTGACCTCAATTAGGGGGTGCCAAAGAGACATGAATTTTAGCTCCCACCGAAGTTTGGTCCAAGCAAGGCACCACCTCTTGTTAAGGGTGTGGTGAACATCCAAATCCCCTTTGAAGTTCGGGATTCTGGAAAGCTTCTTACCATTGCTCCATTTGAGGCCCTCCGAGCAAGGAAGATCCTGACCGCAGAGAAGGCGGGTAGTTGAGCGGTCCCAGGCTAAACACCTGCTTTGAAGAAGAGTCCATTCCTCAAAGGTAACGCTAAGTCTCGGATCCAAATCTTCGAACCTAATCCACTGGCTGGTCTCTTGTTTCCAGAGCTGTTTCCACTGTTTGAACCCCTTGTTCCATAACCGCCTTGCAGTTTGGAGGTTCCAAGACTCCACTCCCCGAATGCCACTGATCCGGAACCAAATAGAGTCATTTTGTCTTATGCCAGCCGCCCACTTCCAATCATCACTGATTCTGATGAACTGTTTGGCCTTGTTCCAATTCTTCCATAAGGAACACACGAGGCTAGAGCCTTTAGGGCAGACCGGGTGGGGGGAGAACAAAAGCGTGAGAATCCCTATGTCCTTCCAACCAGGGAGGCCAACAAAGGTAAGGTCTTCCATGTTTCTGAAGATCAATTTAGCCCAAGAGGACTCCCTATTGCTCCAGGCCTTGATAAGCCATTTAGCCGCCAGCTTGTCAGCCAACCCAGCAATGTCCATAATACCCAAGCCCCCTGAGTCTTTAGGGCTAATGCAAGTATCCCATTTGATTTTGGGAACCCCCCTTCTGTTGGGGTCCCCAGTCCAAAGGAAGTTCCTGCAGATTCTTTCTACTTTGGCCAAGTCTTTCTCCTTAGGTCTCCAACACGAGATAAAGTAAATAATTGTAGACAACATAAAAGTGTTAATAACCATAGCACGTCCTGCCAGGTTGACTTGCATACCTTTCCACTGATTCAGCTTGCTATCCAGCTTGGATAGCACCCAGTTCCATCGTTGGTCCATTGAGATGCCGAAACCCATCGGAATGCCAAGGAGACGGAAGACTTGACCGCTGGGGATGACTTGACACCCCCGATCCACCAACAATTGGGGAGTAGGCCCGCTGATTACTCTAAAAGCAGTTTTAGCATGGTTGATTTTTGAGCCTGATGCCACACAAAAGGTGTGGAGGCACCACCAGAACACCTCAATGCTGTTTATATCGTTATGCACAAAGGCATTCATGTCATCAGCAAAAAGTCTCACAACCAATTGGCCGTGATTTAGAGGTAAGGAAAGACCCTTGAGATTGCCAGCGTCCATGTGATGCTTTAATAGGCAGCTGAGTCCATTCGAGGCGATAGCGAATAGTAAAGGAGCGAGAGGGCAGCCTTGCCTAATTGATCTTTTTAAACGAATGGGCTCAGAGAGCTTACCGTTGATGTTTATTCTAGTTGAAGCATTTCCAAGAAGAGTGGAAACCATCTTCGTGAACTTTTGGCTGCATCCAAGGTCTTTCAATGATTGAAGAATAAAGTCCCATTCCAATCTGTCATACGCTTTGTCAAAGTCGATCTTAATGAAAACTAGATCTTGAGCAGACTCCTCCGCAAAAGCAAGGCCTTCCTAAATATCAATAATTGCTTCAAGTATAGATCTACCTTTGATAAAACCTTTCTGGTCCTCGCACAGCCATGACTTTAAATGACAGGAGATTCTGTTGGCGATGACTTTTGCAATTATCTTGTATCCAGTTTGGAGCATGGTAATCGGACGCCAGTTTTCAATTTTGTTCTTATCTCCCCGTTTGTGGATTAACTTGATGACGCCATTATTCAGGCACTCAGGGAGGGCACCGAAGGAGAGAGCCTCTTGCCACACGAGGCGTAGTGGGGTGGCCACCTGAAGTTTGAAGGATTTGAAAAACTCATTGGTAAGGCCATCTGGACCCGGACTTTTCCCATTGGGAAGGGCATCAATAACCTCGATAATTTCATTCTCAGAGATGTTAGCATCCAGTAGAGCAATCAAGTTCTGTGGGATTCTGGTTTGAGCAACCCTTGAAATGGTTGCCATGGAGTCGCGCCTGTGGGGGGAAAGAGGAGTCGAGACCCCGAGAAGATTGGTAAAATGTTCGACGATGATCATTCTATTCTCCACTTCCGTGCAACATTCAGTTCCATTGTTATCGACCATTAGGGGGATGGATTCCCTAGCTTGTTTCCTTTTGAGGATGTTACACATCTCTTTCGTTGGTTTGTCGGCCTTCCCTGCCCACCAATCTTTGAAGAAAATTTGAAGATTTTTCCTTTGGACCTCCTCCTCTAATCTTAGCCTTCCCCTGATTTTCAAAAGACCCTGTTGGCAATGTAACTTACCTTTGTTCACCTCTTCTTCAAGCCGTGAGAGCCTCTGGTACACCGTTTCTCTTCTTTTTTTTTGAATTCCTCTTATAGCCTTTTGAGTCCTGATTAGAATTTTACGAGTCCTTTCTACTGCGTTTCTCCAACACTTAGCTGGTTCATTACAGTAAGCAAAGGCTTCTATCCACACCTCAGAAATTTCCTGGTGGACAGAGGGGAGGGAAAATGATGTCTGACAAGCATGAAACCAAGGAGCTTTCTGGAGCATGGGAATCGGTTTGAAGGACAGAGTAATCGGATAGTGGTCTGAGATTGTGAGGTCCATGTGTTGAGAAATCGAAGGAATACCCCACTGAAGGATGGTGTTCTGATCGATGTAGAATCTATCAAGCCTTGCTTTCCTCAAAGAGTCCCCCGACTGGAGATTAGACCAGGAGAACCCCTGCCTGTCTTTCACTTCGACCAGGTCGAGATGGAGCTTGATTTTATCCCAAATCTCTTTCTCCTGACCGTCAATAATTTTTCCTTTGTTATTCCATCGGTCCTCAGGAAACTCAACCATGTTGAAGTCCCCACAAATCAGAACATTGTGTGAAAGGGAGTCAAGGGAAGCCCAAGTATCCATTCTATGTGCTTCGCCATTAGGGGCATAAATTGAGACCACAAAGAACTGGAAAGGAGACCCGAAAGAGGCAGCAATCCAACGATGATTCCGACATTCAAAAGTCGAGGTCACATTGCTAGACAAGGCGTGACTGATACCGATAGAAGCACCCCCCGTCCCTCTAGGATGAGAAGTGGAGAACCAAAGGTGGTTCGGAGAAATGCATTTAAGCCGTTTTTGTAGATCCTCTCCGTCTATTTTAATCTCTTGTAAGCAAATAAAGTCAGGGGCGAAGCACATGTCTTTGAACCACTGGCCAAGAATCGAAGCTCTTGACGGGTCAGACAGACCCCTAACGTTTAGAGATGTGAGTTTCATTAATGATGGTTGCCCTCTTTGAGGGGAGGGGCCCGATCTTTTTTCTTCTTGTGGTCTTCTTTTTTCTTCCCTACTTCTTGACTTAGGATCCTACTCTTGAGGGGCCTCTTCCAAGGCATGCCGGAAGGTTGTTTACCTTTAAGCTTGGACTTTTGTTGCGGTAGTCTTGGAAAGCATACCGGGAGGGTAGGACCAAGAGCGGAGCTTTCGCTGTCTGGGTTGTCTTCATTGCTGGTAGTGAAGCCTTCCTCTTTACTCGTGGTGTAACCTTCTTGGTTATCTTCTTTGCTGGTAGAGCACCCAAGGGTATTATCAGTGGGGTCTTCTTCAAAGAGGTTGTCCCCTGGGAAGTCGAGCTCATTAATCTCTTTTTCTAGGTTACAATATATGTTATTCGAGGGGGCAGCTGTCGAAGAATTCCTAGTTTTTGATCTTCGAGGGCTAACTTTCCTCTTGCGTCTCACTTCAGTGAATCCTTCTGAATCCGTCTCAGCAACGCGAGTTCCCTCTTCTTCCTCCAATGGAGGGGGATGACCCCGAGTGTCGTCTTGGGGGAGAGGATCTAGGGTCCCATCTGGTTTAAGCTTGTTTTTATTGGTACTTTTCTTCAGGGGGCAGTCTTTGATCCTGTGACCTTGATGCCCGCACCGGAAGCACGCGTTTGGCAAATTCTTGTAAGTAACCTCTTGTGTCCAGGTCTTACCATCTCCACAGTTTATGGCGATCTTCGAGGGAAGGACCTGGTTCAGGTCTGTCTCAACGCAGATCTGTGGATGCCATCTTGCATTGAAAGAATGTTGAGCACCATCGTAGATTAACCCCCCAACATCCTGTCTTGCGGCCATCGGGCGGCCGATCGGTGAGACGATTTCACGAAGAAATCCATACATGAAGAAAGGCAAATTGGGAAGCTCCACCCAAAGCGGGTAACGAAGAGGCTTTGATCTGTTCGGGACAAAGTCTGGGGTCCACTTAAAAAGGCAAAGGGTGGACCGACCCACTTGCCAGGAACCGGCCTGCAGGGCTTGGAAAGCCATCTCTTCGTTCTCAAATACTAGAAGCAGGTGATTCGCCGGCAAGAATTGACATTTGGACACAATTAGGCCACGCGGGAACCACTCCTTGCGAAGCCAAGTTCTCACACTTTCAAGAGGGGGCCTGGGGCCAAACATTTGACCGATCAGGCAAGTTTTCTTCAGTTCTTCTTGCTTAGCCGCCACAGACTCCTTGCATAAAGAGACCTCTGGGGGCGCGACGTCCACTGGGGCGGACTCCACCTCAAGGGGGGACACAGACTCCTTTGAACCCGCTAAAGGTTCCAAAAAGGCCTTCAAAAATTCGCGAGAGAGAGAACCTTTTTCTATCTCACGAGCGTCTCTCAATATGCCAACAACTGCATCGAGGTGTTTTGGAACGGCAAGCAGATCAAGTGATGCCTTTGTTTAAAATGAACCTTAAAAAGCTACAATTTATCAATGGGATTCAGCCAAAAAAGAAAGAGGCAGCGTGACCCCCTTCAATGCCTTGATATTTTTTTCCTCTTTTTTTTTTGCGTTTGAGAAGGTTGATTCGAAAATGAAAGTGATAACTTGCCAAACTGGAGTGCAGATTGAAGAATAAAGTCCCATTCCAAATCTGTACAATAAGATCTTAGAATGTCCTTAAAATAATTGACCATAATCTTCAATCAGTTAACTTCTTTGAAAGAAGTAAAGTTCGAGAGAGGAAGAGAGAGATAGAAAGAGAAAGAAAGATAGAGATGGATAGAGAGATAAAGAGATACAAATGTAGAGAAAGAAAGATGGAAGGCGAGAGAGAGAGATAGACTGCGGGAGTGTGCAAATGTTTTTTATCAAACATATGTTTGCCCTTTGGTAAGGCATGTGTAGAAAGACTGACGGAAGGGAGATGTATTTTTTATTATTGTGTAGTACAAGCCTCATATAAATGATCTTAGGTTTCATCTATGAAGGAGCAAAGTATTCCTTCAATGTGCGATGGCATGCACAAATGTGCTCGAGATTGATCTTAACAAAGATCTCCCCTCAAAGATTTCCATTAACTTAGAGAAAAGGGAAGTCTGAGAGAAGGAAATCACAACAAGAATTTGCCAAACACGTGTTTTCATTGTGGTCTTCAAGGACACAATATTAAAGAGTGTCCACAGAAATAGAACTCCTCTAAAAACAAACAGAACCAATTAGTTACCAAAGAAGATTAGACTAGAGCACATGCTCTTCCATTGACCATTGAGGAAGAGAAAGGCACTAGGGTCTCAGAGAAAGACTCAGAATGGCTCACAAAAGTTAGATGTAGAAGGAAAAGAAGCCTTCAAGGGTCCTCTAAGAGAAACGCCACAGTTGTGGCTCCTCTAAATAAATTGTACTACAACCTAGAAAAGGAGATCAATGATTTGGACTTTCCAAGAGATAATTTTTATGAAGTAGACACTGAAGGTATAGCCACTAACATAGAAGATAACCAAGAGGGCTATACCAATAGTAAAGAGGATGGTTTCACTACTAGGAGCGAGAACAACCTAGATACTAAAAGCTCTATCATTGCATCAACACTCCCAAGAAACGTGCTAAATTCACTCCCACAGAAGGTGACTCTTAAGGGGAAACAATCATTGGAAATGCCATGGAAGAGCCACCTGAAGGGTAAGATACGTTGTGAGGACCCCTCTCTTTTGAGGAAAAAGACAAACCCAAGAAGAAAAAAGACACTGTCCCAATCCGCGAAGAGGGTAACCATCAATAATGATTATCATATCATTTAATATCGGGGAGCTGAATGGCCCCTCAAGAGCAACTATTATTGGTTAGTGGTTTTGTGATAATAGCCTAAAACTAGATTTCATATATATTCAAGAGATTAAAGTTGATGGAGAGAACCTTTAGAAACAACTCAAATGCATCTCTCCAACTTGTGTCTGGATTACCATTTCACACCCCAAGGCGGTCGGTGGCACAGCTATTGGAATAAATAACTTTTTCTAGGATAGACTAATCAACTCTTGCGAGGATCAAAAACATCAGTGGATTGCTCCCTCCTTCGGGGGCTCCTTCGAGTTCACTGTGGCCTCCATCTATGCCCCAAATAGGGATTCCGAGAGGATTGACAACTAAGTCTCTTTAGACTCACTTTTCCACAACTTGATGGATTGTGTAGACCTTAACATGGTGGAAGGCCCCTCGAATCAAGGGGACAACAAGGGGTGTACCATTGATGGTTAGGAGAAAGACATTTGGGACAAAATCAAGCTCCACATAGACCTAGTGGAGATTAAAGATACGAGTGGCTACTCTTTGTCGAACCTCCAATCTGGGGACAACTTGAGGAAAGCTAGACTTGATAGAAGTTATATTGCACAGAACATTATCCATCAGTTGGGCCAACCTAACATCTCTCAACACATGGACCTTGCCATATCGAACGAATAGCCATTTATTCTGACTTTCAAACCGACCAGAAAACTCAAGGAAGCACCTTGGTTTCATGCTTGCTTGATGTCTTTCTCCATTCCCTATGTGCATCAAGAAATTACCTCAGTTTGCATCTTGATGCTTGCCAATGACTTTTCATTGGCCAAGGGTTGGAGGCCAACGATTGAGAAGACTCATCAAATTCTGGTCAAGACTCACAAGATGCTTCACAATGTTCGATGGAGGTAGAGCGAGAGGCTCTATTCGAGGCTCTGGAATCTTGAGGAGGAAGTGAACAAAGGAAACTACCAATACTAGATGGGACTACGAAAAATCAGAGGCATGTTGGGATATGAGGAAGAAGTTCAAATGGAAAACATGGAAGTATACTTTAAACATTGGTTGTTGGGTAAGGCTGACAAACCAACTAAAGAGATGTGTGGCATCATCAAGAGGAAGCAAACTAGAGACTCTATTCCCTTCTTGATAGGTTGTAATAGGGTCGAACGCAAAACGGAAGAAGAAAATAGTGCTATTATTGTCGAACACTTTAACTCTTAGGGGTTTTGATGCACTTTTCTTCCCATAGGCAAGATTGCATGTTGACTATCTCGAGAGTCTCTCCCTCGAGAATTCTGCATAATCTAAAGTCTCCTTGATGCACCCATTTCAAATAATGAGATTCTTGAAGTTATCGATACACTCCCCAATGGGAAAAGCCGAGGTCGTAATAGCCTCACAAATGAAGTTTTCAAATCCTTCAAACAAGTCGTGGCCACTCCATTGCACTTGGTTTGGCATGAGGCATTGTCTTTTTGTGCGCTTCTCGAATGCCTAAACAATGGTGTCATCAAGCTTATCCATAAAAAAGATAACAAAAATGGGATTGAAAAGAGGCGCCGGATCATGATGCTTTGAACTGGGTACAAGATTCTTGCAAAACTAATTGGCAAAAGAACTTCTTACCACTTGAAGACGTCGCTTTGTGAGGACCAAAAAGGATCAATCAAGGGTAGATCAATACTAGAAGCTATTATTGATATTTGAGAAGGTCTCAATTTTGCTAAAGATTCCGAGCAAGATGTGGGATTCCTTAAAATCAACTTCAACAAAGCCTATGACAGGCGAGAATGGGACTTTGTTCTCCAATCTCTTAAAGACCTCAATTATAGTGAGAAATCCACTAAGATGATTGCTACATTGTTGGGGATGCATTGATCAAAATAAATATCAATGATGAGCTATAAAAGTCTATCAGATTAAAGTGCTCTATTAGGCAATGGTGCAGATTGTCCCCTCTACTTTTCGCTATTTCCACGGAGGGGATTAGTCATCTTCTGCAACATCACATGGAAATGGGCCATATTAAAGGTCTCTCTCTACCTCTCAACCAAGGCCAGATGATCATGAGGCTATTTGCAGATGACATGAATGCATTTGTGCATAATGATTTGACCAACATTGAAACCTTTTCGGGGTGCCTTGACACATTCTCTATGGCATCTGGTTCCAAAATAAACCACTTGAGAACTGGTTTCAGAGCCATCATCAGACTGCCACTACAACTACTGGTTGATTATGGTTGCCAAGTTATCCAGAGAGATTTGGTCTTTTGCCGACTCGATAATCTACTGGGCTTTTGTGTCGCAATAGAGCAATGATGGAACTAGGTCCTTTCCAATCTAGACAATAAGTTAGCATATTGGAAGGGCATGCAAATCAACCTCGCAGTGGATGCCATGGTAATTATTACCTTCCTCATCTCCTCGATCATTTCCTTTCTCTCTTGCTAGAGACTGAAGGATCAAGAAATTAGCAAATCTGAAAGAATCTGCAAAAGTTTTCTTTTGATGGGGGACCACAATAGAAGGGGGTTTCCCAAAATTAAATGGTCGAACTACACCAACCAAAAGGATTGTGGCGGTTTGGGCATTATGGATATTGAAGGCATGGCTGACAAGTTGGCAGCAAAATGGATCATCAAGGCTTGGTGCAATGGTGAGACTTCATGGGCCAAGCTCATTTTCAAGAATAAAAATGTGATTACGTTGGTGGGCCTCCTAAGTTGGTAAGACTTGGGCCTGCTTACCCTTTTGTTCTCCTCGATTCTTATCTCCCCTAAAGTTTTGAATCTTGTGTGTTACCTATGGAAGAGTTGGAACAAGTTCAAACAATTTATGAGAATCAGAGAAGATTGGAAATGGGCGTTCGATATCAGACAAAATGTTTCAATCTAGTTTTGATCACAGGCATCAGAGATGTGGCTTCTTTGGACCTCCAAAATGCTAAGAGGCTCTCGAACAAGGGTTTCAAACATTCGCAACAACTCTAGAAACAAGAAACTAGCTATTGGATTAGCTTTGCTGACATAGACTTGGAAATAAGAGGAACTTTCAAGAATGGACTCTTCTTTTGGGTAGATTCATCATCTGGGAACGATAAAAAACCTGACTCCTCATAGGGTGGGATCTGACGTGCCATGAGGGTCTTATTTGGCACAACGATAATTACTTGTCCAGAATTCCTATAATCAAGGTGAACATGGACTATCCTATCATGCTTAACAAGAAGTGGTGCCTGACTTGGACATGGCTATGTTGGGATTTGAAGTTCATATCTATCTCGCACCCCCTCATCTAGATCAAAAATCCAGTGCTTATGTGGCAAATTTTCCATTGTGGTACCTAGACAAATCTAAAGGCTAGAAAAATTTGCGGAGCTCAGATGTGGTGCAAGCGATGCCATCACAGCATTTAGGATTTGGGTCACATCTTCTATGATTTCCCCAAGTCTCCCTATCTCTTGTGGACCCTTGGGAGTATTTTGCGATTGCAGGAACAAATCACCCAGAAGCAAGTGCTTCGAGGCAAAGAGATCGGCATAGAATTTTTTTTCTATCCAAGAGGAAGTTCGCCCGTGGCCTACTCTCCCAGACTTTAATTAAAAAGGAAGAAGATGATACAAGTGAATGGTACAAGTGCCCTTGGGACCCCGTCAAATCCTACAAACTAGGGGCAAAACTTGCTGATCTAGAGCATGTTGCAAGGGAGGTTAATAACCCTCTTGTCTCCCCTCACGTGGGGCCCACTTGGTTTCAAGCTTGTTCTTCTCGATGAAAAACACTTTATGATGATTTAAGGGTGGGGAACCCTTGCAGTTAAAGATTCTTTTCACAAGGAGGAACAGAGAGGTTTCGATTGACCACTCTTTAGGAGGACATCCAAAATTGTAGGCACACCGCTCCCTCCAAATCTTTCAAAGGGTGTCCCCTCTTATAACATTCCACAGAGCCCCTGAGAAGAACAGTTTTTATGCTGGTACTTTGTACTATGTATATGGCATTGAATTCATCTCTGGTAAATATGATAAGAAGAAGTATATGTGTCGTATCCCTGAAAATTTTGGCATTTGAAAATATACGGAGGCTGGAAACCTAATGGATCCGAATAAAAAATTTAGTGTGAGTGACGCTTTTCTCTTTGAAGATGAAACTTTCATTATATCATTTATTTTATGCTTTTCTGGAAATTTCAATATATGATTGATCGATTCTGTTTTATACGCAATACTTACAACCAAATATCTCTTATGCAGTTAAAGTTTTATCACAACCGATGCATAATTTTATAGACTGTGAACAACAGCGATGTTTATTTAAGTGTGTTAGATTTTATAGATGGTTTCTGTAAACAGAGAGAGAAGCTAACGGAATGGACATAAATTTAAATATGCAAATCATGCAACGTCAAAAATAATTGAAGTTTTTTGTAACCACTTGCCACGTGGAAATTTTCCACATCACTCTACATTCTCCCCCTCAAGAGTCACCTGTATACGATGAGATGTTTCAACTCATGTAGCTTTGCCTCATTAAGATCTTGGTCATCATACCAGCAAGCTCATTCATCTTTTAGAGACACAAATGAAATGTCGAACTCCTTGAAAACCATTTGGTCTTGAACATAATGATGGTGAACTTCGAAAAATGGATTATCCATCAGATGTATACTACTCATATTGTCAGTAGAGACCTATAAAATTGCATAGAAGAGTCACACATCATCAAATAGATCATTGTGCCACAACACTTCAAACTTGAAGATTGAAAGTGCCCCACATAATACCTCTATGAATCAAAGTGTCACCGTCATTTATTATTCAAGCCCCAAGATATAAGATTCCTAGTGATCAATACGTTATCAATCCTACTTTGATGATCATCCTTGTGACCTGCCTAATCTGAATTAGCATACACTGAATAAAATAAAGAATCATTCAAGGTGCCTTTTAAGAAGCATAGCATATATTTAGCAACATTCTAATGTACGCTTCACTAATTATCTTTTTTTTTTAATAATAAAGGAAGTTCAGCCTTAGCTTACTCTCTCGGAGTTGAATTAATTAAAAGAAAAGTACAAGAGAAGGGGACTAGTGCCCACGGGATCCCTCGAATCCCACAAAACAAGGGTAGCTTTTACAAAGTTTATATGGCATTACAAAGAAGGTTACTCACCCTTTCATCACCCTCATGCAGGGCCCACTTGGGTTTAAGCTTGTTGCTGATTAAAAGGAGCACTTGGTGGTGCCTGAAGGGGGGGGGGGGGATTTCTTACAGTTAGAAATTCTTTTGTCAAGGAGAAACAACGATTTCTCGATCAACCACTCTTTGGGTGAGTCGCCAAAGTTAAAAGCACATCTTTCCCACCAGATTTTCCATAGGATCTCCCCTATGATGGCATTCCAGAGAGTCGCAGAGCAACCAATCGCTTCTCCCAACAGAGCTTGCTTCCGACTAACATGCTTCACTAATTATCTTATGACCTCATGTGGCGCAAGCTTTTATGGTTGTTGTAGACATCGTCTTTTTAGCTGGACGAAATACTTCAAGGTTATGTATGGTGGATATTTTGATATATGCTTTTGAGAGAGCGAGAAAGAGAGAGTATGAAAATTGTTGATTTATTTTTGTGTTTGTGGATAAGATATGATTTTTCCCATGCACTTTAGTTATATAGGAATTTTCAGAAGGCCCATATGAGAAGACTATAGAAACTTTTGACTCATGGCTTATGGAGTTAAGTATTTGCATGTCCAGATCAGTGATGGTGTGTGGAGAGTCATAGTATGTGGAGAGTCATGGTTCGGTCGACACCTCTCTCTCTCTCAAGTCCTTCTCTTCTATGACCTAATTAAAAACGCTTAATATATCATTCCGCAAGAAAACATAAAGTCACTCGGATGGCCAACCGGACATGGGCGTAAAAAGGACGTAAGAAGGCCTCGCTTTTGCATTGCCCCATGGAAAATAGCATGTAGTTTCTTGGAAGGCTCCCCATTCTTTTTTGTTTGGAACAGAAAAAGAAAAGAAATAAAGTAGAGAATGAAAAGGATGTGTTCGCCGCCTTCTCTCTTTCCTCAAGTTGTGCCACACATAATATTCGTAGGAGGCTACTGGGGTTTTAGAATCCATAGGAAGCGTCCACAAGAAGCGATTTCTACATGATCCAAAGTCAGAGTCTTCACGAATGGGAAATAGTTGATTCGTATGTATTTTACACAAACATAAAAATGCTAAAGAAAGAAAAGAGCAATGGAGGTCTCTTTCTTCCATGAAGAGTGTGTTCTTTCAAATGGCTTTGTGGAGGAAGGAATACTGAAAACCGACAAGGCAATGGACTGGTCCACATTGTACAATGACTCTTCAGCCACATATGCCGTGACATGATTGACGAATAATCAGTTTTTACATAAAGTTTAAGTCAATAGGAATCGATTTTATTATTGAAGCAAGCGTGTATACATATGTAATAAAGTGGTAGGTAGGAAATCGTTGAACCACACCTTGACAAATAGAAGATGGTTGAACTACACCTAAAATAGAGAGGACTAGAAAGTAATCCTCAACCTTGAATTTTGAGGCAAGTGTTTACCTCATCACATTGCCAATTGAGAGGTTGTGAGATAAAATCTATAGTTCATAACAACATTGATTTTAGCAATGCCTTAGATTCAGAGCACGTGTGAAAGATTAGAGAATTTGGGGTGGTTTCACTTTCAAATGCCGATACTGTTGTTTTCATATATGACACTACTGTATTATAATAGAGCTATATGAAATCAAAACACTGAAGAAACATACTTCAGAACTTATGCATTCAGAGACATCACAAATATAATTTTAAGATACAGAAACATTATTGATTATATGTGAAATATATCACTTTATGCTTGTTCGGCAGTTGTTACATTTTTCTCTCAAATGTTCCATATATTCTCAAAAAAATTTCTATGCTTCTACCACCCTTTGTGAAAAAGGGAAGCTAAACAACGAATATACATTAAAAAACAAACGTAAAAAACAAATGGGTTGCGACTTCTTTTGGCGGATAGCATCTTCTTACCATCACTTCTTTGTACACCCAAAAGTAAGATTTACATCGAATTTACACACGAAAAACTCTTGATTTCTTGCCCTTGGATATCATTTCATGTGGTGATTTTAACATTGTGGAAGACCCAACAAATAGGTCGGTGGAGAGTGGTCGCACTATAGAGGATTTGGAGGAGGACTATAGGAATCTTCTAAGGATTCATCATGATTTCTCGGAAATCAAGGATCTCTTGGTCGAATCTCCAATATGGGGGTGATCTGTGAAAATCTAGGCTTGTGAGATGCCAGGTTTCCCATAGCATCATTGATAACTTGGATATCTCTTATTTGGATCACTACCTAATTTTCTCTTTTACAAACTGTTTGCTAAGGATAGAAACCCTGCATCATTCATGCGAAAGCTATAGTCTTCTCTCTCCTCGATTAGATAGGAAATGGTGCTTTTCCTAGAGGCATGCCTCCAAAGTCACTTCTCCCCTTCTAAGACTTCGATAAATGCTCCTAAGCAGACTCAAATCATAATTTGTAGAACTGAAAAGGAGACTCAAAGTTTCTACAGGGCCAAAAGAGAGAAGATTTACAAAAGACTCTTTTGCTTAGAAACTAAAGTCAGCAAAGGAGAACCTTCCCTATAAAAAGGCCTCATTAAGATAAGAAGCATCCACAAATAGGAAGAGGAAGTCAAGAAGAAGAAGCTTTAGATTTACTTTGAAGATTGGTGGGTGGCCAAGACAGATATAAGATCTAAAGAAATGTGCCACAAGAAACAAAGAAATAAAGTACTTTCTTGCATGATTAATAAAAGAACATGAATGCTTTTCTAAGAAGGAAATTTTTGAAATGATTCTGGATAACTTCAAGCAACCTTCTTGTGGTTTACACTCCACTTTATCCTCACAGACGTGACTGTGCGGCCATCATTTTGAGAGTCATATCCAAAACACTTCGCAAGACCTTGTGCAATTTACCAATTCTCTCTTACATGGCCCCAAGATCCTTGAAAATATTGATGCTGTCCCAAAAAGCAAAAACCTAGGTCTTGAAGACCTTACTAATGAGTTCTCCCAAAAGTTTTAAAGATGATTTGGTGGTTCAAATGTTCTTAGTTGGTGCAAGGCTCTTAGGTCTAGGGCCAATCCAAGTTTCTTGATTGAAGGAGTTATCGAGCTCATCTACGAAAAAAGATAGCAAGAATAGATTACAAAGATTGTGTCATATCATCATGATCTAGACTAGTTACAAAGCTTTTGCTCAAGTCCTTGTGAAGTTTAAGGTGGGGTGATCTGTATTCATGGATCATTGAGGAATAAAAAGGCTTTATCAAAGGAAAATCTATCCCTAAAGCAATTATGACTATTTGTTCGGTCTTTGAATTCAAGAAGGATTCTTCTTGAGACATTCTATTCGTCAAGATTGATTGTGAAAAAGCTTAAGATAAATTCGAATGGGATTTTATCCATCAATCACTCGAGTACGTGGAATGTGGCCCTACATTTATTAGAAAGGTGTCCACACTTATTGGGAATGCTTTAGCTCATATAAGCATTGAAAATCCGCTCTCCCTGGGGTTTTTCCTTGAGTGTGTTGGAGTTAAATGTCTGCAGAAGCACGCAAAAATCACAAGGAAGAAGAAGAAGCTTGGAGCACAACACACAATGTTGAATGTACTACCACTAGAATGTACAACGATAAGTAGCCGGTTAGGGCAATAGGCATATATACAACAAGGGGTAAAAACACCTTCTAAAGAGGGAAAAAAGTGCACTGGTGGCCTAGAGTGTTCACACACATCACTACCTAAATATATCAACAAATCCCCCTAGGAGTGATGCGGTGAACTAGGAGTTGGAACTCATATATAAGGAACACATGTTCAGTACATATGTTGCACACATAACAGCCTCAAGCCAGAAACTATGTGGTAAAGCCTGACTCTTGACCATACACCTTGCCATCTCCATGAGTGACCTGTTCTTTTGTTTAGCAACTCCATTGTGTTGAGGTGGATATGGCATTATATATTGATATTTTATCCCACGTTGAGCCAGACATGCATTAAAGTTAGAAGACATACATCCCTTCCCCCCCCCCCCCCCCCGATCAGAATGGAGGGTACCCATTTTACATGCTGATAGATTTTGAGCCAAGACTAGAAACTGTTTGAAGCACATAAATACTTCGGACTTCGCCTTCAATGGATATACCCATGCATGCCTAGAAAAATCATCGATGAAAGTCATGAAGTAAAGATAGTTCCCAAAAGAAGGTGTCTGCATAGGACCATTGACGTCACTATGTACAAGCTACAATCTCTAAGTAGACTGAACTCAACCATCTTTTGGAAAGGAGGAATGCTGCATTTTGCCCAAAATACAGCCTTCACATACATGTTTAGCGGGTGCCTGAAGTTTGGGCAAAGCACACCATTTAAAATTTCTGTAGGCATAGCAAGCTAGCAAAATTCAGATGACCAAAGCGTCCATGCCAAAGCTTTACATTTGACATAGCCTCATAATCATGTACTGCACATGCCAAATCATTTACACATCTTTGATAGTCTATGAGCTTATACAACTTAGAACATAAAATGCGAGAAGCAATACTGACATAACCATTTGACAGATCATGAAATGTACGTCTGTCATCAACAAAATTTATAACTAAGCCAATCTTGCCTAATGTAGAAACTGATAACAAATTTTTCTTAATCCTTGGCACAAACAGAGCATGTAACAAAATGAAAGAACTACCATTCGTAGTAATCAAAATGATCTCACCAACTCCCATAACAGGATAGGAGGAGTGTTGGCGCATGTGATAGTATTCCTTGTAGGGACAAGCTCGAGTCAAGAGAAGAAACTGTGCTACGAGGTTATATGTTTGGTCGCCCCACTATCAAAGTACCAAACATCTGTGTCAACTATAGACATGCACTACTCATGAGAAGATGGGTTAAAACTACAAACATTAGTAAATGCCTATTCTTCTTCCTGCACAACATTAGCAAACTCTGTTTTTGGTGTAGAGGCCTCTGCAACAACCATTCCGGCCTCTTTCTTCTTTGCCTCTTTAGCAACCACTTTTGGACAGGTCTTGATGACATGATCATTCACTTTATAGTATTTTCAAAACAATCTTTATGTTTTTGATTTCTTCTCATCTTTGTCTTCCTTCTTCGAATGTGCAGCATTTGTAGATTTCTGCTTACTGCACGAAGAGATCCATTTACCTTTGCCCTTTTGATTAGCCAGGAAAGCTTGATCTGCAACACGCATAATAGACCTCTTCTACCTAGACTAGTCTTCCTGCAATAGAACAGGGACTAACTCCTCAAATGACAAGGCATTTGGATTGCCTTTCATCATCAAATGAAGAGTAGAAGCAAAACCTTGATATGAGTCAGGAAGACCATTCAGAACGGTCTACACAAGTGAGCTATGTGGTATAACTTCATCCTTAGAAATCAACTGTTCTTCCAAATCCTTTATCTTTGTGAGAAAATTGTCCATAGAATCACCTTCATTCATGTGCTCATTCCTAGCTTGGTACAATGTGGTAAGTGTATCCCAAGCATACTTAACTATTCTGCAAGAGCAAATATGAGGACTAATGGCACGTTTGACAGACAAAGCTATCAGTGCATTTGCCTGAGCATCTCTGCCATCAGAACGAATTTGCTATGTAGTAGGTGAAACAGAAACAGTAACACAAATAGGAGTCTGCAAAATATCACGATCTTTGTTACCATCTCCATCAGCTCTAGCACCTGAATTTGTAGTATCTATATTCGAAGGTGTAACAGGATGTCTTTCAACACCTTGCAAAATATTCCATTGTCCTTTTGCGACCAATACATGATGCATCATATAAGCCCATAATGGGTACTTGGTACCATCCAATGTATCCTCAACAGTAACCATACGGAATACATCACTACTTTCAGCCATGGCCAGTGACTAAAATACCTTGATGCAGAAAATTGACTGTATCTCAAAAAGTTGAACAGAAATCCCTAGATAAATTCTTCTAAACTTGTAGCAAACTTGGAGACGCTTATATAGGCGAACTAAAACTAGTATATACCTTTGGCACAAAAAGACAAAATAGCAAGCACTGCAATAGTGCATTCAAAGACCAAAACGAGCTCTGATCGCGATTTTGGCACCACATAGTGAAGCTATTTTGATCTCTAAAACACCCTAAGTATGCTTACCAAATGTTGCGCAATTTTGAGACTACAAACGGAGAGGTGTAGACAACGCCCTAGATGAGGCGGAGACCTCCTTTGATACCAATTGTTGGAGTTAGATGTCTGTAGAAGCACGCGAACAACACAAGGAAGAAGAAGAAGCTTGAAGCACAACACACAATGTTGAATGTATTACCACTAGAATGTACAAAGATAAGTAGTCTCTTAGGGGTATAGGTGTATATACAAGCTGAGGGAAGAAAACCTCCTAAAGAGGGAAAAAAGTGCGCCAGCGGTCCTAGAGTGTTGACACACATCACTACCTAAATATATCAACAGAGTGCTCTATCAAAGAGGGCTCATAACTTGTCTTGTTGCTTTTGACCATTGTAATAGACAGGTTGAACTACTTGGTTGAGAGTCAAGTGCATTTGGATCATACTTGGGGTATATGGCTCTCCCGTAGCTAGGATGAATTGACTCTAAGAGGTTTTGGTAATGTTGCCAACATGTTTCTCCAAAATGATTTTGATTATGGCTCCCATTTGTGGCATTTCGTCGATATTTGTATGTTGATTGTAGGTCCAGAATCAACCATTCAAAGAATATTCTCAATTTGATTTTTTATCAACTCATGCAATTTGTTAGAGATCACGGATCTTAGGAGCTCCCTTGTTCCTTAGCACGTTAGCAGCTCCCTTGTTCCATCTTTGGCATTTCTTTGATACTTTTATGTGGATTGTAGGTCAAGAATCGAGCATTCAAAGAATATATTTAATTTGATTTTTGATAAGCTCATGCAATTTGTTAGAGATTCAGGATCTTAGGAGCTCGAAAGGCTTAAAGTTCATAAGGGCTTCATCTTGTTCGAACCCTTCCATAGGGAACATACAAGATCAGATCCTTTGGGCTTAACCTTGAGAGGGGAGAACAAAAGCATGATCTCTACCTATACAGATACCACTTAGAGAAAGTCTTTGAATTCCTATAAATAAGTCTATCCCACAAGGATTCAAAGTTAACCCAAGCTTTGATCAAGCATTTGGAACCCACCTAGATTTCTCTGAGTATACAACCCATTTTACAAAATGCTTCTAGCCATAGCTTCCTTATATATCAACTTAGATTTCTAATGCTTAAACACAAAAGACTTTACGTGCATTACTGAGATCTTAAAAAATCATTGATGGACTAGATGCACCATTTTGGACTCTTCACTTCAAAAAGTTGAGATAGGAATGTTCCTATGAATCATACACACACTATGAAAGGAATTAGGACACAAAAGTTTAACCATATCTTGGTTTTTATTGAACAAGATCTATCCATTTATAGGGATTTTTGATGCAAGTGATCATCCTCCGAGAAATGTGAATTAGAGTGGGCTCTAAATCGATAGATTTCTATTTAAAATCTATCTTCACTATGGCAATGAACTCTATTACTTTCTAACGCCTTCATTGACTTAAATATCCACAAATTCATAAATAGATCATGAATTTCTACATAATCATGATCATGTTTAAATGGTTAACACTTCAAATTTGTTCTTGATCACATAAAGTGTGATCTTGCATCATATACACACAAAAGATAATATCTGGATCTATTGATGCTATCGTCCTTTGAGTGATCCCACACATTTTTTTATATTAGTTCAATCATGTTTGTATGCATGAATCCCTGCTTGTTATATGATTGGTGGTGAGATTTGCCTGATTGAAAAGCCCCACACTTGTATGTCATGTGTTTAGCTTGAATTTAGGTAAGCGTAGCATTGATCCATTCTTTTCTATGTCCTTTATTCCTCTTTCATTAAAATGACCTAACTTTTTGTGCCATAGGTCCAACTCAGCCATCTTTTGACTTCCATAAAGGAAAATGAATGTCCTACATTCCCTTATTCCTTGAGAGTAAAGAGTCTTCCATCTTTTTGACCTGCAACAATACTCTTATATCCTTGATTCAGGTCTTCAACATAAACTTCATCATTAGTGAATTTGACTTCATGCCCTTTCTCAACAAATTATCCTACACTACTTAAATACTTTGGATGTGTAGGAACATAAAGTGCCTTACTCATAAGTGTACTTCCTTTTTTCATCCTCAATGATCCATGAGCATAGATGGAAGGAAATGTGATTTGCAAGAACCTTAGCTAAGATCTTATGGCTAGTTTGTAGCGTAGTGATGGGCCATCAGTTTTGTATTCTAATTTTTTTCTCGTTTTTTCATTAGCTTAATCACTCTTTCATTGGGAAAGTTTGGGAGAGCATTAAACCATACGGCCTCCTTCCACATCAAAAGTAGGGGTTTTACTAAATCATTCTCGAAGGTCTTGAAGAACTCATTGGTGAAAGCGTATAGGCCCGGGTTTTTGCCATTAGGGATAGAATCAATAACTTCTAAAATTTTTGTGGTGGTGATAGGGGAGTCAAGAATATGCATGATGTTTTGTGGAATTCTTTTTTATGAGATTCTGTAGAATGCAACCATGCAATCCCACCTCTAAGAAGTGAGTGGTGTGGACACCCCCAAGAGTTCAATGAAGTGGTTGGTTCTTAGTTCAACATTCTCTTGTATAGAAGTGCATTCCATCCCATTGTTATCTACCATGAAAGGGACATATTTCTTGATTTGTTTCTTCTTTAGGATCTTATATATCTGTTTTGATGGTTTGTTTGTTTTCCCCCCTCCCGCTCCCCCACCATTTTTTAAGATAAATCTGCATATTCGTTCTCTCGATGTCGTCTTCGTATCTTGGTTTGCTTCTAATTTTTAGGAGTCTTAATTGGAAGCTAGGATTACCATTATTGACTTCCATCTCCAAATTTCAAAGTTGAAGATAAAGGTCTTCCCTTCTCATCCGCCGAATATTAAAGATTTCTTTTTGAGCCTTGAATCAGCAATAGAAGTGAGGCAACGATGGACAAGGACACCAACAATGTTAATGCGTCTTCAATATATGTCTTAACGAGAGCGGCGTTAGTTTTGGGATCAATCTTGAAGGAAATGAAAAGACGATGGTACCATAGCAACATTTTACAATGGAGAGACTTGAGGGTGGCAAACTCCAGCAAAGCGCAAAGCGAGTGGAGAGTCTTGAGGGTGGCAAACTCCAGCAAAGCGAAAACCAAGCTTCTGGTGTCTTTCGATAACTTCCTATGTCTATTGAGATTCTACTCTGTTTGTCGCGATTGTGCTCCGTCCGTCACAAGTGACAAGTGGGCTTTCTTTCACGTGGCAGTCAGGCCTCCTCCCACCACGATTGCATTCCGCCCAATTCGATACTGCTTTGCCCGATCTCTGACATGCTAGGTTTGGTCCCGAGGTAGTGAACCTTTTAAAATTTCAAGTGTGGGACTATCGCAACGAATCTAAGTTTTGTTCGAGGCCACTTGTTTAGGTGGTTGGGCCTCTTGCCTCTTGAGGCGGGGTGAGAGTTCAACCTCCATCGGCATCATGTAAGGGACATGTTTATCTTGGAAAGTTGTATCTTGTATCTGATGTGCCACTATTTGTCTTGCTCCATGGTAGATGTGATCGTAGTTTAACCCAGCTATGTAAACCCCTGTTCTTGTGGGATAAGGGCGTTCCCATGAGTACTATGCCCTTCCTTGTACAGTTGCAATTTCAAAGTTAAAGTCTCGAGGAGTAGGCCTCGGCCGAACCTACATTTAGAAAAACGAAACAAATCTGAGCTCTGGAGATTCGTAGAAATGCAGCATACAACTGTGAGCGATGTGGAGGTGTCGACAAATAGCTTGTGCATGAAGGAAATACTTGTACAAGAGACTCACATGTGTCAGGAGAAATTAAACTCATAGAAAAGTGGTTTGAGGGGTTTCCTAGGTCTATTCAAATTCTACATTTCTTAAAGCAAATCTTTATGTTCAAAATTGCTTACTCATCAATTTCCCAAATTTTTGGTTTTGCCTCTACCTTACGAGGTTGGGTGTGGAAGTGTGTATTTCCAATTTATGGTACTAAAATTTCCTCAAAACCCTGAGGCACTTAAAAAGGTAGTGAATTAAACCATTTCAAATTTAAGAGGAAGAAATGCTTGAGGTCTTCTTGAGTTTCGTGACCCTTAGTTTTTCGCCTCTTCTATGTCACATGGCTACTATGTCACACGGCTACTCGTGGGTGGTTGGGTTTAACTCTTTTGTGAGTCCTTCATGGTTGTGCGTGAAGGAAAGACCTCTACAAGTGACTCACAAGGGTCAGGAGAAATTAAACTCATAGAAAAGTGGTTTGAGGGGTTTCCTAGGTGTATTCAGATTCCACGTTTCTTAAAGCAAATCTTTATGTTCGAAAGTCCTTACTCGTCAATTTCCCAAATTTTTGGTTTTGCCTCTACCTTACGATGTGCGAGTGTGTATTTCTAATTCATTGTACTAAAAAAACAAAAACAATTGAAAGTACTAAAATTTCCTCAAAACCCAAGTACTGAAAGGTAGTGAACTAAACCATTTCACATTTAAGAGAAAGAAATGCTTGAGGTCTTCTTGAGTTTGGTGGCCGTTAGTTTTCCGCCTGTTCTATGTCACATGGCTACTATGTCACACGGCTACTCGTGGGTGGTTGGGTTTGAGCCTTTTGTTGTTTTGTGAGGCTCTCCTTTCCCTTTGGTTCTTTCGTGTTTTTCTTCGCTCTTTTTATTCTTGTTTGTCTTTCCCCTTTTTATTCTCTTACTCTCTAGTTTTCTCAAGTGTTAAAGAAAAAAAAGGAGAAGAAGGAAAAAAAGGAGAAGAAGAGTGAAGCTTTTAAAGAGAAGAAAATGAGAAGAAGCGAAAAGGTCGATTAGAGTTTCCCACCCTCTAATTTTCTTCCTATCACGGCTCCTCTATATGCTTTGACAGCTTGACCCTTTTGATCTCCCTCTTTGTGGTTAATGGCGGAGCCTGTTCCCTCATTGGTGGTGAGCAATTTGAGTCTAGGTTTTGGTGGATAAATCCGATGGTTCCTATCTTGGTCTTTTTGGGATTAAACCTCTATGCCTTTCTCGAGAGAGCGGTCTTTCCAAAAAAGAGGAGCTGAAAAATTTTTCCTCATAGGACACCTATTTGGTCCACGACCACCTCTGGACTCCCTTTGGCAATGGTTTCAAATAGAGTGGTTCCCTCGTGGTTTGGTGGTTTTTAAGTGTCAATATGTGCTAGCCAAGCATTTGCTTTTAGTTTTTGAGAATGAAGAAATGGCTTTCCAAGCCTTGCATCTTGGCTCTTCACTAATGATGTTGTTCGGGGTTTCATATATGAAGGCATGGGGCAGCCTTTCAATGCTAGATGGAACCCATAGATTTGTGTCCTTGTCCATTCTTAAGGACTATTGTATGCATCTATGACCCATCTTGTCATGGGAAATGTATGTCTGCAATAGACTGAGATGTTTGGTACTTTGATAGTGGGGTAGCCAAACATATTAATGTGCATCGAAGTTTCTTCGATTCACTTAAGCCTACACATACTGGTAATATTGTCACATGCACTAACAACTTCTCTTATCCTCTAATGGGAGTTGGTAAGATCATTAATTTTGACTACTATAGATGGTAGTTCTTTCTTATTGTCAGATTCTTTGTATGTGCTAGTGATCAAGAAAAATTTGTTGCGAGTTTTAACATTAGCCCAGACTGGCTTGGTTGTCAAATGTTTTTGATGATGTGTAGAGTTTGTGATCTCTCAAATGGCGATGTTATTATTGCTTCTCAAATTTTATTTCATGGATTGCATAAGCTCATAGACTATGCAAAATATGTGAAGGATTGAATATGTATAGTTCAAGATTCCCAGGCTATCGCAGGTGCAAAGCTTTAGCATGCATGCTATGCTCATCTAAATTATTATACGTTGCTAAAATTACAAAAATCAGAAATGGTGTCCTCTCTACCCAAACATGAGACACCTTGTAAACATGTCTATGAAGGTTGTATTTTGGGGAGAAAGTAGCGACCTTTCTTTCCTAAAGATGGTTGAGCTCCAACTACTCATAAATTGTAACTTATCCGTAGTGATATTTGTGGGCCTATGCAAACACCTTTTTCGTGACTTTATTGATGATTTCGCCAAGCATGCATGGGTGCATCTAGTGAAAGAGAATACCAAAGTTTTTATGTGCTTCAAATAGTTTCTAACTATATTTGAAAATCTATAAGCATGTTGATTGGGCACCCTCCATTGTGAACCGACAAGAGGGATTCATGTCTTCATATTTAATGCCTTTCGTGCTAAGCATGGGATAAAACATTAGTGTACACTTCCATATACAACTCAACATAATGGAGTTTCAGAAAGAAAGACTAGGTCTGTGATGGAGATGGTGAGGTGTATGGTCAAAAGTCAAGCTTTAGCACATAGCTTATGGCTTGAGGCTGTCATGTGTGTAGCATATGTCCTTAATAGGTATCCTAGCATAGCACTGTAATCTATCACTCTATACGAGGATTTGCATGGTCACAAGCCATCTATTTCTCATATGTGTGTCTTTCGCTATCTGGCATATGCATTAATGCCTAAACAACAATCCAACAAATTGGATGATAAAGCAATAAAATGTTTTTTTTTTTGGTAGAGTTCTAAAAGCAAAGGCTATCCTTTGTATCATCCATATATTAAGTGCATTTTGGTTATCCATGATGTTTTTTTGTGGAAGATGAAATTCAACCATTTCTTTGATGTACTAAGAAGACATTACTTACTTCGAAACATGTGTATGACTTTTGCTACCTCTTTTTACATGCGGATAGTCACATGCTAGTCCAAATAACGCAATTTCACAACCTTTACAGGTTCCATATAATGATATAGATCATACCACCTTAGACATGGCTTTATACAATGCCCTTGTTGATGAGAGGGCTGATATAGAGGAGGGAAAAACTTTGTTTGAATTGTTAGTAGAGACTTTGGAAGATAGAAAATTAGATGCACCTTTGCCATGTCATACTTGTTGAGATCACCTCTCGAGGAAAAACCAAGGGTATCACTCTTTCGAATGATAAACATCTTAGGATCTACATGGATGAAACCAATAGCTAGATTATCAATCAAAGAAATTTAGGATCTAAAGAATTTCATATGTGGAAACATCTATGGAACCAAGTGAGAAGAGACTAGATTACATTTGAGGACATTTATTGAACTAGGAGAGGTGATTATGAAGGTTGGTGCATAACAAGACATAGAATCAAAACTTGGGAGAACTCAAAGATCTGCCTCTTGCTTGGTCATGATCCTCCATAGATTGAAGGGTTAAGATAGATCAACACTAAAACATTTGATAAGGTGATAAGTTTCAAGAAGCATCTAGACTTGCATGAATTCCTAAACACAAGATGGTGCCTGAACCGGCCCTTTATCAAATGGCATTTTAAGTTCATAGACGTGTGGCAAACACTCATTGAGAACAAAAAAAGAGTTCTTATGTGGCGAGTTCTCCACAAGAGAGTTCTGATCAATGTCAAAGCTAGCTAAATTTGCAGGGACCCCTAGTGGTGTAAGCCTTGTGGTAGTGGTAGAGCAAACATTGGTCACCTCTTCTTTCTTGCCCTAAGAGTCATTCAATCTAGTAGGTGCCTGCCAAGATCTTGAGTTTATAGAATCAAATCAACTCAAAGAAAGTATTACTCAGAGAAGCGATCCACTGCTCTTCTGCCTTGTGGAATTACATAAAGGGGGAAGCACTTTGGAAGATATGGAAAGAAAGATGTGTAGTCAACTATGATGAACATCCAAAAGAATGGTCCATTGATAAATCCGTTTGTCAATTAGGCAACATAATTTTTAATTGTAAGAAGTCCCCTCCTTTTAGACACCATAGGATTTTCTTCTTGGAAAATAGCAAGATTAAGAGTAAGTGGACCTCCCATGAAGATGATGACATGATCGTTAACCTCCTTTGTAACTCCCGTTAAAACATTGATACCTTGCTGACTCTTAGTTGGCACTTTAGCACCTTCGGAACATCCTAACCCTTCTTTGTGGGATACGGGGATTCCCTAGGGCATTATGCCCCTTCATTGTAAAATTGTTTTTTTTATTATTAACTCAAGCGAGGGAGAATAGGCCTATGTTAAACTTCCACTTTCTAAAAATAAAATAAAATAATAATAAAAAAATATCATAAAATTTTTCGATTAAGTACAACTAAATCTATTTATTATGTATCTCAAAGATTGGATGCCTATACGAGTCTTCTATATTCCAAGTCCTTGAAAGAAAGGAGCTTAAGAATATCCTTCAACAAGTGGAGATGGTGAGAGATGATCCTATCCATTTCTCTCTTTGAACTCAAGAAGATCAAAGAAACTTTTCCCTCCACACATTCAATAGCAAAACAACTCCATAGCCTTGACGAACACACTCAAGCATAGGGTTGATGCGAGGATTCTTGACCACATCTTTGGGAAGACTCCAAATAAAACGAGAGTCTCATTCGTCTCCTTTGTAGCGCTCCCTTATCTTTATCGTACATTTTCTTTTATTAATACAATTACTATTTTTTCTTTCAAGAGAAACTCCAAAAGAATTTCTAGACTCCAGTACAGTCTATACTCATGTCTTTGGACACTTGTGGCTGCTACCATCATCGTTGTGCCTATATTCTTTCATGACGCTTTTTCTGCTCTCGGAAATAGAAACTAGAGCTGTCCTTTTTTTTTTTTCTTTGCACCGCATGGATCTCCTTATCCTTTTGCGTCAGTGTACCGTGTGAGACTCTGTTTTGTCTTAGATAGGATCTGTTTTCTTCTTTTATGCGACGCCCTTGTAGAATCTCGAAAGAGACTTGTGCTTTCAACTTTGAAAACCTTCTTAAAGAATGCTCGATCGAAAAATTTATTTTCTTTTTACGCAAAAGAATTTCCAATTGTAAGAAATCTCCACTATTTAGACATCGTAGAGTGTTCTTCTTCGAGAGCAATAAGATTAAATTCAAGTGGGCCTCTCATAAGGGGGAGAAAAGGGTTATTAAGCTACTTTGTAATGTTCTCTAATTCTAGTTGTATGATCATAAATGAAGTTGATTCTGATTGGTTTTCTAATAGTGGTGCTTCAAATCATATAAATTTTTGCAAAAGTTTCTTTTTGCATCTTTGAAAGTTGTGCCCAAGGGAGGAGATGTTGTATGCGCAAACAAACCTTCTTATCGTTTTATTGGAGTTGGAGAAATCAAGCTTAGAACTGCAAATGGAGGTATTGTTACTCTCTAGATTGCATTGTACTTACCACATATGAAGAAGAATTTGTTTCTAGTTTCTCTTATTGCTAGTGCCAAAGCTCAAGTACAGTTTGTTGATAATAAATGTATGCTTCATGATTTCATCAATGGTGATAATAGGCTTGGAATGGGCAGAATCCAATGCTTAGTCATATGTGCATATTTGGTTCTTTGAGATATACTCTTTTGCCATTAAAAAAAAAACTACATAAACTTGATGAAAAGGCAAAGAAAAGTATGTTTGATTGGATATAGTAATGAGAATAAAGTATATCTCTTATACTATCCATTCAATGAAAAATTATGTTCACAAGATGTATTTGATACACTCATGCCTTTGTTTTGAGTGGTGCATTTGATTATGGCCATAAAGCCATCCAAATGAGCCTCAAAGATCTGAAAATGTTCAGCCAAACAAGGCTGAAAATTTCGAAAAATTGTAAAACTTGTGTTCAGATATCTCAAAGCCACTTTGAGTTTGGGTCTCTTTTATGGTATAGATGTTCTTCCATTCTTGTATGCTTTTAAACATATGCATTGGGATGGTTGTTATGATACATAGCTCTCCACTTATGGTAATTTCTTTTTCCTAGAAGGATCATGAATATCTTGGTTTATTAAGAAGCAACTTTTTATCATCTGTTTTAGGGGTACGTGTTTTTTTTCGAGGGGGATGAGTTGCCACACTTTTTGTTTTTGAGAAAACGAAGAAAATAATACTAATATAGAAGTGTTACAAACTCTGCTAGGGGCAAGCCCTCAATTGCAAACCTATTGCCAATCCTATCGAAATAGGTTTAGGCTTGAGTGTTCATTGTTGGTGAAATTAAGCCCAAGCCTAGATACTCGATGAATGCACATAAGCTTGATGTATTAGGATATCACTTGAGAAGCTTCATATAAACAAACTCTTGTAACTTTGAGTCTAATTACTCATTGTAAAAGTGATGTTGACCTCTGAGGAGTAAGGAAGCTTGGAATCTCATATCATTTGGTAGTTAGAGTCAAAAGAGAATCAATCCTATACTTTAGGATTACTTTTAGGTGAGGATTTGAATTTGAATTCAAATACTTGGCTCCAACACAAAGCTATAAAAGTTGAGAAGAAAATCTCGTGTGCATATCGAGGTTCTAAGATCATTTTTGTTGGATTTAGACGTCTACAGAAGCACATGAACTGCACAAGGAAGAAGAAGAAGCTTGGAGCACAACACACAAAACTGAAAATGTATTACCACTAGAATGTACAAAGATCAATAGCCTATTAGGGCAATAGCATATATTCTAGCGGGGGAAAAGAAACCTTCTAAAGAGGGAAAAAGGTGCCCCGATGGTCCTAGAGTGTTCACACACATTACTACCTAAATATATCAACAAACCCCCCTACGAGTGATACGGTGAACAAGGAGCTGGCACTCATGTATAAGGAAGTGCCAAGCTATGTGGAATCGATCCACAAAAGGAAGTAAGCCCAAAGCTTTGCGGAAAGCTTCAAACTTCTCCCTAGGTAGAGCCTTTGTAGAAAGGTCTGCAATGTTCTCCTGCATGAGCACATATGCCAAGCTGATCTCCCCAGCTGAGAACCTCTCCTTGACATAATAATAATGCACCTCAATGTGCCTAGTGAGAGCATGGAACACAAGGTTCCTCGCAACTGCCAATGCACTCTCACTGTCAATGAAAATGGTGGTGGCAGAAGACTCACCAACACCCAAATCAGCCATAAGGCGTATGAGCCCCACACACTCAACAATCATTGTCAAAGCTACCCTTTACTCAGCCTCACAATTGGAAGTGGCCATAGTAGGAAGCTTCTTGCTCAAGCAAGATATACATGAGCTACCAAGCATGAAGCAAAAGCCACTTGTGGACACATGAGTGTCATAGAAACCAGCCCAATCACTATCAGAAAAAGCATGCAAATATGGCAGTAGTGATCCCCCCTTGGGATAAAACAGTCCAAGTAGCCGGATACCACATAATTAGCGAAAGATGTGCTTAAGCGCCTGCCAATGCTTGACACCTGGGAAATGCATAAACCTGATAATCTATGAGATAGCAAACTGATTATGTAGTCGAGTAATGCATAAGTAAATCAAGCATCCAACAACCTATTGATAGAGAACAACATGAAATGCATCTCTAGCATCATGAAGACTCAATCATAAACCTATCTCCAAAGGAGTGGCAATAGGCTTACAGTCTTCAAGGTCAAAACACTACAATAATGTGTCAATATATTTCATTTGACACAAAGACATTCCACCATCAACTTGCATAAATTGAATGCCCAAATAGTGATGCAAGAGCCCCAAATCAGACATGTCAAATGAGGCATGCAAATGAGCCTTAATGTGTCAATATATTTCATTTGACACAAAGACATTCCACCATCAACTTGCATAAATTGAATGCCCAAATAGTGATGCAAAAGCCCCAAATCATACATGTCAAATGAGGCATGCAAATGAGCCAGGGGGTTAAGAAACATACACTTCTTCATGCAAGTCACCATTCAGAAGTGCTCTTTTAATTTCCAACTAATGTACATTCCAACCATGATGAGCTTCAAGTGCACAGATGCCACGAACAATAGTCATTGAGCAAGTAGGAGCAAAGGTTTCATCAAAATCAATGCCTCTTTGTTGTGGATAACCCTTTGCAACAAGCCTAACTTTATACATGTCAACTGTTCCATCAGGTTTATGCTTCAGCTTGTATACCCACTTAGTGCCAATGGCCTTCTTTCCAAGAGGCAATTCACATAAAGACCAGGTACCATTTTTCATGATATGCCCATTTTACATACTGACATATTTTCAGCCAAAATTAAAAACTGTTTGAAGCACATAAACACTTCAGACTTCGCCTTCAATGGATATACCCATGCATGCCTAGAAAAATCATCGATGAAAGTCACAAAGTAAAGATAGTTCCCAAAAGAAGGTGTCTGCATAGGACCACATACATCACTATGTACAAGTTGCAATTTCAGAGTAGCCCGAACTGAACCATCTTTTGGAAAAGAAGAACATTGCATTTTGCCCAAAATATAGCCTTCACATACATGTTTATCGGGTGCGTCAAGTCTAGGCAAAGAGGACACCATTTCAGATTTCTAGAGGTGTAGCAAACTAGCAAAATTCAGATGAACAAAGTGTGCATGCCAAAGCTTTGCATCTGACATAGCCTGAGAATCACATATTGCACATGCCAAATCATTTACAAATCTTTCATAGTCTATGAGCTTATACAGACATGACATAAAATGCCAAAAGCAATAATGGCATCGCCATTTGACAGATCATTAATTGTACATATGTGATCAACAGATTTCACAACCAAGCCGATCTTGGTTAATGCAGAAAGTGATAACAGATTTTTCTTGATCCTTGGCACAAACAAAGCATCTCACAAAGTGAAAGAACTACCATCAACAGTAGTCAAAATAATCTTACCAACTTCCATAATAGGATAGGAGGAGTTGTTGGCATATATAATAGTATTCCCTATAGGCGCAAGTTCGAGTGTAGAGAAGAAACTGCGCTGCGAGGTAATATGTTTGGTCGCCCCATTATCAAAGTACCAAACATCTAATTCTACTATAGACATACACTGCTCATGAGAAGATGGGTCAAAACTACAAATAGTAGTAAATGCCCATTATTCTTCCAGCACAAGATTAGCAGAATGTGTTTTCGGTGTAGAGGCCTCTACAACAACCATTCTGGCCTCCTTCTTATTTACCTCTTTAGCAGCCAATTTTGGACAGCTCTTGATGACATGATCATATGCTTTACAGTATTTGCAAAATAATTTTTTCTTTTTTGATTTCTTCTCATCTTTGTCTTCATTCTTTGAATGTGCAACATTTGCAGATTTCTGCTTACTAGTAGAAGAGCTCCATTTTCCTTTGCCCTTCTATCTAGCCAGGAGAGCTTGATCTACAACATGCATAATAGACCTATTCTGCCTAGACTGGTCTTCTTGCAATAGAACAGAGACTAAATCCTCAAATGACAAGGCATTTGGATTTCCTTTCATCATCAAACAAAGCGTAGAAGCAAAACTCTGCTCATATGAGTCAGGAAGACCATTTAGAACGGTCTGCACAAGTGAGCTATCTGCTATAACATCATCAGTAGAAATCAATTGTTCTTTCAAATCCTTGATCTGTGTGAGAAAATTGTCCACACAATCACCTTCATTCATGTGCTCACTCTCCAATTGTTTTCAGAGGTAAGCAACCTGAGCATCATTCCTAGTCTGGTACAATGTGTGAAGTGTATCCCAAGCATCCCTCATTGTTCTGCGAGAGTGAATGTGAGCAATAATGGCACATTTGACAGACAAGGCTATCAATGCATGTGCCTGAGCATCTCTGCCATCCCAACATATTTGCTCTACAGTAGGTGCAATAGAAACAACAACATGAACAGGAATCTATATAATATCATCATCTTCCATACCATCTCCATCAGCTCCAGCACCTGTATTTGCAGTACCCATATTTGCAGGTGTAACAGGACCTCTTTCGACACCTTGCACAATATTCCATAGTCCTTTTGCGACCAATACATGACACATCATATAAGTTGATAATGGTTAGTTGGTACCATCCAACTTATCCTCAATAGCTAACATACGCAATACATCACTCCTTTTAGCCATGGCTAGTGACTAAAATACCTTGATGTAGAAAATTGACTGTATCAAGGAAGAAGAAGAAGCTTTGAGCACAACACATAAGACTGAAAATGTATTACCACTAGAATGTAAAAAGATAAGTAGCCCATTAGGGAAATAAGCGTATATACAAGATAGGGGAAAAAATCCTCCTAAAGAGGGAAAAAACTGCCCCGGTGGTCCTAGAGTGGTTAGAGACATGACTACCTAAATGTATCAACAATTTCTATGTACCTTCATTGAGAAGAGGAGCTCACCCCATAGATCTTTCATTCTACAGTCATTGAGGAATGCCTTACTGCCAATGAATTTGTAATTTTACATGATTTAGTCAATACATGTTCATTACTCCCTACTCTCATATATCTATCACACTCTATTAGAACAATGACCTTATTTGAGATGGTTCCCTGTATACCTCATCATTTTGCATGATTCAAAGCATGAAATCTTTAGAATACTGTCTACTTTGATCCTACAAAGTGTCATTGAATCTGGTTCTTGCGATCGTTAGATATCATTCCATTAATGCTCACTGGTCTGTGACTATCTAGGCCCGTAAAAGTCGTGAGTGTTGCTTTACTTTCTAAACATAATTCTCTGCATATAGTTTGTCATTTTAGATTATTCCACTCATGAATGGTAGCTTGGTACGCTAATTGAAGATCCCCAAAAGGAAATTTACTAATTGCTACTGTACTCTGAGAACTGAGTAAAACACTCAGAAGGTGTCTCAACCAAAATTGCAAGTTTTGGGCATTGGAACATATGCCTACCTATCTATTTCAATTCTATGTTTATGCATCATCTTCCAAGCAACATATGTGATCATTTATGCTTATTAGCTAGTTAAGCAGGCTCAAAACACTCTACAACCATCACTTATAGCAAGTATGAAGCAGGTTTTAGCTACACCAACTCATCTCTTGTGATTATCCACCATCTCTCCAACAGTGGTATCAAAGCAAACACAATCAAGATGGGAGATGGGACAGGAACAACTACTAAGCATGGTCCCTAAGGATGTAAGGATATCTTCAAGGGAGAAGCTTATATGGATACATCTTAAGAGATGAAGACATGCCAATCTTCAGGAGCAAGAATCAACCAACAAGGGAAGAGCAAGAGAGGCTAACCACATGGTGTGCAAAGGATGTTCTTGCAAGGTCATACTTACTAAACTCAATCTCTGATTTCTTCTTACCTCATGTTAGAAATTGTAAAACCTCCCAAGAAACTTGGGAGGTGCTTTCATCATACTTCTCCTCCAACAAAAGATCAAGGAAGAATTAGTTGTGGATGGAATTCACAACTCTCAAGAAGCAATCAAAGCAAGGAGTGGCCGACTATGTAACCAAAATGAAAGATGTTGCAGGACAGATTGCAACCATTAGAGAAGGGATAAAGGAAGAGCACAGAGTGAGGCAGATCATCAATGGGATTAAAGTTGATGATAAGTGGGAATCCTTCACCACTGCAGTGCATCTCTACATGGATATGCAAATACTTGATCTCAACACCTTGATGGGACAACTCTTCACCCATGAAGCAGAGCTCAACAAAAATGGTGACATCACAAGAGCTAATCGATCTTCTACCCTTTATACAGATATGAATAGGGCTAAGGATAAAGGTAAAAGTAAGAAACAAGATGAAGAGGCTAGTACCTCTCAAGCCAATTATGCAAGAAGAGGAAGAGGTGCTAGAGGTAGGGGTAGAGGAGGTAAGCAAGGTAGGGGAGACCCTACAATAGGTCACCATGCAACATATGTGGTCTCAACAACCACACTACTAAAGAATGCTACAAGAATACAAGGAACCAAAGGGGAAGAGGCTTCCATAAAGGAAGCTATGGACAAACAAGAGGTAGGTACAAGAATGGTGGAGGCAATTACAACCACAACTACAATCAAAGCTACAACAACAACAACTATCAAGGAGGCTTTAGAGGAAGAAGGGACTTCAATAACTACACTAAAGATCAAGAGGATTCTCTACTCATTATGAACATGACATCCAAGCAAGGTAGAGATGATGAGCATCTTTTTTTACATTGACTCAGGATGTTCCAATCATGTGGCTTGGAATGTAGCACTCCTATTCGATCTTGAAGAACCAAAAGGTAAGCATGAGTTACAAACAGGTGATGGCACCAAGCATTCAGTCAAGCAGATTAGAAATCTTAAGACATCTGATGGTAGTATGAACCTTTTGAGCAAACTTCTGTATGTGCCTACCATAACCAAAAATCTAGTTGGTGTTGGGCAGATAGTAGAGAAAGGTCTACAAGTCAGGTTTGCAAAGCATGGAGCATATGTGGAAGACTCCAAACAAGGATTCAAAAGGATAGCCAAAGGTGAGAAGTAAGGTAGATTGTTTGCTTTTGAAATTGAAAACACAAGGAAAATAGCACTATTCAATTATAGAGACCAAACCCTATCTGAGTTGGAAATATGGCACAAGAGACTAGGGCATAAAGGAGAGAGAACTTTGAAGCAAAATTTACAGGGATCAATGTGTGCTTGAAATTCCCAATGTGATCAAGCAGAACATGATCTACAAATGTGGAGCTTGCCAATTTGGCAAAGCCAATAGGCAATGATTCAACAGAAAAGGATACATCCATGAAGATTTTTTGGAGCTTGTACACACTAATGTGTGGGTCCTAGCAAAGATTCATCCATCTCACGTTCAAGGTACTATGTCTTTTTTATTGATGATTACAGTAGGTGGACAAATCTCTATTTTATGAAGCATAAGGATGAGGTGGTTACATGTTTCAAGAATTATTTGGCATTAGTGGAAAACAAAACAACAAGGAGCATGAAGAGAATCCAGTCTGATGGAGGTGATGAGTACTCTTCACATGAGTTTGACCTATTTCTGTAGGACAAAGGCATAAAGAGGGAAGTAACAACCATGTATACTCCTAATTTGAATGGAGTGGCAAAGAGAAGGAATAGGTTAATTGTTGAGGCAGCAAGATCTATGTTAAATGAGAAAAAATTACCTAATTCTTTATGGGCAAAGGTTGTTTCTACAGCTACCTATTTGGTTAATAGGCTTTCATCCAAGTCATTGAAGCTTGGAATGGGAGGAGACCCTCATTGGATCGTTGCAAGATATTTGGGTGCATTGATTATGCACATATCCCATCACAAAGTAGAGGGAAACTTGACCCTAACGCTGAGAACTACATATTCTTTGGGTATGATCAGAATAAAAAAGGATATAGGCTTTATAATCCCACTAACAAGGCATTCATAGTTAGTAGGGATGTAGTCTTTGATGAGAATAACTCTTGGTTTGAAGATGATTGTAGGAAAGTCAAATTACCATATACTTTGGAAAGTGATTTTCCAACCCTAACTCAAGAACAACAACACCAAGCAGAGGACATGAACTCAGAAGATGAGAAGCATGTTGACTTCAAACTTGGAAGTCAAGAAGCAAGTGAAAACACAAGCAGCTTAGTCACAAAGCACTCTATATACATCACTAAAGATTCAATGGAAGAGGAGCCTTCTTCATTTGAAGAGGGTAAGAAAAAGAAAGTGTGGAAATAATCCATGCAGGAGGAAGTGGGAGCGTTGTAGGAAAACCACACTTGGGACCTAGTTCCCAAGAAACTAGATATGAAGGTAATTAGTTTAAGGTGGATATATAAAGTTAAAATTAACTCTGATGGTTCTATAAACAAGTACAAGGCAAGATTAGTGGCAGAAGGATATGCCCAAACACATGGAGTAGATTATGAAGAAACATTTTCACCTATGGCAAAGATGCCAATATTCAAGGTATTGGTAAGTCTTGCTGCATCCAAAAATTGGAATTTATACCAGTTAGATGTCAAGATTGCATTTTTATATCAGAGGAAGTGTATACGGCATAAGCCCCAAGTTTTGAAGATAAAGAAAAATCAGGGTATGTATGCAAGCACTCTAGGGTCTCAAGCAAGCTCCTAGAGCTTGGAACCATAGACTTGTTACCTATTTGCAGGATCAAGGCTTTGTAGCCAGCAAGGGAGACTCTTCTTTATTTGTGAAGAAGAAAAAATCAGAGGTCATCTACTTGTGTGTCTATGTAGATAATATCATTATTATAGGTAATGATTCTGATGGTATCAAGCAAGTCAAGGCTCAATTGATGAAGGACTTCAAAATTAGTGATCTAGGGTTGTTAACCTATTTCCTTGGCTTAGAACTTGTGTATATAGATTCATGTATGTTCATCACACAAAGAAAGTACATAAATGACATGTTGATAAAGTTTAAGATGCAAAACACTAAAGATGCAGGTATTCCTATGGAGATGAATCATAAGTTTAGTTCACATGAAGGTGAACCACTTGAAGATACTACAGGGTATCAACAACTTGTGGGTAGTCTTAATTATGCTACTTTGACAAGAGTGGATATTGCATATGTTGTAAGTACATTGAGTCAATTCATGCATGTACCAAGGAAGCCACACATGGGAGTTGCAAAGAGGGTGCTTAAGTACCTAAAGGGTACAATGATTGAGGGATTATTCTATCCCTTCACTTATAACATAGATATAAAGTTACATTCTGATGCAGATTGGACTGGCTCCAAGGATGATAGGAGGAGCACTTCAGGGTACCTATCTTTTGCAGGTTCATAACTCATTTCATGGTCATCTAAGAAGCAACTAACCGTGGCCTTATCTTTCACAGAAGCAGAGTATAGAGGTTTGGCTTATCCAACTCAGGAAGTTATGTGGCTTAAGCAATTGTATGCAGATTTAGAGATACGTTCCTACACTCCAATTATTATTGGAGATAATACTACTTCACTTCATTTGGCTGCTAATCATGTGTACCATGCCAGGACTAAGCACATTGAAGTGCATTATCATTATGTTAGAGAGAAATCCCTAAGCAAGGATATTCAATTAGCATATGTATCAAATCATTTGAAATGTGCAGATTTACTTACCAAAGCATTGGATGGAACAAAGATGAACATGTTCAAATTGATGATTGGGCTGCAAGAGATCAAGGAGAAATAAAGATCAAGCATGTTAGGCTTGAGGGGGAGTTGTTGGTGCAAGTAAGCCCAAGCCTACATACTTGATGAATGCACATAAGCTTGATGTATTAGCATATCACTTGAGAAGCTTCATATGTACAACCTCTTGTAACTTTGAGTCTAATTACTCATTATAAAAGTGATGTAGACCTAGGAGGACTTAGGAAGCTTGGAATGTTGTATCATTTGGTAGTTAAAGTCAAGAGAGAATGAAACCTATACTTTAGGATTACTTTTGGGTGAGGATTTGAATTTGAATCCAAACACTTGGCTCCAACACAAAGCTATAAAAGTGGAGAAGAAAATATTGCATGCATCTCAAGGTTATGAGATCATTTATATGTACCTCCATTGAGAAGAGGAGCTCACCTCATAGCTCTTTCATTATACACTCATTGAGCAATGCCTTATTGCCAATGACTTTGTAATTTTACATGATTTAGTGAATACATGTTCATTACTCCCTACTCTCATATCTCTGTCACACTCTATCAGAACAATGACCTTATGTGAGCTAGTTCTCAGTGTATACTGCATCATTTTGCATGATTCAAAGCATACATCTTCAACATACTTTCTACTTTGATCCTACAAGGTTTTATTGAATTTGGTTCTCGCAAGCGATAGATATCATTCTAGAAATGCTCACTGGTATGTGACTATCTAGGCATGTAAATGTGGGGAGTGTTGCTTTACTTGGTAAACATAATTCTCTGCATATAGTTTGTCATTTTAGATGATTCTACTCATGAATGGTATCTTGGTAAGCTAATTGAAGATCCCCAAAAGGAATTTTACTAATTGCTGCTGTACTCTAAGAACTGAGTAAAACACTAAGAAGGTGTCTCAACCAAAATAGCAAGTTTTGGGCATCGAATCATATGCCTACTTATGTGTTTTGATTCTATCATTTATGCATCATCTTCCAAGATACATATGTGATCATTTATGCTTATTAGCTAGTTAAGGAGGCCCACAACACTCTCCAGCCATCACTTATAGCAGGTGTGAAGCACGTTTTAGCTACACGAACTTATCTCTTGTGATTATCCACCATCTCTGCAACATTCATGATGTTGGAGATGCATTTGATGTTGTTCTCTATCAACAGGTTGTTGGATGCTTTATTTGCTTATGCATATCTCGGCTTGATATTGAGTTTGTTGTCTCACAGATGAGCAAGTCTATATGTTCCCCATGTGTCAAGCATTGGCAAGTGGTTGAGTGCATCTTTTGCTACTTGGGTGGTACTCAGCTACTTGAATTGTTTTATCCCAAGGGGGGATCATTATCCCTAGATTTACATGTTTCCTTTTGACTAAGACTAAGTTGGTTGTAACGACACTCATGTGTCCACTAGTAGTTTTTGGTTCATGCTTGGTAGCTTATGTATATCTTGGTTGAGCAAGAAGCAGTCTATTGAGGCCATTTCTAATTATGAGGCTGCGTATAGGGCAGCTTTCATACCACCTATTCAATGTGTGTGGCTCAGATGCTATCGTAGATATTTACATCTGTACATTTCTAGAGAAGATAAAAACAATTAACAAAAATATACTTTAATAGTTTCGTTGTTCAGATTATGAAAATACGAATCATTCTTTTCATATCTTATGAGCTGTGATGAAAGTACTCAAAAGTGATCACTACATCCAAATACTTGAGGATAATCATATGACTGCATTACCTAATAAACATTGAGCTCAACGAGAATAGAAATCTCGGGTAGAACAAAAGAGTAAAAGCTCATTTGATTTTGATTTTCAGTACAAACACTCTAAAAGCATTGCCGATCGATCCTTTATTCTTTCAGATTCTCAAGCTAGAGATGTCAAAAAATATCATTATCCATGAACCCATGTTGTTCCATGATTCTGTGTATATTCATGATTGACCAGATTATTAAGATATCTGAAGAGGAGATATATTTTGGGAGGCGCTGTTCATCAGCGAATAACGATATTGAACTAAGGCATGGACATCAGAGGAGAAATTTGTGGCGGAATATAATCGTCCAAGATTTTGATTGAAGAATGAAGATTGTGACGCTGGGACTAGAAGCTATTGGTGTGAAGTGAGTTCATTAAATTGATATCATCCATACATACGTTACCTATGATCTTGTAAGTTGTTTATTACTCTGGAATTATTGCACATCGATTATACTTCATATCACTCATCGAAATTATTCACTCAAACTTCCGAATTTTTGTCACTTCTGGTGGGTGTGCTGTATTCTGACGAAATTCGTGAGTACATAAGCGTTGAACATCACGCATAATCAGCACAAATTATTGGTGATGTTTACTTACTTTTCTGTTTATTGCAATGTAATTTATCGTGTGTAGTTATAGGAAAGTGTTCAATAACATTTTGAAAGTGAAACTCATAACTTTGTGGTTACGTACGATTTCTATCAACGCAAGTTCGAACCTTGTTATCTACATAAAGTTGAATTCATAACACTGGAAGTTCCTGATTGAGATGCACTTTTGCAATTAAAATTAGTTCACGATACTTCGTAACACATTTGATTAATGATGAATTGTTTTTGACGACACGAGAAGTTTTTCAGTTGTAAGAACTAATCATTTCTTTGAGTTTTCATTTTCATAGAGTTTTATTTCTCATCACTTGAGGTTCTTTGAAACACTCTATCAAAGTGTTCCGCATGCCCCATCATTTGGAACACTGGCAGTTGGAGTTGATCTGCCTAATTCAACTCCTTTGCGAAACTACCTTTAGGCTGGTTTGGGTGTTGGTAAGTCTTTTACTACCATGATCTTCATGACACTCAGAGCACCTTAGCAATTGCAAGGAACCATGTGTTCCATGCTCGCACAAAGCACATTGAGGTGCACTATCATTATGTCATGGAGTGGTTCTCTGCTCGAGAGATCAATTTGACATATGTGCCCACATAGGAGAATGTTATAGACCTTTTCACAAAAACTTTGGTAGGGAGAAGTGTGAAGCTTTCTACAAAGCTTTGGGCTTACTTGCTTTTGTGGATTGATCTATGTCCACATAGCTTGGCACTTCCTTATATATAAGTTTCAGTTGCTTGTTCACTGTAACACTCCTAGGGGGGGATTTGTTGAAATATTTTGGTAGTGCTGTGTGTGAACACACTTAAGACTGTCTGGATACTTTTTTCCCTCTTTAAGAGTTTTCTAACCCTTTTTGTATATACGTAGATAACCCTAACAAATTACTTATCTTTGTACATTCACTTGGTAGTTCATTCAATGTTGTGTTGTGCTCCAACCTTCTTCTTCTTCCTTGTGTTGTTTGTGTTCTTATGTAGACCTAAAAATCCAACATGAAAATAGAGTTAAAAGTCCTACAATCCCGTTTAGATGATACAAAGAATCCCTACAATGTGATTGCAATTGAAAAGAGGCGACAAAAGCGTTTAGAAGGAGAAATCGTTGCATTTTAAGCAATGACTACACGAAGATGGTTTCCATTCTACTCGGAAATACTTCAACAAGAATAAATATCAATGATAAGCTCTCTAAGCCCATACATTTTAAAAGATCTATCACGCAAGGCTGCCCATTGGCTCCACTACTCTTCGCTATCGCCTCGGATGGCCTCAGTCGCCTATTAAAGCATCACATGGACTCTGGCAATCTCAAGGGTCTTTCCCTACCTCTAGATCACAGCCAAATGATTGCAAGACTCTTTGTCGATGACATGAAGGCCTTTGTACATAACGATATGAACATCATTGGGGTGTTCTGGAGTTGCCTCGACACTTTTTGTGTGGCATCAGGTTCAAAAATCAACCATTCTAAAACTACTTTCAGAGCAATCCATCGACCTCCACCCCAACTCTTGTTAGATTAGGGGTGTCAAGTTATCCCTAGAGGTCAAGTCTTTTGTCTCCTCCATATTCGGATGGGCTTCAACATCTCAATGGACCAACGGTGGAACTAGATGCTATCCAAACTGTATAGCAGACTAAATCATTGGAAAGGTATGCAAGTTAACTTAGTAGGGGGTGCAATGGTTGTTAACACAGTTATGCTTTCTACGACTATTTACTTTATCTCGTGTTGGGGACCTAAGGAGAAAGAGTTGGCCAAAGTGGAAAGAATTTGCAGAAACTTCCTATGGATTGGGGACCCGAATAAGAGGCGGATTTCCAAAATCAAATGGGAAACTTGCATTAGCTCGAAAGACTCGAGGGGCTAGGGTATTTTGGGTATCGCTGGGTTGGCTAACAATTTGGCGGAAAAGTGGTTTATCAAGGCTTGGAGAAATAGTGAGTCCTCTTGGGCTAAATTGATCTTCAGAAACATGAAAGACCTTACCTTAGTTGGCCATCTTGGTTGGAAGGACATAGGGATCCTCACGCTTTTGTTCTCCCCCCACCTGGTGTCCCCTAAAGGCTCTAGCCTCATGTGTTCCTTATGGAAGAGTTGGAACAAGGCCAAACAATTTATCACAATCAGTGACGAGTGGAATTGGGCACCTGCGATAAGGCAGAATGAGTCTATCTGGTTCTCCATCATCAACATTAGGGGGTGGAGTCTTGGAACCTCCAAACTGCTGAGTGGCTATGGAACAAGGGGTTTAAACAGTGGAAATAGCTATGGAAACAAGAGACGGGCAAGTGGATCAAGTTCGAAAACTTAGACTCGAGACATAGACTTATGCTCAAGGAATGGACTCTTCTTCAAGGCAAGTGTTTAGTGTGGGATTGCTCGACTACCCGCCTTCTCTACGGACAGGATCTTCTTTTCTTGGAGGGCCGCAAATGGAGCAATGGTAAGACACTATCTAGAATCCCCAAATTCAAAGAGAACTTAGATGTTCATCACACGCTTAACAAGATGTGGTGCCTTTCTTGGACCAAAGTTCGATGGGAACTAAAGTTCATGTCTATCTGGCACCCCCTAATTGAGATCAAAAAGTCCGTTCTCATGTGGCAGATCTTGCATAAGGGTATTTGGTCCAATACAAGGGCTAACAAAATTTGTGGTGTGCCTCCATGGTGCAAGTGTTGCCATCGATACATCGAAGATTTAGTTCACATTTTCTTCGATTGCCCCAAGTCCCATGTTATCTAGCATCACGTGACGTAGGTATTGAGACTCACAAACCAAATCAATTGGCAACAATCACTACTGGGTGAGGCGGTTGGATGCTCATCAAGGCTATGGAATGCCATCAAGGGTGAGACTCTTTAAAGATTTGGAGGGAGTGATGTGCTATCAATTCTGGACAAAATCCAAAGGAATGGTCGATTTAGAAATCCTTGTTTCTTCTAGGTAAAAGAATACCCCCGATAAGAGATATCCACCATTTACATATCATTGTATTTATCTCCTCAAAAATAAGAAGTTGAAACCCAAATGGGTCCCACATGAGGTAGATGATAGATTTGTCCGCCTCATTTGTAATGCCCTCTAGCTTATCAAACTTGTCCCCTACATTATGGGATTTTGGGGTCCCATGGGCACGTCCCATTCACCTGTAACTTTTCTCCTTTATTTTAATTAAAGCTCGAAAGAATTGGCCAAGTCCAAAATTCCTTTATGTAAAAAACAAATTACTAGTATTTGTTCCTTTTTCTCTCTCTATCTCTTTCCTCTTCCTCTTGTTGCCGTCTCTCTTTCTTGTTTTTTCTTCTCCCTCTCTTTCCCTTTCACTTTCTCCCTCTCTATTTCTCTAATTATCTTTCACTTCCTCTATCTCACTCCATTTAACTTTGTCTCTCCCTATTGTCTTCCCATTTCCTAGAGGTTTAAGCTACTGTTGGGGTTGCCGATCTCCAAGAATGTTGCCTCCATGATGCATTGTTAGCAACCTATTTTCTTAGGAAGTGGTGAAGGGAAAAAGAGATCCTCTTTCCCCTTTTAATATCCAATACCCAATGGTTACTCTCTTGAAGGTGGAAATGACAAAGAAGTAGTTGAGTCTCACAAAGTCTTAGAAGAAGCTTTAAAAAGAAGACTATGTAAAGTTCACTTGTGAACTACCTCCTGTAACTTTTGAAGAGTTTACTTAATGTAAAAGTAAGAGAATCTTAAGTGGTTGAGTCCACTTGATCAAGAATGAAAAGAGGAGCCACGAATTTGTGATTTGTGGTAGGTAGAGAATCAAATCAATCATTGATTGATTGGAGAGTGATTGAGGGAAGTTAGCCTCCCAAACTCAACTATAAATAGATGGCAGTTTTAGTCGTGGTTAGAGAGACCTATGTGAAGACCTCCAAGAGCTGAGCTTTATGCCATATCAAGGTGTGATTACAAGGCACACATACGTATCAGTAAGTCATTGTATTGTACAAGCAATATACTTTCATTTTCATGATTATTTGAGTTCATCTTTCCATGTTCTTGTGAAGTGTACTACTCACTGCCATTACTCTCAGTTTTCTCAGTCAGCTTGCAGAGATGTTTTCTCTGAGCTTGGTGCATCATTTTCAGTGATTTAACTTGGTAAAGTTATCTCTATAAGTCTACTATATGCTCACAAATTTTCATGTCATTTGGATGTTGCAATCTTCAGTTATGTTCATTTGAAGTCAACAGGGTCTGTTCATCTTCACTTCTATGTCAGGTACCCGACTTTTTCACTCATCTTGTCAGAGCCATTTCTCAGTGGGTACGTATCCAAATTCAGTGATTTAAAGCTTGTTGGATTCATCTTACTGTCTAGTATAACCATACAAATTTTCATAATCATTGAATTTCCACATTTTGAGTTATGTTGATTTTTCTGCTCACTGGTATATTTTTGTAGCAGCCCGTGAAAATCGGGATGATGTCATCACTTGTTAAAACTCATTCTCAGTGTGTGGTTCATTATTTTTGATGAGATTACTCTTGAAAGTTAGATCTTTAAGTTTCCTAGACTTCCCCAAGAGGAATTGAGCTAATTGCTACTGTGCTCAGAGAATTATGTAAAACACTCGACAGGTGTATGAACCAAGAATAGCAAGTTTTCACCTCTGAGCTAACTCCAACTTATCTGTTTTGATCTATCTTTTTGAGAGTGGTCTTCCAAGGTACATAGGGTGTCTAATACATCCATTGGCAAGCTAAAAGGGCCCACCATATACTCCTGGAGTTCATTTGGCTGGTGTAGATCAAGGATTTTGCAACACCTCTTCATCTTCAAGCACATACCTATCCATCTCTTCACAGTGGTATCAGAGCAAGGTTGGACAACATGGCAGATGGATTTCCTTCATCAATTGACAAATTGGATAGAGGTAATTACTCAGCTTGGTCATTAAGAATGGAAGCTTATCTCCAAGGTAGAAGTTTATATGGTTATGTGGCTGGAGATGAAGTTATGCCAAGTTTCAGGAACAAAAGTCAACCAACACAAGAAGAGCAAGAAAGATTGAGCACATGGTTTTCCAAGGATGCACTTGCAAGGTCTTATCTCCTCAACTCTATCTCAGATTTTTTGTTGCCTCACATTAGAAGTTGTAAGACATCTCAGGAAGTGTGGGATGCACTTGAAGCTTTCTTTTCTTCAAGTACCAAAGCTAGGAAGCATCAACTATGGCTGGATTTCACAACTCTCAAGAAGGCTCCCAAACAAAATGTGACTGATTTTGTCACAAAGCTCAAGGACATAGCGGATCAGTTGGGAAGCATTGGAGAGGTAATAGATGAAGAGCAAATTGTAAGGCAGGTCATCAATGGCTTGAAGGCAGATGATAAGTGGGAAGCATTCACCACAGCTATGGATTTGTACATGGATATGCATGTACCTGATTTCAACACACTCATTGGACAACTACTTACTCAAGAGGCAAAGCTTATCAAAAATGGAGAAAGCTCTAAAGGTAATCAATCTTCAGCTTTATACACGGATAAAAGCAAGTCTAAAGATAACAAAGGAAAGGCAAAGAAAGTGGATGATGAAGCAAGTACACATCAAGCTAACTATGCAGGTAGAGGAAGACATGGCAGAGGTAGAGGAAGAGGAGGTAGACAAGGCAGGGGGAGATCCCAAGTCTCCAACTCATGTTCTATTTGTGGATTAACTAATCATACAACTGAAAATTGCTTTAGGAATTCCAGGAATCAAAGAGGCAGAGGATACAATAGAGGAAGTTATGGCTACTCAAGAGGAAGGTTCAACAACTACCATGGCAACTACAACAACTACAATCATTCAAACTATCAAGGAGGCTACAAAGGAAGGAGAGACTACAATAACTACGCAGAAGACTCAAACAAAGAGGATTCATTATTGATCATGAACATGGCTATGCCACAAGGTAAATCTGATGAGCATGTTTTCTACATAGATTCAGGTTGTTCAAATGATGTGGCAGGAAATGTGGCACTCCTATCAGATTTAGAAGATCCAAGGAATAAGCATGAGGTACAAACAGGAGATGATACAAAACATCCTGTGGAGAAAATAGGCAATGTCAAAGCACCTGATGGAAACATCAACCTACTCAGTAAGGTACTCTATGTCCCTACCATTACAAAGAATTTGATAAGTGTTGGGCAGATAGTAGAGAAAGGGTTGCAAGTCAGGTTCACAAAAGCAGGAGCATTTGTTGAAGATCCAAGTCAAGGATTCAGAAGAATTGCAAAAGGTGAAAAGACAGGTAGATTGTTCACATTTGAATTACAGGACACTAGAAACATTGCTCTCTTTAATTATGGTAGTCAGACACTCACAGAATTGGAAGTATGGCACAAAAGGTTAGCACATATTGGTGAAAGGTCATTAAAGCAAATCTACAGGGACCAAAGTGTACTTGGACTTCCTAATTTGTCAAAACAACATATGATTTATAAGTGTAGTGCATGTCAATTTGGAAAGTCTCACAGGTTACCATTCATGAAGAAAGGTTATATGCATGGAGATCTCTTGGAGTTGGTTCATACAGATGTATGGGGACCTAGCAAGGAAGCTTCAATATCTGGATCAAGGTATTATGTTCCCTTTATTGATGATTGCAGCAGATGGACTATCCTATTCTTTATGAAACACAAAGATGAAGTTTTTTTCATGTTTCAAAAGATATTTGGCACTTGTGGAGAATCAAACAGGTAAATCACTAAAAAGGCTAAGGTCAGATGGAGGGGGAGAATACTTCTCCCATGATTTTGATTCTTTTCTTCAAGAAAGAGGAATCAAAAGAGAGGTAACTACAAGGTACACTCCTGAGCAAAATGGAGTGGCAGAAAGGAGGAATAGGACAATTGTTGAAGCTGCAAGGTCGATGTTAAATGAAAAGCATTTACCTAATTACTTATGGGCTGAGGCTGTATCTACAGCCACTTACTTGATTAACAGGTTGCCTTCAAAATCCCTTGATGGGATGACTCCATATGAGGCTTGGAATGGAAGAAGACCAAGCTTAGATCATTGTAAAATTTTTGGATGTATTGCTTTTGCTCATGTTCCTTCACAGGTTAGAGGCAAGATGGATCCAAAGGTAGAAAGGTGTGTATTTATTGGATATGACAACAATCAAAAGGGCTACAGGTTATACAACCCTACCAACAAAGGATTCTTGGTAAGTAGAGACGTAGTTTTTGATGAGAACAATTCATGGTATGAAGATTCATGCAGGAAGATCAATTTACCATATGATCTTGAAGAAGATTTTCCAAAGCTTGGTAGAGAACAATCAAAGATTGAAGAACAAGACACCTCAGAGGATGATGAAGAATCTCACATGGAAAAGATCAAAGCATGGAAGTCTAAAGGTAAAGCAAAATTGCAGGAACTTGGACATGAGGCAGAATCATCACATCATGGCCTAAGAAGATCTATGAGGGAAAAGAAAAAACCAGAAAGGTATGGGTTTGACACCTCATTAGTAACTAAACATTCTATCTACATAGCACAGGACATAAACCAAGAGGAGCCATCATCATTTGAAGAGGCCAAAGCAAAAACAGAATGGAAGCATGCAATGAAGGAAGAGATTGAAGCACTTGAGGAAAACAACACTTGGGATTTGGTGCCCAAGACTTCATCCATGAAGGTAATAGGCTCAAGATGGGTCTATAAACTGAAGAAGAATTCTGATGGTTCAATTAACAGGTATAAGGCAAGGCTTGTGGCAAAAGGCTTTGCACAAACTCAGGGAATTGATTATGAGGAGACTTTCTCTCCTGTGGCAAAGATGCCTACTATTAGGGTTTTGCTTAGTATTGCCTCTTCCAAGAATTGGAAGATACTTCAACTAGATGTAAAGAATGCATTCTTGAATGGTTGGATAACAGAAGAGGTATATATGGCACAACCACCTGGTTTTGAGAACCAAGTTTATCCTGAATATGTGTGTAAACTTAACAAAGCATTGTATGGTCTCAAGCAAGCTCCAAGAGCTTGGAATTTCAGGCTTGTTTCATTCTTGCAGGACAAAGGCTTTCAACCAAGCAAGGCAGATCCTTCACTCTTTATTAAAAACAGTAATTCCGAGGTCATCTACCTATGTGTATATGTAGATGATATTATATTGACAGGAAATGATGCAGATGGTATGAAGAAGATCAAAGATCAGATGAGAGAAGAGTTCAAGATAAGTGATTTGGGTTCACTTACCTACTTCCTAGGTTTGGAAGTTGTCTACAAAGATCATGGTTTGTTTCTCACTCAAAGAAAGTACATTAAGGACATGTTGGCAAAATTCAAGATGCAAGATTGTAAGATTGCAGGTACTCCAATGGAGGTCAATCACAAATTGAGCTCACATGAAGGTGAACTCATAGAGGACATCACATCATATCAAAGTCTAGTGGGTAGTCTCAACTATGCCACATTGACAAGAGTAGATATATGTTACAGTGTGAGTGTGCTAAGTCAATTTATGCACACACCAAGGAAACCACATATGGATGCTGCCAAAAGGATTCTCAAGTATCTCAAAGGAACCATAAATGAAGGACTTTATTATCCTTATGTATCTGATTTAGGTTTGAAGCTATTTTCTGATGCAGATTGGGCTGGCTCCAAGGAAGATAGAAGGAGCACTTCAGGTTATCTTACCTTTGCAGGTTCAAAGCTTATTTCATGGTCATCCAAGAAGCAACCCACAGTTGCTCTCTCTTCTACTGAAGCTGAATATAGAGGTCTTGCCATAGCTACTCAAGAAGCTATGTGGATGAAGACATTGTTCAAAGATCTTGGATTGGAGTTTGGAACTCCAACTATTTTTGGTGACAATATGAGTTCTATTCATTTGGCTGCTAATCCTATTTTTCATGCAAGGACTAAACATATTGAAGTTCATTATCACTATGTACGAGAAAAGGTTCTAAGCAAAGAGATTCAAATATCATATGTGTCCACTCATCAACAATGTGCAGATATTCTAACCAAAGCATTGGATGGTACAAAGCTTTGCAAATTCAAGGCTATGATTGGTTTGCAGGTAATCTTGGAAGATTGAAGACCTCAAGCATACTTGGCTTGAGGGGGAGCTGTTGGAGCAAGTCTATGACAAGCCTAAGTATTGGTTTGAGTCTCACAAAGTCTTAGAAGAAGCTTTAAAAAGAAGACTATGTAAAGTTCACTTGTGAACTACCTCTTGTAACTTTTGAAGAGTTTACTTAATGTAAAAGTAAGAGAATCTTAAGTGGTTGAGTCCACTTGATCAAGAATGGAAAGAGGAGCCACGAATTTGTGATTTGTGGTAGGTAGAGAATCAAATCAATCATTGATTGATTGGAGAGTGATTGAGGGAAGTTAGCCTCCCAAACTCAACTATAAATAGATGGCAGTTTTAGTCGTGGTTAGAGAGACCTATGTGAAGACCTCCAAGAGCTGAGCTTTATGCCATATCAAGGTGTGATTACAAGACACACATATGTATCAGTAAGTCATTGTATTGTACAAGCAATATACTTTCATTTTCATGATTATTTGAGTTCATCTTTCCATGTTCTTGTGAAGTGTACTACTCACTGCCATTACTCTCAGTTTTCTCAGTCAGCTTGCAGAGATGTTTTCTCTGAGCTTGGTGCATCATTTTTAGTGATTTAACTTGGTAAAGTTATCTCTATAAGTCTACTATATGCTCACAAATTTTCATGTCATTTGGATGTTGCAATCTTCAGTTATGTTCATTTGAAGTCAACAGGGTCTGTTCATCTTCACTTCTCTGTCAGGTACCCGACTTTTTCACTCATCTTGTCAGAGCCATTTCTCAGTGGTTACTTATCCAAATTTAGTGATTTAACGCTTTTTGGATTCAAATTACTGTCTAGTATAACCATAAAAATTTGCATAATCATTGGATTTCTAAAGTTTGAGTTATGTTGATTTTTCTGCTCACTGGTCTAGTTCTGTAGCAGCCCGTGAAAATCGGGATGATATCATCACTTGTTAAAACTCATTCTCAGTGTGTGGTTCATTATTTTTTATGAAATTACTCTTGAAAGTTAGATCTTTAAGTTTCCTAGACTTCCCCAAGAGGAATTGAGCTAATTGCTGCTGTGCTCAGAGAATTATGTAAAACACTGGACAGGTGTATGAACCAGGAATAGCAAGTTTTCACCTCTGAGCTAACTCCAACTTATCTGTTTTGATCTATCTTTTTGAGAGTGATCTTCCAAGGTACATAGGGTGTCTAATACATCCATTGGCAAGCTAAAAGGGCCCACCATATACTCCTGGAGTTCATTTGGCTGGTGTAGATCAAGGATTTCGCAACGCCTCTTCATCTTCAAGCACATACCTATCCATCTCTTCACAATCATATCCTTCTTTTTTTCGAAAATGAAGAAATGGCCTTCAAGGCCCTTTTGAAAACTAGCACATGGTAGGTCATGGGACTACCATTAGCTTGTTCAAGTGATTCCCAAACTTTGCACCTTATAAGTCTAATTCTCTAAATATCCTTTCTAGGTTAAGCTTCCTAATCTTCCCTTTTTCCTTCATGGTTTTATTTGCAAGATTGTGGCTAACAGAAATCAAATAGGGCATTTGTGTTGACCAGAAAGTTTTTAGTGGTTTAGTGTAGTCTGCACATGGCGGGAATGGCTGATAGAATAGTTGCCGATTGGATGATCAAAGTGTGGTGCAAAATGGAAGCTTCTTGGGTGAAATTGATTCTTAGAAATATATCTTCTGTTACATTGGTGGGGCTTCCTAAGTAGATACCTAGAAGGGACATGATTTCACTTTCTTTTCTTCTTTTCGTGTGACTTTAGAAGGTTTTGACTTAGTTTCCTCCTTGTGGAAGAGTTGGAACAAGATGAAATCATACAAGGCCAATGAAGATTAGAAATGGTAAGTTGGGACTAGGCAAAACAATTCTATTTGGTTCCCTCTTAGGGGAATTAAAGAAATCGACTCGAAGAACCTCCGAAGGGCAAAGAAGCTATGAAACAGACAATTTCGTATGTGGAGACATTTATGGAACCAAGAGAGAAGACACATATTAGATTTGAGGACATTCACTGAGCTTGGAGAGTTGAATATGAAAATTATAGAACTCAAACATCCATCTCCTGCTTGGCCATGATCCTCCATAGATTGAAGGGTTAAGATAGATCTACAATGAAAAATTGATAAGGAATAAGTTTCAAGAAGCATCTGGACTTGCATGACTTCTTTAAGTTCGTGAACCTGTGGCACCTACTCATTGAGAAAAAAAACATCAGTTCTTATGTGGCGAGTTCTCCACAAGGGAATTTTGATCAATGTCAAAGTTAGACAAAGCGGTGGGGATACTCAGTGGTGTAAACCTTGTGGTAGTGGTAGAGAAGACATTGGCCACCTCTTCTTTTCTTGCCCTAGGAGTCATTCAATCTCATAGGCGCTTGCTAGGATCTTGAGTTTATAGAATCAAATTAATTGGAAGAAAGTATTACTCAAAGAAGCGATGGGCTATTCTTTTGCCTTGTGGAATTCCATAAAGGGGGAAGCACTTTGAAAGATCTCGAAAGAAAGATGTGCTTCCCACTCTGATGACCAATTGAAAGAATGGCCGATTGATAGATCCCTTGGCCAAATTATGCAAAAGAATTTTGAATTGTAAGAAGTCCCCTCCTTTCAAACACCATAGGATTGTTGTCTTGAAAAATAGCAAGATTAAATGTAAGTGGACCTCCCATAAAAATGATACAAAGATCATGAACCTCCTCTCTCACTCCCGTTAAAAAATTCATGATTTCTTGCCGACTCTAAGAAGTTACCACTCTAGCAGCTTGGGGCCATGCTACCAGTGCTTTGTGGGATACGGGAATACTTAGGACACTATCCCCTTTCAATGTACATTTATTTTATATTAATTCAAGCAAAGGAGACTAAGCTAGGATAAACTTACTCTTTATAAAAAAAGAAAAGATCATATTAATTCAAGCAATATTAATTCTTAATAATAATAAAGAAAAGATCATATTAATTCAAGCAAAGGAGACTAAGCTAGGATAAACTTACTCTTTATAAAAAAAGAAAATAAGATAAACTTCCTCTTTATGAAAAAAATAAAATAATAATAAAGAAAAGATCATAAACTTTTTCCACTTAGTAAAACTAAATTTATTGCGTATTTCAAAGATTGGATGCCTACATGAATCTTCTATATTTCAAGTCCTCGAGTTGATACTTTTGCATCCATTTGAGGCTTTGACGCTGAACTTCTGTTCTGATAGGGACATCGTTCTGATGGAGACATTGATGAACTTCTGTTCTGATTGAGACATTTCTGAACTTCTGTTCGGATAGAGACACCCTTTCTCGCACAATAAAGTCCTTTCATGGAGTATTTAAGGGCGGTCTTTACCTTCTCGTAGAGTAGAATGTACATGTCTTAGTTGCGGGTACTGGCTTGACTTTGGCCATATTTTGAGGTGACGGAGTGGTTGGCTTCAAAGGTTTCAGAGATTTCAGAGTTTAAAATTTCCCAAATGTAATCTGTGGAAACAGCTCTGGAAACAAGAGACCGGTCAGTGGATCAAGTTTGAAGACTTAGACCCAAGACGTAGAGTTTCCCACAAGGAATAGACTTTTCTCCAAAACAGGTGTTTACCGTGTGACCACTCAACTACCCGCCTGCTCTGCGAACAGGATCTTCCATGCCTGGAGGGCCTCAAATGGAGCAATGGTAAGAAACTATCCAGAATTCCCAACTTCAAAGAAAACTTAGATGGTCATCACACTCTCAACAAGGTGTGGTGCCTTTCTTGGACCAAACTTCGATGGGAAACTTAAGTTCATGTCTATTTGGCACCCCCTTATCAAGATCAAGAAGTCCATTCTTATGTGGCAAATCCTGCATAAGGGTATTTGGTACAATGCAAAGCCAACAAAATTTGTGGCGTGCCTCCATGGTGCAAGCGGTGCCTTCGATGCAACGAAGACCTTATTCACCTTTTCTTTGATTGCCCCAAGTCCCGCGTTATCTGGCATCACGTAACATGGGTTTTGAGATTCACGAGCGAAATCAATTGGCAATAGGTGCTATTGGGTGAGGCGGTCGACTGCTCATCAAGGCTGTGGAATGCCCTCAGAGGTGAGACCCTCTGGAAAATCTGGAGGGAGTGATGTGCTGTCAAGTTTGGCCAAACCCCAAAGGAATGGTCGATTGAGAAATCCTTGTTTCTTCTAGGTAAAAGAATCTCCCATGATAAGAGGTCTCCACCATTTAGGCACCACTGTATCTATCTCCTCATTGATAACAAGCAGAAACCCAAATGGGTCCCGCATCAGGGAGATGATAGATTTGTAAGCCTCATTTGTAATTGTTGATATATTTAGGTAGTGATGTGTGTGAACACACTAGGACCGCCGGGGCACTTTTTTCCCTCTTAAGGAGGTTTTTTTCCCTCGGCTTGTATATATGCCTATTACCCTAATGGGCTACTTATCTTTGTACATTCTCTAGTAATACATTCAGTATTGTGTGTTTGTGCTCCAAGCTTCTTCTTCTTCCTTGTGTTGTTCACGTGCTTCCACAGACGTCTAACTCCAACAATTGGTATCAAAGCAGGTCGTGGCTTCATCTAGGGTGCCGTCGACACTCCTCCGTTTGCAGTCTCAGATTCGCACAAAATTTGGTGAGCATACTCAGGGTGTTTCAGAGATCAAAACATCTTCTCTTTGTGGTGCCGAAATCGCGATCTGAGCTCGTTTTGATCTCCGAACGCACTATCGTAATGCTTGTGCAGGCTATTTCGTCTTTTTGTTCCAAAGGTATAAACCAGTTTTTGTTCGCCAATTTAAGTTTCTCGAAGTCTGCTACAGGTCTAGCAGAACTCGTCTCGGTAGTTCTATTCAACTTTTTGAGGTACAATCAATTTTCTGCATCAAGGTATTTTAGTCACCGGCCATGGCTGAAAGTAGTGATGTATTCCGTATGTTGGCTGTTGAGGATAAGTTGGATGGTACCAACTACCCATTGTGGGCTATATGATGTGACATGTATTGGATGCAAAAGGATTGTGGAACATTGTGCAGGGTGTTGAAAGACGTCCTATCACACCTCTAACTACAGGTACTGCAAATACAGGTGCTGGAGCTGATGAAGATGGTGTCGAAGATGATATTCCGTAGATTCTTATTCGTGCTATTGTTTCTGCTGCACCTACTACAGAGCAGATTCGTTGGGATGGCAGAGAACCCAGGCACATGCATTGATAGCTTTGTCTGTCAAACATGCCATTATTCCTCATATTCGCTCTTGTAGAACAGCTAAGGATGCTTGGGATACACTTACCACATTGTACCAAGCTAGGAATGAGGCTCGTGTTGCTTACCTCCGAAAACAGTTAGAGAGTGAGCACATGAATGAAGGTGATTCTATGCACAGTTTCCTAATGAAGATCAAAGACTTGAAGGAACAGTTGATTTCTGTTGATGAGGTTATACCAGATAGCTCACTTGTGCAGACCGTTCTAAATGGTCTTCCTGATTCATATCAGAGTTTTGCTTCTACTCTTTGGTTGATGATCAAAGGCAATCCGAATGCCTTATCATTTGAGGAGTTAGTCTCTGTTCTATTGCAGGAAGATCAGTCCAGGCAGAACAGGTCCATTATGCAAGTTGCAGATCAAGCTTTCCTAGCTAGTCAGAAGGGCAAAGGAAAATGGAGCTCTTCAACTAGTAAGCAGAAATCTGCTAATTCTGCATATTCAAAGAAGGGAGATAAAGATGAGAAGAAATTAGAAAAGGAGGAATTGTTTTGTAAGTACTGTAAAGGGAATGATCATATCATAAAGAACTGTCCAAAACTAGTTGCTAAAGAGGCAAAGAAGAAAGAGGCAGGAATGGTTGTTGCAAAGGCCTCTACACCAAAAACAGAGTCTGCAAATCTTGTGCAGGAAGAAGAATGGGTGTTTACTACTGTCTGCAGTTTTGATCCATCTTCTCATGAGCAGTGCATGTCTGCAGTAGACTCAGATGTTTGGTATTTTGACAGTGAGGCTACCAAACATATTACCTCACAGCGCAGTTTCTTCTCTTGACTCGAGCCTGCCCATATAGGGAATACTCTTACATGCACCAACAACTCCTCTTATCCTGTTATGGGAGTTGATAAGATCATTTTGACTACTGCTAATGGTAGTTCTTTCACTTTGTCAGATGCTTTATTTGTGCCAGGGATCAAAAAGAACCTGTTATCAGTTTCTGCATTAGCCAAGATTGGCTTGGTTGTGAAATTTGTTGATGATGGGTGTACAGTTCATGATCTATCAAATGGCGATGTGATTATTGCTTCTGGCATTTTATGTCGTGGGCTGTATAAGCTCATAGACTATGAAAGATCTGAAAATGATTTGGCATGTGCAGTAAATGATTCTCAGGCTATGTCAGATGCAAAGCTTTGGCTTGCACGCTTTGGTCATTTGAATTTTGCTAGTTTGCTACGCCTGCAGAAATCTGAAATGGTGTCCTCTTTGCCCAAACTTGAGGCACCTGGAAAACATGTTTGTGAAGGCTGTATTTTGGGCATCCTTTCCAAAAGATGGTTCAGTTCGGGCTACACAGAAATTGCAGCTTTTGGAAATTACCTTTACTTCGTGACTTTGATTGATGATTTTTCCACGCATGCATGGGTATATCCACTCAAAGCAAAGTCCGAAGTGTTCATGTGCTTCAAACAGTTTTTGGGTTCGGCTGAAAATCTGTAAGCATGTAAAATGGGCACCCTTCGTTCTGATCGAGGGGGGGGGAATATATGTCTTCTGATTTTAATGCATTTCTGGCTGAACGTGGGATAAGACACCAGTGTATGGTGCCGTATACACCTCAACAAAATGGATTTGCTAAACAGAAGAACAGTTCACTCATGGAGATGGTGAGGTGTATGGTCAAGAGTTAGGCTTTACCTCATAGTTTCTAGCTTGAGGTTGTCATGTGTGCAGCATATGTACTAAACATGTGTCCCACTAAAGCGCTGGAGTCTATCACTCCATATGAGGCTTGGCATGACCGCAAGCCATCTGTTGCTCATCTGCGTGTTTTTGGTTGTTTGGCATATGCACTAGTGCCTGAACAACATCGCAGAAAATTGGATGATAAGGCAATAAAATGTATTTTTGTTGGGTACAGTTCTGAAAGTAAAGGCTATCGTCTATATCATCCACAGACTAAACGCATTCTGGTTAGCCGTGATGTTGTCTTTGTGGAAGATGCTATTCAGCCATTGCTTTCATGTACTAAGGAGACATCTGTTAGCTCCAAAGATATGTATGATACTTTGATGCCTCTTTTTACAGGTGGACAGTCTAGTGCTCGTCCTAATGAGGCAACTTCTCAGCCTTTGCAGGTTCCATATGATGATGCAGATCATTCCATTTCTGATGCAAATTTACATGATGCACTTGTTGATGAGAGAGCTGATATTGACCAGGCAAAAACTATGCCAAAATGGCTGGTGCAGAATTTGTGTGACAGTAAATTAGATGCACCTTTGTCATATCGTACTCGTTCAGACTCTCATAGTGCCTCCTTTGCATCAGATTGCTATGCTATGGCTGTGTCTAGTCTCTATGATGAGAATGAACCTGTTTCCTTTGATGAAGCACACAATTCAAAAAATTGGATGGCTGCTATGCAATCTGAATATGATGTTATAATGAAGAATGGTACATGGTCTTTATGTGACTTGCCTCCTGGCAAGAAGGCCATTGGCACTAAGTGGGTATACAAGTTGAAGTGTAAACCTGGTGGTACAGTTGACAGGTATAAGGCTATGCTTGTTTCAAAGGGTTATGCCCAGGAAAGAGGCATTGATTTTGATGATACCTTTGCACCTACATGTCGTATGTCTACTGTTCGGAGTATTTGTGCACTTGCAGCCCATCATGGTTGGAATGTACATCAGTTGGACATTAAAACAAAATTTTTGAATGGTGACTTGCATGAAGAAGTGTATGTTTTTTAGCCCCGTGGCTTTCTGCAGAAAGGGCATGAAAACCAGGTGTGCAGGTTAAAAAAGGCTTTATATGGTTTAAAGCAAGCACCACATGCTTGGTATGAGAAAATACATGCCTATCTCGTTGCACATGGTTTTGAGAACAGTCCAACTGAAAGCACCTTATATGTTAAGCGTGCTAACGATGTGCTTCTGATCATTGTTGTCTATGTTGATGACATGTTGCTCACTGGTCCTATTGAGAAGCATATTGCTGATTTCAAGGCTGATTTGCATGCCTCATTTGAGATGTCTGATTTGGGGCATTTGCATCACTATTTGGGCATTCATTTTATGCAAGTTGATGGTGGAATGGACTTGTGTCAAACGAAATATATTGACACATTATTGCAGCGTTTTGGCCTTGAAGACTGTAAGCCTATTGCCACTCCTATGGAGACAGGTTTACGATTGAGTCTTCATGATGCTCGAGATGCATTTGATGCTGTTCTCTATGAGCACGTTGTTGGATGCTTGATTTACTTATGCATTACTCGGCCAGATATTCAGTTTGCTGTCTCACAGATGAGCAGGTTTATGCATTGCCCAGGAGTGAAGCATTGGCAGGCGGTTAAGCGCATCTTTCGCTACTTGAGTGGTACTCGGCTACTTGGGTTGTTTTATCCCAAGGGGGGATCACTACCGCCAGATTTGCATGTTTTTTCTCACTCAGATTGGGCTGGTTGCTATGACACTCGTGTGTCCACTAGTGACTTTTGCTTCATGCTTGGTAGCTCATGTATATCTTGGTTGAGCAAGAAGCAGCCTACTGTGGCCACTTTGAGTTGTGAGGCTGAGTATAGGGCAGCTTTCACAGCGACTGTTGAGTGTGTGTGGCTCAGATGCCTTATGGCTGATTTGGGTGTTGGTCAGTCTTCTGCCACCACCATCTTCACTGACAGTCAGAGTGAATTTGCAGTTGCGAGGAACCCTATGTTCCATACTCGCACTAAGCACATTGAGGTGCATTATCATTATGTCTGGGAGATCAGCTTGGCATATGTGCCCACGTAGGAGAACATTGCATACCTTTTCACAAAGGCTCTGCCTAGGGAGAAGTTTGAAGCCTTCCGCAAAGCTTTGGGCTTACTTCTTTTTGTGGAGTGATTTCCACATATCTTGGCACTTCCTTATACATGAGTGCCAGCTCCTTGTTCACCGCATCACTCCCAGGGGGGATTTGTTGATATATTTAGGTAGTGATGTGTGTGACCACACTACGACCGCGGGGGCACTTTTTTCCCTCTTTAGGAGGTTTTTTCCCCCGGCTTGTATATATGCCTATTACCCTAATGGGCTACTTATCTTTGTACATTCTCTAGTAATACATTCAGTATTGTGTGTTTATGCTTCAAGCTTCTTCTTCTTCTTCCTTGTGTTGTTCCCGTGCTTCCGCAGATGTCTAACTCCAACAGTAATGCCCTCTAGATTTCTGAACTTGTCCCCTGCATTGTGGGATTTGGGGGGTCCCATGGGCACTAATTCCATTCACGTGTAACTTTTCTTCTTTATTTTAATTAAAGTCTGGGAGAATAGGCCAAGGCCGAACTTCCTTTTATAAAAAAAAAATGTAATCTGTGTGCGTTCCTCTTTTATTTTATTTTTCTGAGTGTCTCTTCTTTTTGCCTTTAGTAGTTCTTTTTCTTTTTGAAGAGGGGGTTAGCATTATTTTTTGAGACTGGTGAAGGTTTTTCTCTGAGTTTTCTAGTCAGGTTAATTCGGGGACTAGAGTTCTTTTTTTTAGTTCCCTTTTTAAAATTGATTAGGTTTTTAGCTTTGGATTGGTTAGTTTTGGTTTAGTATTTGTAAGCTCTTTCTAGTGTCTATGTTTAGGTGTTCTTTAGACATCTCCTTTTGCTACATGTTTCAAAAAAAGAACAAAAGGAAAAAAGGAAAAATAAGAAAGGAAAAATAAGCAAGGAAAAACGACACAAAGAAAGTAGGAAAAAGAAAGAGAATAAAAAGAGGAAGTATAGTAAAAGTAAAGAGGACTAGTTCAATTAATTGAAATTAGTGATTAGTGGGAGGTTTTTGTACTTCCTTTTCCCTTTAATATTAGTATTTGTTTATTTCTCTCTCTCTATATCTCTCACACTTTCTCTCTCTCTCTTCATCTCTTTCTCTCTCTTCTCTTCCTCTCTTTGCCGTCTCTCTCTTTCTCTTTCTTCTTTTTTCTTCTCCTTCTCTGGGTCCATCTCTACTTCTCTAATTATCTATGGCTTCCTCTCTCTGAGTCCATTTGTCTTTGTCTCTCCCTATGGTCTTCCCATTTCCTAGAGGTGTAAGCTACTCTTGGGGTTGCCATTTGCATAAATGTTGGCTAAATGGCTGATCGTTCGCAACCTGTTTTCTTAGGAAGTGATCAAGGGAAAAAGAGATCCTCTTTCCGTTTAGGGTATCAAATCCCCAATGGTTACTCTATTGAAGGTGAAAGTGACAAAGAAGTAGAAAGAGTTACCGAAGATGTGCTTAATGGCAAAATCTTTGGCCTTTAGTCTCCTTTGGAGATGTTTAGAGCATGGGTTCATAGTGAGTGATTTACACATAGGTTCGTAGTCATAAAAGACCGATTCTTGTTGGTGAATCATATCCTTCTTCTTTTTTTCAAAAATGAAGAAATGGGGTTCGAGGTCCTTCAAACTAGCACATAGTAGGTCATGGGGACTACCATGAACGTGCTGAAGTGATTCCTAAAGTTTGCACCTAAGAAGTCTAATCCTCTAAAGTATCCTTTTTACTTCAAGCTTCCTAAGTATCCCTCTCTCCTTAATGGTTTTGTCAACAAGATTATGCCTCCAATTAACTACTCATTAGTGGTCAAGGAGGATGTGGGGATCCTATTTACCCCTACGTCTTTAATGCTAGATGCAATCCCTAGATTTTTATAGAGGATGATCTCCAAAGCAAGCACCCTTCGAGGATTAGCATCCATATTGGTAAAGCAAATGCCTGTTGGAGTTTGAGGTTTGTGGAAGCACATGAATAACACAACGTAGAACAAGAAGTTTGAAGCTCAACACAACACTAAATGAATAACCAAGTGCATGTACAAAAGTAAAATGACATGTTAGGGCTATAGGCATGTTTACAAGTTGGGGGAAAAACCTTCTAAAGAGAGAACAAAATATCTTGACAGTCCTAAGTGTGTTCACACACATCACTACCAAAATATATCAGCAAATCCCCCTTGGGAGTGATGCGGTGAACAAGGAGCTAGTACTCATGTATAAGAAAGTGTCAAGCTATGTGGAAAGAGATCAATCCACAAAAGGAAGTAAGCCCAAAGCTTTGTGGAGCATCAACCTTCTCCCTTAGTAGAGCCGTTTTCAAAGGGTGTGCAAGATTATCCTATGTGGGCATATATGCCAAACTAATCTCTCCAATAGAGAACCTCTCCCTGACATAATGATAATGCACCTCAATATTTACTGCGAGCATGAAACATAGGGATCCTTACAACTACCAATGTGCTCTAACTATCAGTGAAGATGGTGGTGGAGGAAGAGTGACAAGTACCCAAGTCATCCAAAAGGCATCTAAGCATGCCGCACACACTCAAAGATCCCTATGAAAGCTATTGTAAACTTAGCCTCACAACTAGAACTAGCCAAAGTAGGTGGCTCATTACTAAACCAAGATATGCACGAGCTACCAAGCATGAAGCAAAAATTACTAGTGTACACACAAGTATCATACATACTGGTATAGTTTGAGTCCAAAAAAGCATGTAAATTTGGCAGTTATGATCCCCCACCCCCCCTTGGGATAAAACAAATCAAGTAGCCATGTTCCACTCAAGTAGCGAAAGATGTGCTTAACCTCCAACCAATGCTTGACACTTGGGAAATGCATAAACCTACTCATCCGAGATATAGCAAGCTAAATATCAGGTCGATTCATGCAAAAGTAAATCAAGCATCCAACAACCTCATGATAGAGAACAACACCAAATGCATGTATAATACAAAGAGAAATGAATAACATACGGACGTAAAGCATGGAAGAACTTATGGGCCAGATGTGACATGAGTACACATGCAGTAGGCTAGAGTCTCTCAAGTCTATACGAAACTTTTTTGAAGTCATAGCGAGAATAGATGCTTCTTTGAGTTCCAAATTATTGGCCTCTTGCCCGTTGGAAACACATAGCATGATATGCTCCTTGTATCATCCAGTAGGCATTCCTAATCCACATCACTCAATTTATTTGGTCAAGATTTATTACGAGGATAACAAGCGGCCCTGGAGAAGAAGGAATAAATTTAGACGTATTCAATTTCACAAACCCCTGATGCTATCTGTAGTGCAGCGCCCTCGACTTGATACTTGACATCATCTTTTTGTGTGCATCCAACCGGCTCTGTTTGCTCTCGCATAGCTGAAGTTTTTCTTTGGAGTAGAAGCCCCATGCCATGCAAAGAGTTAAGGGTTTGACGCTGAACTTCTGTTCTGATAGGGACATCGTTCTCCACACAGAGACATTGCTGAACTTCTGTTCGGATAGAGACATCCTTTGTCGCACATTAAAGTCCTTCCATGGAGTATTTAAGGTCGTTCATTACCTTCTCGTACAGTAGAGTGTGCAATGTGCATGTCGTAGTTTTTTTTCAATAAAAGAAAGTTCGGCCTTGGCCTATTCTCCCGGACTTTAATTAAAATAAAGAAAAGTTACAAATGAATGGGACTAGTGCCCATGGGTATGAGAATGATCATGAGAAGGATGAAAATAAGTCGTCGGTTGCTCATTCATATAGTGATATGTATGCCAAAAATAATCATGCTGAGTTGAGATCCTATGAGGATGAGATTGAGCATGAAATGTCAAATGAAACAGTCATAGAAATGCATGACAAATCTGATGATGAATCCGTACCGAGTGAGGGTGAGTATGAAAAGATAGAAACTTATGACTCCATTGAAGAGGCTAGATTTAGCCACTATGAATCGAATGAAGAATTAATTGATTCAACTCTAGCTATAGAAGGATTCGTATGTGAGGATGCACTTGACCAAGAGTCAATGATCGACGAGATGGATGAAGAATATAGTCTAAGCGTATCCTCTCAAGAGAATAGGCAAGAGAGAAATAGGTATAGAACACTATACTGAGCTTTTGAATGAAAAATTTCAATTGACATCGGACGACATCCAAAGCCCTAAAAAGGTTTTTACGGATGAATATAAATTCTATAAAGATTCTTACATAAAGGGGGAGCTTAGTGATTTAGATGAACATGATTTTCTTAATTTTGATGGCATTGAATCACTCCATGAGGAAGTGTGAGTGGATTTGGAAAGTGATGATGATGGAGAGTTCTTAGAAAGGTTGGAGAAAGAAGCAGACTTCATAATTTCCAGAACTCAGCCAGAAAGGAGTGATTTTACCATGGAAAATAAAGATGACTCTGTTTTGATGTCTGAGCATGATGAACACTTCCGTTTGAAGTGGAATTTAAAGGATTCTATTCAAAAACCTCATTTTAACGAAGATGGAAACATGATAGAAGATAATCAAAGGGATAAAATTCCTATAAATGATCTCAAGCATGAAATAAAAGAAAATACATGCTTGAAAGAAAATTTGTATTTTGAACCAAACATATACAAATTTCAAACTTCATATACATGTGTTCCTGACTCTGCACATGATGAATTTGAAAGAATCATAAATAAAGATACTTATGCTCAGATAATTGAAACATGGATATCCGAATTCTCTAAGAGTTACAAAGACCAAACAAGCCTCCAAAAGGTAGACAAGCAAATAAGGTGGCTTGTATACATATTTATTGTATTTATGAATGCAACCCTGTTTGATGCGATTCAAAGATGGCTTGTTTTTAAACATAGCTTCTTTGGAGAGCGTTTATTTGTGAAAATGTATTGGAAAGGAATTTCTTGAATTCAAAAGAAATTCAAAAGTGAGTTTTGTAAAATTAAGTATGTAAATACTTAATAATTATGTTTTGATTTCCTGAGATGGATAAAAGTAAATATAAAAATAAATAATTAATTAAATAAATAGATAGATATATAAATACATAAATAAATAAAGAAATAAATAAATACATAAATGAAATAAATAAATAAATATAAATAAAATATAAATAAATAAATAAACAAATAAATACAAGTAAATACATGAATGAATAAATTAACAAATACATACATAAATAAATAAATTATAAATAAGTAGAAGAACTAAGTGCAATCTTTTTCAAGTAGAGGAATCTTTTTCAAATAATCTTTTAAATATGATGCTACTGATGTGTTTCCTGAGTTTATGACTACAGATGAAGATTTCGAGCCGATTGCGAATCTGGAATTTGAATGGATTGTAATAAGAGCAACAGTTTTCGAATCATCCATACATACCATATTAAAAAAGAAATAAATATTCGTGCAATATTATTGTGGATTGCATGTGTACATATGAATATTTTGATTCAATATTTCTTATCATGTGTTTAGTGTTTGAATGCATGAGAAGATCAAAGGAAGGCAATGGAAATGAGAAGTGAAGTGAAGATCATAGAGCCTTATCTTTTTTCTTAGCTCTCCTATTAACCAAAATCTATTTTGCACCCATTTTGAGATGCATTGCACATCAAATATGCGTGTACAAATGTGTAGAAAGCACGTCTTTTAAAACCAATAGAAGCATGTCCATCTGCACATTAGATAAATAGGCAAACATCATTGGAAAGTTAATAAATCAAGTTTTGAGAGAATAGAGAGAGTGTAGTTCTAAGTAAGGAAGAGAGATTACATCCGTGAGAGAGTCGAATTGTGAATATTGAGAGTTTCCTTGCTTAGATACCATAAACCCTCAATTTTTAACACCATTTTGTATCCCTTCATGCACCTAACACATGCACAAATGAAATGTAAAGAGCACAAGTATTTTTTAAAACCCATAGTTGCACGAGTGATTGCACTTGTGTTGAAATTTATATCCATGATGAGTAATGCCTATATAGGGCCCATTACATGGCCATGCATAGGCACATTTGTTTTAACCCATGTACTTTAATTTTCACAATGAATTGCAGATACTGAGATCGATGGTTGCGCATCTGAAGGATGCACAGGTTTGGAGGGGATGGATGTGGTCACCATTTGAAATCCAGGCTTGCAATTATTTTGAAACAACCACAATTAAAGCATGTTACGTGGTCAACAGTTATATAGAGGGTGCAATTATTGACTTTAATGCCAAATATCAAAGCATGGAGGATGCCGATAAGCTGTTTAAGCTCATGCCAATTGCTGAGTATGATGTTGTTGCCTAGAAGGTAATTATAGCAGGGCCAGCCTTCAATGCAAATCACTCGAAATAGATGGAGTATGGATAGAGTGCTGGTATAATTCAAATGTTAATGCTCTCTGGTTGCCGAACTGAATAGGACTAGGTCATCCATGTTCTAGGGCTGCTTCTATTTTTGTGTTTCCTCTCAAAGGTTTGTTTTACATCATCGAGCGATGCTTTGGCAACTTTTGTGTTCGTTTCTCGAAGAAGTCTCTAGAACATGGGCGCATGGGGCAAGATATTGAAGAGTTGGAATCCGTTCAGGATAGGGGGGCTCTCTAAATTCTGATGTGGTAGCCTTCACAAGAGATTGATCCTATTTTTGGGTTGGATATCATCAGGAAGAGGAGGCCGAAATCAGGCCGTAGGATTTTGGGGGATCACTAGGCGCAGTGGCTACAGAAGATTTACTCAGGGGAGCCCGAGGTCTTGATCTGGTGGGTAGGATTGCATGTCAAAAAAGGAGGGTTGGACAGACGAGGGAAAGCGCGCATGCAAGAGAGATAGCAGGATAGAAAGAAACCTGCACATGTAGAAAGGAGGATGGAGAATTTGAGAGCGCTTGTAATCATCAAGCAAAGCTTGTTAAAGAAAAGCGATACATGGAGCTTTTTCAAACTTTCCACCTACTTGCTACAATACCTCAACGCCAGGAATTGGTCCCTAACGCTGCTCCTTTGGCACTCTCAGTCCGTGCGTGGACTTATTTGGCAATGGGCAGTGGTCCTTTTAACGTTTTCTCTCAGATTCAAGGAGGAACAAAGAGGTTTTATGGTGCTGCGTCACTTAGCACTTTGGTTCAGAAAAATCTCTGTAGGCATGTACGACTTGAAAGAGAAATCTAGACGCTATTGATCCAGATACTCATACAGAGTTAAATCTAATCGGACAGCAGAGATGGACAACACAGGAAGACTATAGACAATGGTTTTCAGTAGACTCTTTTAGAAGTTATATTACTGAGGTGATGATTTCGATCCTTTGTGCGCAATGGATGTTATTTCCAATAATTTGATTGATTAAGTAGATACATGGTTGCAAATCTTTTTTTCTTGTTTTTTTTGCGTTCAACTCTACGTGCGTATACTTTGCATGTGGAATTCTAGCATACTAATACAGATTATTCCTCCATGTGCAATTGAAATATATTTCATTACCGTGAGATCTATGTGTTATGTTGCTATTATTTGAGCTTTCTTGATTCAGTATAAGAGAGTGTAGTGAAAGTAATCATTTGCACTATGTCAATGGCCAAAACTTCAATAGGCGAGCAATAATTAGATTCCTTGAAGTTTGAAGTGCTTGGGTTATATTCCAATTGGTTTCTCTACGACATATGTAATCTCTGAAAATGAAAAACAATTCAGACTTCAAGTCATATTTTCTTTCCAGAGGCATGTTGATAAACCTGCACAGTTTACCTGTACTGGTGCATTTATAACTTTGAACATGATATACTCTGTTGGAATAAAAGACAATAACCCATGTAAACCAAATTTGAGTCTCGCGCTAAAATAAATAAATGCATTTAATTCCTCATGGCTTGCAGAAACATTAAAGTTCATTGAACAGAGAGTAACATGTATTTCATAAGTTTGGCTTACTTATGCTTTCTAATTTTTTATTTTTTAATCCTGATGACCTGTTTTTCACATCTTGAACGTTATACTTTACCCCGTGAAATGTTTAAGTGAATGAAACATCAATATTGAAGTGTATGATGAATGTTCCATGAATTAACTCGATGTTATGAGTTCGACAACCTGCTCTAAAAAGACTTCTGCATAAGTAGATCATTTGATTTCTGATACCCAATGATGCAGCTCTCGCGAATAGAGCATTCGAATATGCGTAGAGAATAACTTCAATTGGTTGAGAAGACGAATATATATATTAAGCAGAAGTGATTTCAACATATTTAAGATAGAGATTGTTTCTATGTCTCAAGGGAAATAAATGTGAAACAGTCAGGAACGACCAATACCTTGTGCTCATCTGCGAACAATATGAATTAAGTTTAATTGGAGCAGGATGAAACTATTGAGTTTGAAATAATAAAATCATATTAGGTCATTCATAGCCATTGCAAATTCATGCAACTATAAACCTTAGTTCTTCAAAAGACTCTAGCCACACTAAAAATACTTTGGATTTTATCCCATCTTGAGTGGTCCCATGTACCCCAAGCAAAACTGTTTCCTTTCCTTCCACCCTCCTTTCCACGAAACCGACGACATACCTAGTGAACCTGACGTGAAAGGAGGGAGTGAATAGATTTTAGAGCTATAGACATAGAGCCTAGCAAAAATTAAAAATAGAAGATCTTATAGCCCAATTCGTCCGCTTTCAAGAAGAGGATAGACGACAAAAAGCTATCCAATCGCTTAATGATCGATTAATAAAGCGGTGCAGATTTTTCAATGGCAAAAATATATCTAGGTTCTGTAAAGAGCATGAACTCGAGGCCAAATTCCTAGGTGTCAGGTTGACTCCGATGACAGAAAAAGAACTATGCAAAAACTTTATCTATGTGTCGGGATACGACATACGAGGTCAAATAATGCAAATAAATCAAATGACATGGTCTCGATACAAAGCCACACTCCTCAAGCAGTTTATGCTAGAGGACCTTGATAAAGTGACTCGTAAGTCCTTCCTGAGGTGGGTTCATATGCCCAAAGACCAACCGCTCCTAGAAGTTAAAAACGAGTTTGAGAAGCAATTTAAAAATATGTCCGAATATGACCAAAGATGTCTAATCCATGAAAGGGTGTTCTTATTCCTACAGGTAATAGATGTTAGAGCCCGAGAGGAACTAATTTCGTCTTTGCAAGACCTAGACTCCAAATCGGGGCTGACAGAAGATTGGACACTTGTTCATGATGTTGTAACAAGATATGTTAGAAAGCAGCAAATGTTTGAGAAATTATGAAATGATTGGAAATTGGATCTTCATGCGGATATATCTGATGCACATATTTCTTGCGTGCCAAATTTTGAGAATAATGTGAAAATTCAAGAACACTTAGAAAATCTGATCGAAAAAGAAAGAAGTATGACTGGAAACCACATATATAATCATATTGAGGTTCGTCAAGAAGAACCAATAATAATAAATGATACAAACCCTAAACCTTTAAAATGTCATAGGACAATAGATATCTTTGCAATAAATACATCTTTAAGTGTGCCAAAAGTACAAACCCTAATGAGGGAAGGAGTAAAGGAGCTAGGAGAAGCTAACCAAATACCAATTAATTCGAAAATAAATTAAATAAAAAATCAAGATACTCAAACAAGAAATCAATATGAAGCTTCTTCTGGTCCAACGAACTGCTCACATCTCATAGGAAGTAATTATATAAACATTAAACCAAGATATACAATAAGCCAAAATCCAAAGACGTCTAGAATATCTCAAGATGAACATGAAGAAATTGTCCATAGAAATGATGTCAACAAAAATATGTCAAGATCAAGGAGATTTCAATAAGTAGTTCCCTAAAAAGTGATATGCATGCCAAACATGATGAGTGTGATGCTCGTCATGAGGATAAATCAATTACAGTTCAAGTTTATGATATTCCTTTGAGTGATACTACATTAGATATATGTCCTCGGATGCAGGACAATGATCCTACTTATACGATAGAGGATAAAACACTAATTGGAGTTCTAGAGAGTGATATATATGTAGATGATGCTACAATCCACGAAGAGGGGTATGAGAATGATCATGAGAAGGATGAAAATAAGTCGTCAATTGCTCATTCATACAGTGATATGTATGCCAAAAATAATCATGCTTAGTTGAGATCCTATGAGGATGAGATTGAGCATGAAATGTCAAATGAAACACTATAGAAATGCATGACAAATTTGATAAGGAATCGGTACCGAGAGAGGGTGAGTATGAAAAGATAGAAACTTATGACTCCACTGAAGAGGCTAGATTTAGCCACTATGAATCGAATGAAGAATTAGTTGACTCAACTGTAGCTGTAGAAGGATTCCTATGTGAGGATGCACTTGACCAAGAGTCGATGATCGACAAGATGGATGAAGAATGTAGTCTAAACATATCCTCTAAAGAGAATAGGCAAGAGAGAACTGAAGTAGGTATAGAACAGTATATTGAGCTTTTGAATGAAAAATTTCAATTGACATCGGACGACATCCAAAGCCCTAAAAAGTTTTTGGAGGATGAATTTAAATTCTATAAAGATTCTTACATAAAGGGCGCGTTTAGTGATTCAGATGAACATGATTTTCTTAATTTTGATGACATTGACTCACTCCATGAGGAAGAGCGAGTGGATTTGGAAAGTGATGATGATGGAGAGTTCATGGAAAGGTTAGAGAAAGAAGGAGACTCCATAATTTTCGGAACTCAGTCAGAAAGGAATGATTTTACCATGGAAAATAAAGATGACTTTGTTTTGATGTCGGAGCATGATGAACACGTTCGTTTGAAGTGGAATTCAAAGGATTCTATTCAAAAACCTCATTTTAACGAAGATGGAAACATGATAGAAGATAATCAAATGGATAAAATTCCTATAAATGATCTCAAGCATCAAATAAAAGAAAATACATGCTTGAAAGAAAATTTTGATTTTGAACCAAACATATATAAATTTTAAACTTCATATATATGTGTTCCTGACTCTGCACATGATGAATTTGAAAGAATCGTAAATAAAGATACTTATGCTCAGATAATTGAAACATGGATATCCAAATTCTTTGAGAGTTACAAAGACCAAACAAGCTGCCAAAAGGTAGACAAGCAAATAAGGTGGCTTGTATACATATTTATTGTATTTATGAATGCAACCCTGTTTGATGCGATTCAAAGATGGCTTGTTTTAAACATAGCTTCTTTGAAGAGCGTTTATTTGTGAAAATATATTGGAAAGGAATTTCTTGAATTTAAAAGAAATTCAAAAGAGAGTTTTGTAAAATTAAGTATGTAAATACTTAATATTATGTTTTGATTTCTTGAGATGGATAAAAGTAAATATAAAAATAAATAATTAATTAAATAAATAGATAGATATATAAATACATAAATAAATAAAGAAATAAATAAATATATAAATAAAATAAATAAATAAATATAAATAAAATATAAATAAATAAATAAACAAATAAATACAAGTAAATACTTGAATGAATAAATAAACAAATACATACATAAATAAATAAATATATAAATCAGTAGAAGAACTAAGTGCATCTAGTATTCAAGTAGACGAATTTTTTAAATAATCTTTTAAATATGATGCTACTCATGTGTTTCCTGAGTTTATGACTACAGCTGAAGATTTGGAGCCGATTGCGAATCTGGAATTTGAATGGATTGTAAGAAGAGCAACAGTTTTTGAATCATCCATACATATCATATTAAAAAAGAAATAAATATTCGTGTAGTATTATTGTGGACTGCATATGTACATATGAATAGTTTGATTCAATATTTCTTATCACGTGTTTAGTGTTTGAATGCAAGAGGAGATCAAAGGAAGGCAATGGAAATGAGAAGTGAAGTGAAGATCATAGAGCCTTATCTTTTTTCTTAGCTCTCCTGTTAACCAAAATATTTTTTGCACCCATTTTGAGATGCATTGCACATCAATATATGCGTGTACAAATGTGTAGAAAGCACGTCTTTTAAAACCAATAGAAGCATGTCCATCTGCACATTAGATAAATAGGTAAACATCATTAAAAAGTTAATAAATCAAGTTTTGAGAGAATAGAGAGAGTGTAGTTCTGAGTAAGGAAGAGAGATTGCATCTCTCAGAGAGTGGAATTGTGAGTATTGAGAGTTTCCTTGCTTAGATACCATAAATCCTTGATTTTTCATACCATTTTGTTTCCCTTCATGCACCTAACACATGCATAAATGAAATGTAAAGAGCACGAGTATTTTTTAAAACCCATAGTTGCACGAGTGATTGCACTTGTGTTGAATTGTATATCCATGATGAGAATATGAGTTCAATCTGAGTGTAAAGCCTCAACACCTAATGCCTGATACCTCCCTTATTTGCACCATGCCCCTTTTTATGCACCTAGAGTATGCATATATAGGGCCTATTACATGGCCGTGCATAGGCAAATTTGTTTTAACCCATGTACTTGAATTTTCATAATGAATTGCCGATACGGAGATCGATGGTGGCGCATCCGGAGGATGCACAGGTTTTGAGGGGGTGGATGTGGTCGCGATTTGAAATCCAGGCTTGCAATTATTTTGAAACAACCACAATTAAAGCATGTTACGCAGTCAACATTTATATAGAGAGTGCAATTACTGACTTTAATGCCAAATATCAAAGCATGGAGGATGCCGATAAGGTGTTTAAGCTCATGCCAATTGTTGAGTATGATGTTGTTGCCTAGAACGCAATCATAGCAGGGCCAACTTTCAATGCAAATCACTCCAAATCAATGGAGTATGGATAGAGTGCTGATATAATTCAAATGTTAGTGCTCTCTAGTTGCCGAACTGAATAGGACAAGGTCATCCATGTTCCAGGGCTACTTCTATTTTTGTGTTTCCTCTCAAAGGTCTGTTTTACATCATCAAGCGATGCTTTGGCACCTTTTGTGTTCGTTTCTCGAAGAAGTCTCCAGAACATGAGCGCATGGGGCAAGATGTTGAAGAGTTGGAGTCCGTTTAGGATACGGGGGTCCTCTAGATTCTGATGTGGTAGCCTTCACAAGAGATTGATCCTATTTCTAGGTTCGATATCATCAGGAGGAGGAGGCGGAAATCAGGCCGTAGGATTTTGGGGGATCACTGGGCGCAGTCGCTACAGAAGATTTATTGAGGGGAGCCCCAGGTCTTGATCTGGTGAGTAGGATTGCATGCCAAAAAAAGGAGGGTTGGACAGACGAGGGAAAGTGCGCATGCAAGAGAGATAGCAGGATTGAAAGAAACCTGCACATGCAGAAAGGAGGACGGAGAATTTGAGAGTGCTTGTAATCATCAAGCAAAGCTTGTTAAAGAAAAGCGATACACGGAGCTTTTTCAAACTTCCCACCTACTTGCTACAATACCTCAACGCCAGGAATTCATCCCTAAGGCTGCTCCTTTGGCACTCTCAGTCCGTGCGTGGGCTGATTTGGCAATGGGTACTCGTCCTTTTAACGTTTTCTCTCATATTCAAGGAGGAACAAAGACATTGTATGGTGCTGCATCACTTAGCACTTTGGTTCACACAAATCTGTGTAGGCATGTACGACTTGAAAGAGAAGACTAGACGCTATTGATCCAGATACTCATACAGAGTTAAACCTAATCGGACAGCAGAGATGGACAACACAGGAAGACTATCGACAATGGTTTTCAGAAGGTTCTTTCAAAAGCTATATTACTGAGGTGATGATTTCGATCCTTTGCGCGCAATGGATGTTATTTCCTATAATTTGATTGATTAAGTAGATACATGGTTGCAAATCTTTTTTCCTTGCTTTTTTTGCGTTCAACTCTACGTGCGTATACTTTGCATGTGGAATTCTAGCATACTAATATAGATTATTCCTCCATGTGCAATTGAAATATATTTCATTATCGTGAGATCTCTGTGTTATGTTGCTATTATTTGAGCTTTCTTGATTCAGGATGGTATAAGAGAGTGTACTGAAAGTAATCATTTGCACTATGTCAATGGCCAAAACTTCAATAGGCGAGCAATATTTAGATTCATTGAAGTTTGAGGGCTTGGGTTATATTCCAATTGGTTTTTCTACGACATATGTAATCTCTGAAAATGAAAAACAATGCAGACTTCAAGTCATATTTTCTTTCCGGAGGTATGTTGATAAACCTGCACAGTTATTTATGACTTTGAACATGATATGCTCTATTGGAATAAAAGACAATAACCCATGTAAACCAAATTTGAGTCTCGCGCTAAAATAAATAAATGCATTTAGTTCGTCATGGCTTGCAAAAACATTAAAGTTCAGCGAACAAAGAGTAACATGTATTTCAGAAGTTTGGCTTACTTATGCTTTCTGATTATTTTTTTTTAAATCCTGATGACCTGTTTTTCAGATCTTGAACGTTGTACTTTAGCCCGTGAGAGGTTTAAGTGAATGAAACATCAATATGAAATGTATGGATGAATGTCCCATGAATTAACTCGATGTTATGAGTTCGACAACTTGCTCTAAAAAGACTTATGCATAAGTAGAGCATTTGATTTTTGATACCCGATGATGCAGCTTTCGCGAATAGAGCATTCGAATATGCGTAGAGAATAACTTCAATTGGTTGAGAAGACAAATATATATATTAAGCAGAAGTGCTTTCAACGTATTTAAGATAAAGATTGTTTCTATGTCTCAAGGGAGATAAATGTGAAACAGTCAGGAACGACCAATACCTTGTGCTCATCTGTGACTGATTCTGATGAATTGTTTGGACTTGTTCCAACTCTTCCATAGAGAACACACAAGGCTAGAGCCTTTAGGGAACACCGGGTGAGGGGAGAACAAAAGTGTGAGGATCCCTATGTCCTTCCAGCCAGGATGGCCAACCAAGGTAAGGTCTTTCATGTTTCTGAAGATCAATTTAGCCCAAGAGGACTCACTATTGCTCCAAGCCTTGACAAACTGCCAACTTGTCAACCAACCCAACGATATCCAATATACCCAAGCCCCCTGAGTCTTTCGAGTTAATACAAGTTTCCCATTTGATTTTGGGAATCCCGCTCCTGTTGGGGTCCCCAGTCCATAGCAAGTTTTTGCAAATTCTTTCCACTTTGGCTAACTCTTTCTCCTTAGGTCTCCAACACGAGATAAAGTAATTAGTCGTAGAAAGCATATATGTGTTAACAACCATGGCACGCCCTGCCAAGTTAACTTGCATACCTTTCCAATAATTTAGTTTGCTATCCAGCTTGGATAGCACCCAGTTCCATCGTTGGTCCATAGAAATGTCGAAGCCCATTGGAATACCAAGGCGACGGAACACTTGACCTCTTGGGATGACTTGACACCCCTGATCTAACAACAATTGGGGTGGAGGACCACGGATTGCTCTGAAATCAGTTTTAGCATGGTTGATTTTTGATCCTGATGCCACACAAAAGGTGTCGAGGCAACTCCAGAATACCTCAATACTGTTCATATCATTATGTACAAAGGCATTCATGTCATCGGCAAAGAGTCTCGCTATCATCTGGCCTTGAGCAAGAGGTAGGGAAAGACCCTTGAGATTGCCAGCGTCCATGTGATGCTTTAATAGGCAACTGAGGCCATCCAAGGCAATAGCGAAGAGTAGAGGAGCTAGTGGGTAGCCTTGCCTAATAGATCTTTTTAAATGTATGGGCTCAGAGAGCTTATCGTTAATATTTACTCTTTTAGAGGCGTTTCCGAGAAGAGTGGACACTATCTTTGTGAACTTTTGACTACATCCAAGGTCTTTCAGTGATTGAAGAATAAAGTTCCATTCCAATCTATCATATGCTTTGTCGAAGTCGATCTTAATGAATACCAGATCTTGTGCAGACTCCTCAACGAATGCAAGACCTTCCCAAATATCGACAATTGCTTCAAGTATAGATCTACCTTTGATAAAACCTTTCTGGTCCTCACAAAGCCATGACTTTAAATGACAAGAGATTCTATTGGCAATAACTTTGGAAATTATCTTGTATCCAGTTTTGAGCATGGTAATCGGCCGCTAGTTTTCAATTTTATTCTTATCTCCCCTTTGTGAATTAATTTGATGACGCCATTATTTAGACACTCAGGAAGGGCAGCGAAGGAGAGAGCCTCTTGCCACACCAGACGTAGTGGGGTGTCCACCACGTGCTTGAAGGACTTGACAAAATCATTGGTGAGGCCATCGGGACCCGAGCTTTTTCCATTGGGAAGAGCATTAATAACCTCAATAATTTCGTTCTCTGAAATGTTAGCTTCCAGTAGAGAATTCATGTTCTGTGGGATCCTCGAATGAGCTACCCTTGAGATGGTAGCCATGCAGTCACGCCTGTGCGGGGAAAGAGAAGTCGAGATCCCGAGGAGATGGGTAAAGTGCTCGATGATGATGGATCTGTTCTCAACTTCCGTGCTCCATTCGATCCCATTGTTATCAACCAAGAAGGGGATGGATTCTCTAGCTTGTTTCCTTTTGAGGATGTTACACATCTCTTTCGAAGGTTTGTCGGCCTTCCCTGCCCACCAGTCTTTGAAGAAAATTTGAAGATTTTTTCTTTGAACCTCCTCCTCGAATCTTAGTCTTCCCCTGATTTCAAAAGACCTTGCTGGCATTGCAAGTTATCTTTGTTCACTTCTTCTTCGAGCCGTGAGAGCCTCCGGTAAACTGTTTCTCTTCTTTTTTTTCGGATATCTCTTATACTCTTTTGAGTCCTAATCAAAATTTATCGAGTCCTTTCCACCGCGCTTCTCCAGGACTTAGCTGGTTCATTACAGTAGGCAAAGGCCTCTACCCACATAGCAGAAATTTCTTGGTGGAAAGAGGGGAGGGAAAACGATGTCTGACAAGCATGAAACCAAGGAGCTTTCCGGAGCATGGGAAACGTTTTGAAAGAAAGATTAATCGGGTGTGGTCCGAGATAGTTAAGGCTATGTGTTGGGAAACCAAACGACTCCCCACTCTAGGATGGTGCTTTGGTCGATGTAACATCCATCAAGTCTTGCTTTTCTCAAAGAGTCCCCAAGTTAGAGATTAGACCAAGAGAACCCCTTCATGTCTTTCATCTCGACCAGGTCGAGATGGAGCTTGATTTTGTCCCATATCTCTTTCTCTTGACCGTCAATAATTTTCCCCTTGTTATTCCATCGGTCCTCGGGAAACTCTACCATGTTGAAGTCCCCACAAATCAGAATATTGTGTGAGAGGGAGTCGAGGGAAGCCCAAGTCTCGATTCTATCCGCCACTACATTAGGGGCATAAATTGAGACCAGAGTGAACTGATCAGGGGACCTGAAAGATGCAACAATTCAATGATGATTCTGATCTTCACAAGTCGAGGTCAAATTGCCGGCCCAGAAGTGACTAATACCAATTGCTGCTCCCCCCACCTCCCTAGGGTGCGTAGTGGAGAACCAAAGGTGGTTCGGAGATATGCATTTAAGCTGTTTGTGGAGATCCTCTGCGTCAATTTTAATCTCTTGGAGGCAGATAAAGTCGGGGTTGAGACACTTGTCTTTGAACCACTGGCCAATAATCACCGCTCTTGAGGGGTCAGACAAACCCCGGATATTTAGCGATGTGATTTTCATTCATGATGGTGGCCCTCTTTGAGGGGAGAGATCCGATATTTTTTTTTTTATGCTCTTCTTTTTTCCTCCCAACTTCTTGACTTATGATCCTGCTCTTGAGGGGGCTCTTCCAAGGCATGCCCCACGGTTGTTTCCCTTTAAGCTTTGACTTTTGTTGCGATAAGCTTGGCATGCATACTGGAAGAGAAGGACCAAGGAAGGAGCTTTCACTATCTGGGTTGTCTTCATTGCTTGTAGTGAAGCCTTCCTCTTTACTCGTGGTGTAACCTTCCTGGTTGTCTTCTTGCGGATGGAGCACCCAAGTGTATTATCAGCAAGGTCTTCTTCATCATGGTTATCCCCTGGGAATTCGACCTCATTAATCTCCTTTTCTAGGTTACAATACATGTTATTCGAAGGAGCAATGGTCATAACGTTCCTTGGTGCTAATCTTCCAGGACTAACTTTCCTCCTACGTCTTACTTCCGTGAATCCTTCTGACTCTGTCTCTGCAATACGAGTGCCCTCTTCTTCCTCCAACGGAGGGGAGTGACGTCGAGTACCAACCTGAGGGAAAGGATCCGGGGCCCCATCTGGTTTAAGCTTGTTTTTGTTGGTACTTTGCTTCAATGGGCAATCTTTGATCTTATGACCTTGGTGCGCGCAACGGAAGCATGCATTGGGCAAATTCTTGTATGTAACCTCCTGTATCCAAATCTTACCATCTCCACAGTTTATGGAGATCTTCGCAGGAACAACCTGGTTCAAGTCTCTCTCAACGCAAATTTGTGGGTGCCATCGTGCATTGAAAGAATATTGAGCTTCATCGTAGATTAGCCCCCCAACATCCTCTCTTGAGGCCATCGGGCGATCGATCGGTGAAACAATTTCTCGAAGAAATCCATATAGGAAATACGGCAGATTGGAAAGCTCCACCCAAAGCGGGTAACAAAGAGGCTTTGACTTGTTCGGAACAAAGTCTCCGGTCCACTTAAAAAGGCATAAGGTGGACCGGCCCACTTGCCAAGAACCGGCTTGCAGGGCTTGGAAGGCCATCTCTTCATTCTCGAACACTAGTAGCAAGTGTTTTGCCGGCAGGAATTGGCATTTGCACACAATTAGTCCCCGCGGGAACCACTCCTTGCGCAGCTAGATTCGCACGTTTTCTAGAGGGGGCCTAGGGCCAAAAACTTGACCGATCAAACAAGTTTTCATCAGTTCTTCTTGTTTTGACGCCACAGACTCTTTGCACAAAGAGACCCCCGAAGGGGCGGCATCCAAAGGAATGGAATCAACCTCAAGGGGGCAAAGGGACTGGGGTGGAGCCACATTGCTCAAGACCAATGAGGGAATTAAGGTCGACATAGCGGCCCGCACCAATAGATTTATAGCAAAGAACTAAAAAACCCTCCTCAACTTAAAGCTATTAACCGTAACGCTTAAATCCAAAGAACTTTTGACTCTTCTAAAGGAAACCTCAAACTCTCGAACGAGGGCCTAACGAAGCGCAATTAAAAATCCTTTCACTTCTTTTTTAATTAAAGCAGTAACACTGGTAACCCTTCGATTTAAGAGTTAAACTCTGGAGCAACATGGGGTCCATCCTGGTTGGCCATCCTGATTGGAAGGATATAGGGATTCTCACGCTTTTGTTCTCCCCCCACCCGGTGTCCCCTAAAGGCTCTAGCCTCGTGTGTTCCTTATGGAAGAATTGGAACAAGGCTAAATAGTTCATCAGAATCAGTGATGAGTGGAAGTGGGCGGCCAGGATAAGACAAAATGACTCTATTTGGTTCCAAATCAGCGGCATTAGGGGGATGGAGTCTTGGAACCTCCAAACTGCAAAGCGGTTATGGAACAAGGGGTTCAAACAATGGAAACAACTTTGGAATCAGGAGACCAGCCAGTGGATTAGGTTCGAAGAATTGGATCCGGGACTTAGAGTTACCTTTGAGGAATGGACTCTTCTTCAAAGCAGGTGTTTAGCATGGGACCGCTCAGCTACCCGCCTTCTCTACGGTCAGGATCTTCCTTGCCTGGAGGGCCTCAAATGGAGCAATGGCAAGAAGCTGTCCTAAACCCCCAACTTCAAAGAGGATTTAGATGTTCACCACACTCTTAACAAGAGATGGTGCCTTTCTTGTACCAAACTTCGATGGGAACTAAAATTCATGTCTATTTGGCACCCCCTAATTGAGGTCAAAAAGTCCGTTCTCATGTGGCAGATCTTGCATAAAGGTATTTGGTCCAATGCAAGGGCTAACAAAATCTATGGTGTGCTGCCATGGTGCAAGCGTTGCCATCGGTGCATTGAAGATTTAGCTCACCTATTCTTCGACTTCCCCAAGTCCCGTGTTATTTGGCGTCACGTGACCCGAGTATTGAGACTCACGAACAAAATCAACTGACAACAGGTGATGTTGGGTGAGGCGGTCGGCTGCTCATCGAGGCTGTGGAATGCCATCAGAGGTGAGACTCTCTGGAAGATTTGGAGGGAGCGATGTGCTGTCAATTTTGGCCAAACTCCTAAGGAATGGTCGATCGAGAAATCCTTGTTTCTCCTAGGTAAAAGAATCTCCCGAGATAAGAGATCTCCACCGTTTAGACATCACCGTATTTATCTCCTCGAAAACAACAAGTTGAAACCCAAATTGGTCCCATATGAGAGCGATGATAAATTTATCCGCCTCATTTGTAATGCCCTCTAGCTTGCCATACTCCTCCCCTACATTGTGGGATTTGAGGGGTCCCATGGGCACTAGTCCCATTCACTTGTAACTTTTTTTCTTTAATTTAATTAAGGTCCGAGAGATTAAGCTAAGGCCAAACTTCCTTTTATTTAAAAAAAAAACGTGGAGTCCACATAAAAGAGACAAGGCCAAAAGTCGATATGCAAAGACCCCATCAATCGCGGGGAGAAAACCATCCTCACCAAAGGAGCCAGACCCTATAGTCGCCAAACCATCAATCGTGGGAAAAAACCGGATGTCAATAAACCATCAGTCACCCTATCCCCCAAAACGACACTCGGGGTCATCCCCATCCAATGGAGGAAGAAGAGGGAACTCGCGTTGCTGAGACGGATTCAGAAGGTTTCACTGAAGTGAGACACAAGAGGAAAGTTAGCCCTCGAAGATCAAAAACAAGGAATGCTACGACAGCTGCCCCCTCGAATAACATATACTGTAACCTAGAAAAAGAGATTAATGAACTCGATTTCCCAGGGGACAACCTCTTGGAAGAAGACCCCACTGACAATTCACTTGGGTGCTCTACCAGCAAAGAAGATAACCTAGAAGGCTACACCACGAGTAAAGAGGAAGGCTTTACTACCAGCAATGAAGACAACCCAGACAGCGAAAGCTCCGCTCTTGGCCCTACCCTCCCGGTATGCTTTCCAAGACTACCGCAACAAAAGTCCAAGCTTAAAGGTAAACAACCTTCCGGCTTGCCTTGGAAGAGCCCCCTCAAGAGTAGGATCCTAAGTCAAGACGTAGGGAAGAAAAAAGAAGACCAGAAGAAGAAAAAAGACCGGGTCCCTCCCCTCAAAGAGGGCAACCATCATTAATGAAACTCACATCTCTAAACGTTAGGGGTCTGTCTGACCCGTCAAGAGCTTCGATTCTTGGCCAGTGGTTCAAAGACATGTGCTTCGCCCCTGACTTTATTTGCTTACAAGAGGTTAAAATCGACGGTGAGGATCTACAAAAACGGCTTAAATGCATTTCTCCGAACCACCTTTGGTTCTCCACTTCTCACCCTAGAGGGACAGGGGGTGCTTCTATCGGTATTAGTCACGCCTTGTCTAACAATGTGACCTCGACTTTTGAAGGTCGGAATCATCGTTGGATTGCTGCCTCTTTCGGGTCTCCTTTCCAGTTCACTGTGGTCTCAATTTATGCCCCTAATGGGGAAACAGACAGAATGGATACTTGGGCCTCCCTTGACTCCCTTTCTCACAATGTTCTGATTTGTGGGGACTTCAACATGGTTGAATCTCCTGAAGACCGATAGAATAACAAGGGGAAAATTATTGACGGTCAGGAGAAGGAGATTTGGGATAAAATCAAGCTCCATCTCGACCTGGTCGAAGTGAAAGACAACCAGGGTTTCTCCTGGTCTAATCTCCAGTCGGGGGACTCTTTGAGGAAAGCAAGGCTTGATAGATGCTACATCGACCAGAACACCATCCTTCAGTGGGGTATTCCTTCGATTTCCCAACACATGGACCTCACTATCTCAGACCACTATCCGATTACTCTGTCCTTCAAACCAATTCCCATGCTCCAGAAAGCTCCTTGGTTTCAGGCTTGTCAGACATCATTTTCCCTCCCCTCGGTCCACCAGGAAATTTCCGAGGTGTGGACGGAAGCCTTTGCTTACGGTAATGAACCGGCTAAGTGCTGGAGAAACGCGGTAGAAAGGACTCGTAAAATTCTAATCAGGACTCAAAAGGCTATAAGAGGAATTCGAAAGAAAAGAAGAGAAATGGTGTACCGGAGGCTCTCACGGCTTGAAGAAGAGGTGAACAAAGGTAAGCTTCATTGCCAACAGGGTCTGTTGAAAATCAGGGGTAGGCTAAGATTAGAGGAGGAGATCCAAAGGAAAAATCTCCAAATCTTCTTCAAAGAGTGGTGGGCAGGGAAGGCGGACAAACCAACGAAAGAGATGTGTAACATACTCAAAAGGAAACAAGCTAGGGATTCCATCCCCCTAATGGTCGATAACAATGGAACTGAATGTCGCACTGAAATGGAGAATAGAACTATCATCGTCGATCATTTTACTAACCTTCTCGGGGTCTCGACTCCTCTTTCCCCCCACAGGCGCGACTCCATGGCAACCATCTCAAGGGTTGCTCAAACCAGAATCCCACAGAACTTGATTGCTCTTCTGGATGCTAACATCTCCGAGAATGAAATTATCGAGGTTATTGATGCCCTTCCCAATGGGAAAAGTCCGGGTCCAGATGGCCTTACCAATGAGTTCTTTAAGTCCTTCAAACTTCAGGTGGCCACCCCCCTGCGACTCGTGTGGCAAGAGGCTCTCTCCTTCGGTGCCCTCCCTGAGTGCCTGAATAATGGCGTCATCAAGTTAATCCACAAACGGGGAGATAAGAACAAAATCGAAAACTGGCGCCCGATTACCATGCTCCAAACTGGATACAAGATAATTGCAAAAGTTATCGCCAACAGAATCTCCTGTCATTTAAAGTCATGGCTGTGCGAGGACCAGAAAGGTTTTATCAAAGGTAGATCTATACTTGAAGCAATTATTGATATTTGGGAAGGCCTTGCTTTTGCTGAGGAGTCTGCTCAAGATCTAGTCTTTATTAAGATCGACTTCGACAAAGCGTATGACAGATTGGAATGGGACTTTATTCTTCAATCATTGAAAGACCTTGGATGCAGCCAAAAGTTTACGAAGATGGTTTCCACGCTTCTTGGAAATGCTTCAACCAGAATAAACATCAACGGTAAGCTCTCTGAGCCCATTCGTTTAAAAAGATCAATTAGGCAAGGCTGCCCTCTGGCTCCTTTACTATTCGCTATCGCCTCAAATGGACTCAGCTGCCTATTAAAGCATCACATGGACGCCGGCAATCTCAAGGGTCTCTCCTTACCTCGAAATCACGGCCAAATGGTTGTGAGACTTTTTGCTGATGACATGAATGCCTTTGTGCATAACGATAGAAATAGCATTGAGATGTTTTGGTGGTGCCTCCACACCTTTTGTTTGGCATCAGGCTCAAAAATCAACCATGCGAAAACTGCTTTTAGGGCGATCAGCGGGCCTACTCCCCAATTGTTGGTGGATCAGGGGTGTCAAGTTATCCCTAGCGGTCAAGTCTTCCGTCTCCTCGGCATTCCGATGGGTTTCGATATCTCAATGGAACAACGATGGAACTGGGTGCTATCCAAGTTGGATAGCAAGCTGAATCAATGGAAAGGTATGCAAGTCAACCTGGCAGGGCGTGCTATGGTTATTAACACCTTTATGTTATCTACAATTATTTACTTTATCTCGTGTTGGAGACCTAAGGAGAAAGACTTGGCCAAAGTAGAAAGAATCTGCAGGAACTTCCTTTGGACTGGGGACCCAAACAGAAGGGGGGTTCCCAAAATCAAATGGGAAACTTGCATTAGCCCTAAAGACTCAGGGGGCTTGGGTATTTTGGATATTGCTGGATTAGCTGACAAACTGGCGGCTAAATGGCTTATCAAGGCCTGGAGCAATAGGGAGTCCTCTTGGGCTGAATTGATCTTCAGAAACACGGAAGACTTTACCTTTGTCGGCCTCCCTGGTTGGAAGGACATAGGGATTCTCACTCTTTTGTTCTCCCCCCACCCAGTCTGCCCTAAAGGCTCTAGCCTCGTGTGCTCCTTATGGAAGAATTGGAACAAGGCCAAACAGTTCATCAGAATCAGCGATGATTGGAAGTGGGCAGCTGGCATAAGACAAAATGACTCTATCTGGTTCCCGATCAGTGGCATTCGGGGAGTGGACTCTTGGAACCTCCAAACTGCAAGGCGGTTATGGAACAAGGGGTTCAAACAGTGGAAACAGCTCTGGAAACAAGAGACCCGCCAGTGGATTAGGTTCGAAGATTTGGATCCGAGACTTAGCATAACCTTTGAGGAATGGACTCTTCTTCAAAGCAGGTGTTTAGCCTGGGACTGCTCTACTACCCGCCTTCTCTGCGGTCAGGATCCTCCTTGCTCGGAGGGCCTCAAATGGAGCAATGGTAAGAATCTGTCCAGAATCCCGAGCTTCAAAGGGGAAGTGGATGTTCACCACACCCTTAACAAGAGATGGTGCCTTGCTTGGACCAAACTTCGGTGGGAGCTAAAATTCATGTCTCTCTGGCACCCCCTAATTGAGGTCAAAAAGTCCGTTCTCATGTGGCAGGTCTTGCATAAAGGAATCTGGACCAATGCAAGGGCTAACAAAATCTGTGGGGTGCCACCATGGTGCAAGCGTTGTCATCGGTGCATCGAAGATTTAGCCCACCTGTTCTTTGACTGCCCCAAGTCCCGTGTTGTCTGGCATCACGTGTCCCGAGTTTTGAGAAGTACGAGTCAAATCAACTGGCAACAAGTGTTGTTGGGTGAGGCGATTGGTTGCTCTTCGAGGCTATGGAACGCCATCAGAGGCGAGGCTCTCTGGAAGATTTGGAGAGAGCGTTGTGCCGTCAATTTCGACCAAACTCCTAAGGAATGGTCGATCGAGAAATCCTTGTTTCTCCTTGGTAAAAGAATCTCCCGAGTCAAGAGTTCACCACCGTTTAGACATCACGGTATTTATCTCCTGGAAAACAACAAGTTGAAACCCAAATGGGTCCCACATGAGGGTGATGGTAATGTTATCCACCTCATTTGTAATGCCTTGTAGCTTGCTAGACTCCTCCCCTGCGCTGTGGGATTCAGGGGGTCCCATGGGCACTAGTCCCGTTCACTTGTAACTTTTTCTCTTTAATATAATTAAAGTCCGGGAGATTAGGCTAAGGCCGAACTTCCTTTATATAAAAAAAAAAAATAAACCATCAGTCTGAGATGTCAGTCGCGAAGAACCCCGTCCATTGCGGCGATGAAGTCGTCAACAGAGAGACCTTCGGCGATCATCACAATGATGGCGATCCGGCAGTGCAAACATTCATTGTCGCCAGTCTTGGTCTTCAACCATGCTCCTTGTTGTCACTCCTTCCGTGCTGTCGCTCCGTCGCCTGTCGCCTCTCTTACGAGTCACGATGGACACAACTGCACTCAGTCGCGATGGACACACTCCAGTCAATAGCGCGATGGACACGGCTCCTCTTGAAAAACTCTAGTCCGTCGCGATGGACCTTCTCTCTGCGTTTCTTCGGCGATCGTCACTCTCGCATACACAGCCTGTACAAAACAATCGTGAAACGCCAAACGGAGAAGTCCTGGCGCGATGGAAGCGTTTCGCGATATTGCACGAGTGAGCGTTTCATTGAGAATGGTAAGGGCACGGTATTAAAAAAATGGACAACACGCAGACATCATTCTCCACTAGAGATTGGAGTATGGAGGCGAGCAGATCCAGGGAAGTTGAAGGTCGAGCATCGAACGACAGCAAAATCAAGGTTTGAGTTTTTTGGTTTATCGGGCAGTGGGCAGAGAGAAATGGGTCCATTGTCTATTTTCCGAACGAGCCATTGATGATCGTGATGCCATTGTATCTGTCTATTCTTGCATGTCGTAGTTGCGCGTAGTGGCTTGACTTCTGATTCTGAGGTGTCGGAGTGGTTGGCTTCAGAGTTTCAGAGATTTCAGCGTTTCGCATTTCCGAAGTGTAAGCTATGTGCGTTCCTTTTTATTTTATTTTCCATTTTTATTTTATTTTTCAGAGTCTCTCCTTTTTGCCTTTAGTAGTACTTTTTCCTTTTTTTTTTGAGGAAAACAGGAAAATTAAATTAAAGGAGGACAGTACATGTTGTGCAAGGGGCAAGAGCCATAGGCATAGAAATAATTACAAAAAGGAAGCAATATCAAGCCTCTCGATTGAGTAGACAGAGGAGATGGTTCTTCTCCAACTTGAGTACTTACAAAACTTGAGTAGACTAAAAGTATTCTCCTTGTGGTTAGGAGCTCTAGTGATGCATTGAATACATTTTTCAATGGCTTTTTTCAAAGTCCTTGGAAGAGACTTAAGGAAATTTCTATTTCCTTTACAGAAAACAGCATTACTTCTACTAATCCAAATATGCCACAAAATGTGTCCTCTACAAATGTTCGATAGCAGCACATCCATGTTCTTGTAGCAGCCAATAATGACAGACATTTGTTTGAGACCAGGGCTGGCTTTGGAGAAAAGATAGTGCTCCACAATATTCCACAACTGTTTAGCATGGAGACACTAAAAGAAAGGTGGTAAACATCTTCCACCTTGCCACAAAAAGTACAAAGTCCTCCATTAATCAGAATTTTCCTGACTTGGGCCAATCCATAATCCATTATGTAAAATGAGCCACAGTAAAAAGGAACGTTTGATATAATAAGGGAAGACCCACAAAGATTTGAATCTATAAGACCACTACTTGGCAAACCAGCTCATAGCCCATCTCCTGTTGAGTTTGGGCAAAATTTGGTTAATGCTACCTTTGGACTGCTTGAATTCCTTGAAGATAATCCTAGCAATATCATTGAGCCTCACACTCATCCTGAGGCAACCTTCCAGTTTCTCAGCCAGCACGGATTTGTGAGCAGCGAAGACCTACAAGCAAGAGACAAAGATGTGCAAAAGATTGAGAAGTTCGTGATCAGTAATAACCTCCCCATTAGCCATCAAGTCACTCAAACCAGCTTTACGGCACTTATGTTCTATGATTGCAATATCACAGTTGTTCCACTTAACAACACATCCAATCCAAGGGGACTATTACACAATGAAGTCAGAAGCACAAAGAATTCCCCCTTTAGGAACAAATAGCTTTTTAGCTTTAAACCAGGCATCCCAAAATTTGCACACAAGCTGACTCTCAACAACATTTATAGGATGAGGGGAAACACTGATATCCCACAAATTAATGTTCCTCCAAGTTTCATAACCAGACATGAAGAATTTAGACAGGTTTCTTTGCAAAAGAACAACCCAAATATCAGTACATCGAATACTCCTTAAAAGCCACCTAGCAGCAAGGTTATCAGCGATTTTGTTAAGGCAAAGCATACCCAGATCTCCTTGGGATTTAGGGAGGCAGCATACATCCCAAGCGACTTTTGCAACCTTTTGGTGATGAGTATTACCTCCCTAAAGAAATCTCGTAGCTAGGGAAACAGCTGATTGACCTGCTTTTTGCAAGGAGACCAGCAAGCTAGGGAAAAATAACTTTAGGTAACACATAATGATTCATAATAAAGTATCTATGGGGCAAGGAGTTGTGAGAATCATACCAATAAAATAAGTGCTTTTTGAACTTTTCAAAAACCCAATCCCACCTTTGAGCAAAGGAAATATTAAAACCCATGGGAATGCCCAACAGTCTAAACACTTCACCATCCTTAATAATATTACAACCCAGGTTAGTTATGCTGTTAGGAGTAAAATTGGAGGAAGATTTAAACCCAATTTTGTTATGACTAGCTTTAGATCCACAAGCAACAGAGAACAAGTCCAAACATTCAAGAAAACTCTTGATAGACTCGTTATCAGCTTTTAGCACTACATTAGTATCATTAGAAAACATCTCCAAACAAAGGGGGGAGGGGGAGTTAGGAATAACAATGCCTTTAGTATGACCACTATCCAGGGCATCGTTGACCAGCCAACCTAAAGAGTCACTCACAATGGCAAAAAGGAGGGGCGCTAAGGGGCAGCCTTATCTGATGGACCTAGAAAGTTTGAAGGGTTCACTTAGGTGACCATTAAGAGCAACCCTAGAATAAGCATTACCAAACAAAAGTATTCATAAATTTAATGAATCTCCCCTCTAAACCTAAATCATGCAGGGATTGGAGAATGAACTCCCATTCTATTCTATCATAAGCCTTATCAAAATCAATTTTAAGAAAGTAATAGTCCTGCCCACTTTGCTTAGCATAATCCAAACCTTCCCATAAGGAGATAATGGCATCTTTTATGTACCTACCTTTAATAAATCCCTTCTGTTGAAGCAAAATAAAGAATTTCATCATACGACTAAGTCTTCTAGCAATGGTAGAGACAAAAATTTTATAGATGGTATTCAAGCAGGTTATGGGTCTCCAATTGTTGAGATCATCCTTGTTGCCTCTCTTGTGAATAAGTCTGATCACTCTAGTGTTAATGTGAGAAGGGAGATACCCTTTGCCAGAAACCTCTTCCCTAATCAAAAGAATGTAAGGAGTGAGAAATTCATTCAGCATCATAAAGAACTCATTGGGTAATACATCAATACCAAGAGATTTATAGGGTTTCAATTTATGGATTGTTTCTTTGATCTCACTGGTAGTGAGGGGTAGGTCCAAAATCGGTCTCACGCTCTGAGGAATCATTTTTTTCCTTTTCATGGCAATAGTAGGTCTGGCCCTCTGGATATCCTCCCCCCACTTGGGGGTATCATAGAAAACATCCATAAAGAAGCTTTTGGCCTCCTATAAAAGACTCGTGTTAACAATATGCCCACCTTCTTTCTTATTCAAGGGAGGGATATAATCCCTAGCTCTATGTCTCTTCATCATAGAAAACATGTACTTATTGTTTCTATCCATCTTTTCACTCCAAAAGTCTTTCGAAGAGGCAAGAGAGTAGCTAGCTTCAAGATACCTCTCTTTGCACAACCTCAAGGAGAGATCATGGTATTCTTGGGAGTTAGCATCAAGCGAGCTCAATCTATCAATAAGGGAATTTCTTCTCTTTGACCTAATGTCCTTGTCTCTTTTTTTTGAGATGAACAATCTTTGAATCTCCTTGACCAAGATCTCCCAAGCTTTTCTAGGAGAGCTGCAATGACTAAAATTATAAGTGATAATACTCTTAGTCTGAGTCATAATGCTTGGAAGCCTAAGCAGGTTACAATCAATGTGAGTCCAATCATATCTCAAAGTAGGGCAACCTTTTTTGAAGGTCAAAAGCAGAGGTTTGTGGTAATACATAATAAGGGAATGGTCAATATTAGCACTAATGTCCCAACAATTATGCACGAAGGGGATGCTAGCATAGCATCTATCAAGTCTAGGAGCAGTATAAGACTTGCCAACATGTTTACTGGACCAAGTAACCCTAGTAATCTGAGAAGTGTCAACAAGCTCCAAGGAATTACACATGTCAAACCAGGCATTCTTCTCAGCCCCTCTAATCACATTACACTTTTCCTCCCATCTATCTTTAATAGTAGTAACCATGTTAAAATCACCTATTAAAATAACATGGAGACAGTCTCATAAGTCTCCATGTCATCATCCATCTTATCCATCTTTCCTTGATCCAAAAGGTTTAGCTCTTGAGAGAAGTTAGGGGCCTGTGATTCAAGGAAGGAATTTACCTGACCTGGTGGCACTTCATTTCCTTCTTTAACCACATCATCAAAACATTGGGGGGGGATCACTTTATTTTTCTTCCCCACAAATTTCCAATTTTGGCCATGGGGCTAAAGAACCCAGAACTCTTTTGAGAGACATCATGATTATCCTCAAACGGGTTGGAAATATCATCGAGGAGAATACTAAACGTATTGTCAAATTTAAAGTTCTTTTTCTTAGTTTTAGTATTATTTTTCCTTGCCTGAGGGACTTGATTGCTATTACCAACCTGAGCTGAACTTTTTTCTATAATCTCTTCTTGCTCTTCCTATTTTGGGATCAAGGGGCACTCATTAATGAGATGGCCTTGTTTATAGCAATTATAGTAGGCATTAGGTAGGTTTCTATACATTATTTTCTTAACATGAAGCTTTCTACCACTGGAGTCCTTAATCACAATGTGAGTTTTTATCTCCTTAGCTACGTCAACTTCAATTAAAATTTGAGGATCCCACTTGGGATTAATAATGTTGTTCCTAGATCTTTGGATAAAAGTCAATGGGGAGGTCCGGGAACTCAACTCAAATCAGGATTTTAGTAGGTTTGGGGCCCTTAGGGTTAAAGCCTATGTTCCATTTAAACAAGGAGATAGGAGTATTCCTAATAAGCCAATGACCCTCAGTTAACATGTGTAAAAAACTATTGGCATCCTCAAAGAAAAATAGAAAGTATTTGTTAGGACAATACTACACATGTTTGACTATAACCCCTCTAGGTTCCCAGTTGGTTTTCAACCAAGACTTTATAACTTCCTGAGGGTGTCTTGGGCCATGAAACAACCCAATAATCACTCTGTTACTGAGGTGATCATGCCAACTATCAAGTGAAGATCGTTCTATTATTAGGGTTTCTTCCTCACCATCGCTTTGTTCACTATCTACATAGAGCTCATGCGGGTTTTTGACAACATCATTATTATGTTTCCCTGGAGACAGAGGGTCATGGAGGATACTTATAAGTTGGTTGATAGAAAAGAATGCACATTGGCGTTGCACTTCTTGACGAATAGAGTCAGCTTACAACCTGGAAAGATGTTGAACAATAGATTTCCTAGTGACAGTCTGCATATCATGTGATGTTGCCCTCAACCTCGAGCTTGACATGTCTTCACCAACATTTGGTACATCTGTCTCCACTCCTCCCATAGTCACCCCTAGAACAAGGGCCTTACCATACTTGCAAATTATCATTGTCATACTCAGTCACGCCATTGTGTAAGGCCTCAAAGAGGGCCATGAACAGGACCCCCCTCTAGGCGAGGGGGAGGAACTTCTCTCAGGAACATGCAAGGCACGCAAAGGAAACCCTAACCTCTGGCACGCGGTCCAAATATTTTTAGTACTTTCTTTTTGAAGAGGGGGTTATCATTTTTTTTTTCAGAAGACCAAGATAAAAATTTTAATGAGAAAGTGCTACAATTGTACAAGGGGCAAGCCCCTAGCGCACTCCATCAACCAATCCATGAAGGGGAAAAAGAACTCCGAAGATGAATCAAACGGACTTGGATATATAGTATCTCAAGGCTGAATACATGGGGAGGAGAGAAGTTCTCCATCTACCAACATTAGTCTTTAACAAGAGTTCACTAGTACTGAAATTTCTATCAACAACACTGTTGATTGAATAGATACGCAAATCAACAACAACTCTGAGCTCTCTTTTACAGCTTAGAAGATAATCCTTCTTGCCACTTTGGAACACGTCTTGATTTTGACTAACCTAGATGTGTCAGAGAATCTAGGATCTCCACAAATGCCACAGCAAAAGATCCATGTTAGTACGGCACCCCAAGAAAATCTCTTTAAACCGAAGTTTGGTGACCGCAACAATAGAACATCATTTATTGGGAAGACTCCAAAATCTTTGGTCATGGGTACAGTTGATGAAGAGGTGGGTAAGAACCTCCTGCTTGCCACAAAAGTAACACTCCCCATTGTTAACATTGCATAACTTGGCCTTCCTACCAGTCCACACACCTTTGTGAATGATTAGCCATTGTAGGACACAATGCTTCAAAGCAATGGGAAAGCCCAAAATAGCTAGAAACCTATATCTCCATTGTTTCATGGGCGAGTTGAGAATCCATCTTTGATTGAGCTTCTTGACGAGTTGGGAAAAATTTCCGGAATGCTTCGTTTAATTTTTTGTAAATGTCCTAGGCAGCATCAATAATGGAAATGTCTTTGGGGTTGTAATAGGCTTGCAATCTTTAAGGCCAATATGCTACGATAATGTGTCAATAGATTTTCTTTGACACAAAGCTATTCCCCCATCCACGTGGATGAACTAAATGCCCAAAGAATGATGCAAATCCCCAAAATTTGACATCTTAAAAAAGGCATGCAAATCAGCCTTAAAATTAGAAATATGATTCTCATTAGGACTAGTCAGCAACACTACATCAACATATACTATGAGGATCTGAAGTACTATTGGAAGAGATGGATGGATACCTCAAGGAAGTGAGGTGGTACTGCTAAAACTTGCTTTGTACCAGCCCTGATGCACTTCCGAGTTATAAAATAGGCCTTTTTAGCTTGCAAATAACACCAAGAAAGTACCTATGTACTTTGGATTTGATGCTTGAAACAATAAATCCAAAACAGAATAGTTCAAGAATAGCTTTGTGTTGAAAACTTGCTATTTTAGTCCATACACCTGTTGGCTATTTTACTTAGAGCTCACAATACAGTAACAATTGACAAAATTCCTTTCAAGGGAATTCAATTAGCTTAGATAGCTAATTCAGTGAAATCATTTAAAATGATGAAGTATACTCTGAGAAATTACTTTATCAAATTAGATCTTCCCCCCCGACTTTTTAGGGAACAACTAGTAGATGACTAGTGAGAACTTCAAAGACAATTTCTCCGAGATGCCTGAACCAAATGCCTTGAAATCAAACTATACTTTAAGATGGTTCCAATAAGCCAAAGATTATGTAAAATAGTTGAGTATTTAGTGAGATATGACTAGAAGAAGTTGACTATTCTAAGTAGGCATAGCAGAGAAGTATACAGAGGTGTTCAATGAGCTATATGTATTATAGACCATAATTGTAAAGAGTCAGTGGCATTCTAATGATGCTCAATGATGATGAACTGAGTGAGCTATAGTGTGAGCTACTCAAGTTCTACAAATGATCAAGGAATGAGCTCAAAATGAGGCACACTACCGCAAGATCTTTACAAAGTCCTTTTTATATGAGTTTATTCTAAGTTTGAATTTCGAATTTAAACTTGGCTTCAATCAAAAAGTAACTCCTATGATTTAGGAGATATTCCTTCAATTTGGAGTCGTAGCTAATATTCTTCCTAACTCCATAAGATATAATCTTTTACAATATTCTCCAAGGAATTAATCTTTTTTTCAATGGTAAATGATCAAGTAGTTACAAGCTATAGTTCACATGAATCATCAAGTGCTAGTTGCACACAATGTCTTCCATGCTAAACCAAATGTGTAGGCTTGAACATTTGCACCAACAACTCCCCTCAAGCCAAATATCTTGGCTTGCATTGCTTCATCAATCTTCTTGAACATCATGTAATCCAATCATGGTTTTAAACCTGCAAGGCTTAGTACCATCACTTCTCCTTTGCCTTTTTAATGTGATAGTCTTGGACTCTGTGACCTTTCTCCTTGCAATGGAAGCACTTTCCCTTGAACTTCTTTTTGTTCTTCTTCTTTTTGTCCCCATCTTTCAAAGAATCGGTTTTAGTACCTCTGCCATTTACCATGAATGCAGCTTCTCTTTTACACCTATCATTCCTTGCCTTGAGTTGTAGCTCCTCTTCCATGAGTAAGGCACTGGATTCTTCAAAGGTTAAAGGTTGCAGTTTGATATGGATAATAAAGGCAATAACAAGACCATCAAACTTTGATGCACAAATTCGAGGAAAAGACTGAGCTAGCTCATCACTTGACTCTAGTACACCTACTCCTTCCATTTGATCTTGTAGATTCTTTATGCGAGTGATAAACAATTCAACAATCTCCCCTTAAACAACCATTCTACTGCTAGCTAATTCACCAAGTTTTGAATCCATGTCTAATTTTGAGTTTCTTATTGATTTCTCAATGTGTGACAAGCCTCATACGCCTTTGTGGTGTGTTGAGTAAGAGTCGGGACATTGTCAAAAGTACTCATCACTAGAGTACAAAGTGCATCCCCATTTCTGTGCCATAATCAGTCTCGAGTATAATCTTCAGGAGCTCATATGAGAAAACGATATTAGTGATCTTAAACTTTTATGGGCTATAATTGGTACCATCGAGGTTACCTTCTATGAAGGCCAGTGGTCATATCCTCAATGTTTGTATGCCTGCCATCATTACTGCTCCAGTTTATGTTCCACATACTCCTGCTAATGAATCACCTTGATTCCCACCAGTAGATGAAGACACACCACTTGACATCTTCTCTCTGAGCTCATTCACAAACCTCTATGGCTTCTGCGTTTTCATTTCTACGTTTTCACTTCTTCATTTCCACTTTTGGGATGCTGAAAACCGCTTAAGCTCTAATACCACGTTAGAAAAACATAACGATAAAAAAATGAAGTAGAGTTGGATCATCAGCTAGAGTAATGAGAAGCAAGAGATTTTAACAATAATTGTACATAGATAGAAAGACAAAGAACTCAGATTCTCAAAATGCCAGTAGTAATGTACAACAATGATACTCTCCACTCTGCGCTCCTGCAATGGAGTCTCAATGGTGATATGGAAAAAATCTAGATCAAGGGCTTTATAGTGTGTGTATCTATGATTTCTCCTTAGAGATTCGTCCAGCCTAACACATTGATTTAGGCATGATCTCCAGGATGGTGTGATGCTATGTTTTAGGCATAACCATGGGCATCTTCTATAATTTTAAAACAACCCAAATTATGTAATCATTGGACTCGGTAAACCTTCGGACTAAATACTCATCGTATTGGACTTTCATCGAACGTCCACCAGACTAGACTTCTACCGAACTGCACTACCAAACTCGTTACCATAATTCCAGTCAAGCTGATCCATTCACTCTAATTTCAGAACACTCCAAAAATCTGGCGTGACCAAAGTATATGCCCTAGGTAACCTTCCAACTAGACTCACATAGATCATCTAGAACTATTGTCGGTCTCATGTAGACCTCATCACAAATGTTTGGACTCTCATACTGGCTCCTCCTCATAAAGAGGGCCATACAACTTAGAGTATCATGGATCATTTGCGATCACTTGCAGGTGGAGTAATGAGTATATCTAAGGTAATAGCCTCAATAGTGAAGCTATGTGGTAAAGCCTGACTTTTGATCATATACCTCACCATCCCCATGGGAGACATGCCATTTCTTTCAACAACTCCATTTTATTGAGGTGTAAACAATAGTGTATATTGATGTTTTATCCAATGCTTATCTAGAAATGCATTCAAATAAGAAGACATGTATTCCCCCCATGATTGGAATAGAGGGATCATAATTTACATGTTGACATATTTTCAACCATAATTAGAAAGTATTTGAAGCACACCAACACTTCATAGTTTGCCTTCAATGGATACACCCATGCATGACTAGAGAAATCATCAATAAAACTCACAAGTAAAGGTATTTTCCAAAAGAAGGTGTCTTAATCGCACCACATACATCACTATGAACAAGTTTCAATTTGTGAGTAGCTCGAACTAAACCATCTTTTGGGAAGGAGGTACATTGCATTTTTCCCAAAATGAAGCTTGCACAAGCATGTTTACAAGGTGTCTCAAGTTCGGGTAGAGAGGACAACACTTCATATTCCTGTTGGTGTAGCAAACTAACAAAATTCAATGACCAACATGTGCATGCCAAAGCTTTGCAACTAAGATAGCCTAAAAATCTTGAATCGCATATGCTGAAGCATTCATAGATTTTGCATAGTGTATGAGCGTATACAACCTAGAACATAAAATTATAGAAGCAATAATAACACTACCATTTGAGAGATCATGAAATGTATATCTATCATAACTAAAATGGAAAACCAAGCCAATCTTGGCTAATGCATGAACTGACAAGAGATTTTTCTTCATACCGTGTACATACCAAGCATTTGATAATGTGAGAGAACTACCATCATTAGTATTCACAATGATCCTACCAAATCTCATTACATGATAAGAGGAATTGTTAGTGCATGTGACACTATTTCTAGTGGGGACAAGCACAAGTGAACTGAAGAAAATGTGCTGCAAGGTAATATGTTTGGCTGCCCAATTATCAAAGTTCCAAACATCTGATTGTACTATAGATATAGACTGCTCATGAGAAGATGGGTCATAGCAACATAGAGTAGTAAATGCCCACTCTTCATTCTAAACAAGATTAGTGGACTATGTATTAAGCGTAGAGGCCTATAAAACAACCATTCCAATCTCTTTCATCTTTGCCTCTTTTGTAGTCACTTTTTGATAGTTCCTAATGACATGATTATTTCCCTTATAGCTTGATCAGCAACACACATATTGGACATGTTTTGCTTGGATTGATCTTCCCATAATAATAGAGAGAGTAACTCATCAAATGTTAAGGCATTTGGATTGCCTTTCATAGTCAATTGAAGAGTATAAGGAAAAATCTAATATGAATATGAAAGACCGTTAAGAAGAGTCTATGCAAAAACTTGTGCTGGAATTTCTGGAGCAATGGGATCAATTTCTTCCTTTGGTTTTATGGGCTTACCGCACTACTTATAAAGTTGCTACTAGAAGTACACCTTTTAAACTAGCATATGGTCTGGAGGCCATTGTGCCTATGGAATTGGTGGTACCTAGCTTATGAGTGGCCTTGGAACATAAGTTATTACCTAAAGAGTTCATCCCTTTCCGGGTGGATGTGTTGCGATCCTTGGATGAACAACGTCTTGAAAGTTTTCTAGTTCTTCAAGAAGTTCAACTATGGCAAGCTAAAACCCATGATCGATTCCTGGGGACTCTTTTCTTTACTAAGGGACAATTGGTTCTTTTATACAATGGTAAGTCTAATCATTCATCCAGCAAGCTCAAACTTCGCTAGTTCGGTCCCTACCGTATTGCAGAATAGATCGGTCCGGATACTTTTCGGTTATCTACTTTAACTCGTAGTCTAATCCCTAAACCCAAAACTTCGTCCATATTATTGACTGTCTACCTCATCTTAGCGTAGTCTTGGTTTCATTTATATTCATTCGGGTCATGTTTGTTATGTATCTTTGACCAATGTCTACATTATGCACGTTTCAGTTGACCATCTGATCCTAATCTTCCCGTTTTGATTAACTATCCATGATTTTCTGCTGCACTCCACCATTGGGAATTTCTTAATGTGCTTATGTCGCCATTATGCATGCATGTTTCCCTCCACTAGTGATGATTGCGCTTTTCGACCCTTGTTTCCACCCTATGTTTTTTACTTAACCAGGGTCCTCGTCCTCTTTTTCATTATTGCGCTCTTGTGCTCTCTGTATTCTACATTATACTGATGTGTTTTCGACTTATGCTCCTCGGCCCTCGAAGCTCTTGTCAATATTACTACTTTCCATGCCGGTCTACCCTCCGACCTAAGTGATTTCCTCTATACTCGTGGGTTGCTCGCATTCACCGAGTTCCCTTGGCATTGTGTCTAATGTCATCCCTACTTTGCCCAAGTCAATACGGCCTTGCTCATACCCCCTAGACGGAGACATGCTGGCCTATTACGTGTCTAAATCCATGCATAGTTGTTACTCTCAACATTGTTGCTAAAGGATTCCATCTGCATGAAGATGGATGTGTTGAGGTTCCTGTGCTTCCAATGGCAACAATGAAGCAATTATTTTGTCGATAGTTATCTAACGAATTCACCGTCGTTTTCCCACCCGAATCAGAATGCTCTAGTTTCCACTTTTTGGTAGCTGCCCTCAATTTTCAAATATGTACGTATGGTATATGTCGTCCGTTTTATTCTTTGATGGATGCTGCTGCCCGAGAATCGATTAATTGGGCATTATTTTTCTTCCGACGATCCATCGTGAGTGTCAAGAAATCTCATGGCAGTTAGCCAAAGGTCATATTCCACACCCCCGTCTCCCTCACCTTCTTTCCTTTCTCCTCCCTCTCGTTCACCTTGTTTCGAATCCTCCGACGAGTACCTTCCTCTTCGACGAAGAATCAGAGCAGGTCATGGATGCCGATGATGACAATGAAGATCTTCTTTAATTTTTTTGAGAGAAACGTAGGAAATTAGCCCTTCTCAAAGTGAAGCCCAAGCCTCTTCCGCAAAGATACTACTTCAGGACCCCAACTCATTCATACACGTATCTTCCACCCTACCCTTACCTAAAGACCAAATCGGCAAAGATAGAGTTATGGAAGACATTCAACCCATCCATACAGTCGATCAGCAATAGGAGGTTCCTCATAAAGTGCTTGAGACACTAGTGGAAACCCTTGACCTAACCGTGCAAACACAGATTTAGGAGTCTCTTGTTCATTAGGAAGCTCAACCAGATAATGTGGAATCCACTACACCTCCCTCCTCACCGAAGGATATGTCTGAAGGTACACATACCACACACCTGGTAACACCTCCCCCTTCCCCATCTAAGGTTCCCTTACCTCCTAATCCTCCCCCCTCACCTAATCATTCGGTGGTAGTCTCCCACTCTCAACCTATTCCCTCTTGTCACGATTACCCCACCTTCCTCTTCAGCTACAATTTTTGTTAACCCCTCTCAACCAGTATCAACCTTTATAGTACCAAATTCATTTGCTCAGTTAGCCCAAATTGGTGATTTTCTACTGCACCTATCCAAGAAACTCCCTTATCAAATGAATGATGCGCACCAATCTCTCTGCACCGACTATCAAGCAAAGGTGGATTTGTTGGAAGCTGACATCGCACCTCTACAAGAAGAGATTCTAGTGGTCAAGGTCGACACAAATCTACTATAGGAATATGTAACAATATTACAGGGACATGTCACAGAGAAGGATGAAATTATTGTGGCGAGAGATGCAGAGATTGCCCTGCTCAAACATGTAGTGATGGATAAGGATGATGCCATGAAAGCTCTAGGTTTTGCGTTAGACACCACTTGCAACAGATTCATCGCTGTGGAACATGCCTATTAGGTGTTGTCTGATAGAGCGTTACAAGCTCAAGTAGAGGTGAAGAAGGTTACAAAGGAACTATTTCAAAAATGCCAAGTCTTGGATGAAAAAATTGGACAAACAACAAAGCTAAACAAGGAAATTGAAGCCATACAAAAAGAACGCAAAGACTTTTTTCGGACTATGCAATTTCAGCAGCAAGAGTTGGAGAGAAGAGAGAAGCAACTTGGCATTTAGTAGGATCAGTTGTCATGCATTGATGCCGAAATAGATGATGCCAAGTTATGCACAGATACAGCCTTGGCCAATGATTTTTATTTACAAGAATCATTTTTGTAGACACAGAGTGAAATTCTGTTGTCCCAAGTGATTGCTTCTAGCTAAGTATGAACCGATACTCATTTGATAGAACCCAATATTCTCCAAGAGATGTTAGAATCTTTAAAGCAGAAGATATCCCGTACATTTAAACTAGCTCGAACCATGTATATTCAGGGCATCATTGATGACTCTTAGTTCCTCTTTTTCATAATACATCCATTCTGGGTTCAAGTCCACCATGTGTGCTAGTGTTAGGCTGTCGGAACGAAATGTAATTATACTTAATTGAAAAATTAATTGGGAAAAGATGCACATCAAAAGGATGTAGTGCAATCGTTGTAACTTTTTGATAATGAAAGAATGCATGGAAGTGAGGGAACAGAGCGAACATGCGGGACTGTGAGTCTGGGTGGTGTGCCTACGGATGGATTCCAACGTAGTTACTCATATTGTTGTACTATTCTTTTAAGGTTTTCGTACTAATACATGTGGTGAATTTTTTCGATGTTCTGTGTTCATTGGCAAAGTATAAAGTTAATGGTGATAGCGCATTAATAGTCAGTAAAGAATCTACATATTTTGGTTGCAGTGAATACTTCATTACTGCTGAGAAGTTTGTGGATGAGATTAATAGTTCATTCTACTGGAAGAGCCTATCTAAAGTAATGAAGAACACCATACAGTGAATGTTTGAATTGGGAAAATAAATATAGGGCCTCTGTAATACAAACCCCTGACCATCCCAAGAACCCATGGGCAATTTTATTCCAGTATTAGTTAACACAAGTTTAACACTTTAACAAGTCTAAGACATCTCTTCCCAAATTCTTCTACATGGGTGCCACATGACACCCATGTGTTTAGTTAAGTAATGGAGGCCAAGAGAAGGGTCCTACCCTTCTTCCACAATCAATCCATATAACAAGCTCATTCTCATCACAAAGACTAGAGGTAGCCATGACATACCAATCTGACGCAAAAGAAGCACTATAAGACCCTAAATGAGTACAATATAATAGAGGTGCAAAGTTTGCACCAGCTGTTTGGGCATAGTTGTTGCTTCCTCTATATCACATCTCTTCAATATGTGCATCACATAAATCTACATCACAAATGGAATGATCTGCATAATCGTGGAAACCTATAAAGGCTAAGAAATTGCCTCATTTGAACTTGCACCAGACTGTCCACATATAAAAAGAGGCCCCAAAGTGTCATACACATATTTGGAGCTAACTAATCTCCTTAGTACATGAAAGTAATGGCTAAATAAAATCTTCCACAAAAAATGACATCACTGTTAACTAAAATGTGTTTAGTCTATGGATGATATAGATGATAGACTTTTCTTTCATAAGTGTACCCAGCAAAAGAAAGAGAATATACAAAGATAAGTGACCCATTAGAGTTATAGGCATATATACTAACTGAGGAGAAAACCTCCTAAAGAGGGACAAAGTTGCCTTGGTAGTCCTAGTGTGTTCACACACATCATTACCTAAATATACCAACAATATTTTCAGTTCATAGAATCTTTTACAAGTGGATAAACATGGAAATTTGGAATTTTCTTCTAAGATTACATTTATGTAGACATGTCTACACTCAAAGTTTTTTATGGCTAAGAACTTAGGCTTGACATATGCGTGAACACCATATATAAAGAGGATAACCAAGGGGACCACACCATTTGCAAAGAAGACAACCCAAACAATGAGACCTTGACCATTGGGTCCAAAGTACTAGATTCATACGCCCTTTCACAGATAAGAAAAAGGAGAGGACACGACAAGAAAGCTAGGTACAAATTCTTGAACAGAAAGGGCCAACATGTTCAACATTGATAGTGCCTCTACCTACTGCAAAGACCATTTCAATAATAAATTATCATACTTTCATTCAATGTACCAAAAGTGAGAAATTAAAGAACCCTCCATAGGAGCTACTATTGATGTATGGATTCAGGAAAATAATGTTAACCTTTATTTTATTTTTCTTCAAGAGGTCAAAAGTAATGGTGATGAATTCTATAAACATTGCATAGATTTCCAATCTTCATTATTGGCAATCTTCATTATTAGCTGACCACGAGTCACCCTCCTGGTAACAATAGAACCATCACCGGATTCAAGACTTGGTGATCCTCACTATTAATGGATTTTTCAGTGTACTTGCAACATTGGTGGATTGTGTCCTCTTTTTTGGTTCTCATTATATTTTTATCATTTTGATTTATATCCCAATCATGAATTTGAAAGAAAAAAACTTGAGCATCTTGATTTCTTTCACTTGGATATCATTTGCATGGTGACTTTAACATGGTGGAGGATCTATCCAATAGGTTGACATAGAGAGGACGCACCATTGGTGGGATGAAAAAGGATGTAAGGAGGTGCTTAAGCTTTGTCATGAATTGGTTGAGGTTAAGGAGAACACAAGTGTTTTTGTCCGCAAACATCTAGTGTTGTGCTAATTTACACTATTACACTTATGTGTTCCTCTAGTAGCTTTGATGTGAACCTTTTCCCTATACATGGGCACTTTTTACTCTAGTGTTGGCTAGAGGTTTTCCCCATGTTACCAGATACTTGATACACTCATATGTGGTGGTACTTTGTACTTAGGGATATTATTCCACTCTTACTTTAGTTCAGTTCATTGTCAATAGAGAGAGCTATTCCAGACATCCGTCTTCTCCCTTTATCTGACTGTGTTTGTGCTCCTTAAGTGTGCTTGTTGTGTTTCTATCGCACTTCTACACACACCCAATAGTGGTATCAGAGCAGGTTCAGCTCCTTCTCAAGTTTTGGTTTTTCGCGTCGCGGCGACGAGCACTTTAAACAGAGTGCCAAATCAACTTTGGAGCATAGTCAGCTTTCGTCGAAGTGAAGATTTTGTCACATTCTTGTTCTTTTCTGAAATAGCACGCAACAACGACTTGTTTGGCCTGCTTCAAGCTGAAGATAAGCTTGATGGGACCAACTATCCGATGTGGCATTACATGATGAAGCATGTTCTTGTTGCAAAACCACTTTGGAACATAGTCGCAAATGTAGATCAAAGACCCACAGGCTCTACTTCACAGTCTACTATCACAGATGGAGCTTCTTCTTCAAGTATAGTGGTTTCTCCTTCTCCACCTACATAGGAGCAGCTTAGATAGGATGGCGAAGATGCTCAAGCTCATGCTTTGATTGCACTTTTTGTGAAGCATCATATAGCTCCACACATTCGGTCACGTTCTACATCACGACAGGCATGGAACACTCTTGCTTCTTTGTATGTCATGCAAAATGAATCATATGTTACATACTTCAGGAAGAAACTTGAGGATGTATGTATGGATGAAAATGAGTTGGGGAATGTGTATGTGACATGCATCAAGGACTTGAAAGAGCAATTGTCAAACATAGATGAGATTAGTCCGGATGCATCACTCATTTCTACATTGTTGAAAGGATTACCAGAATCTTTTCAAAGCTTTGCTACTACACTCCATTTGGTTGCAAAAGGAAATCCTAATATGTATGCATTTGATGAGGTTGTGTCTCTTCCTTTTACAAGAAGAGCAATCTAGATTGAATAGGAGTGGTTTGATTGAGGGAACACAAGCACTTGCTATTTCACAAAAGGGGAAAAGAAAGTATGGTTCAACTTTGGTCTCATCAAAACCAAAGCCTCAACCTTACTCTTCCACTCATTTCTCTAACACTACAACAGATCGATGGTATACTGAGGTTTTTACCGAGGAAAATGAACGCGGCTTTATTTGCCGCGACGCCGGTGTAAAGGTCGATTTGCACGTCGGTACCAAAGAGTCGATATAGGCGTCTGTATATGCGTCGGTATATACGTTGGTATAAGCGTCAGTATATGCGTCGGTATCATCGTCGGTATATGCGTCGGTGATCAGCTTTTGCTGCATCGCCTCCTGGGTGTACTGACGGTTATTTAGATGACACTACTGGGAGTACCGTCGCGTATACCGACAACCATACCTGCAAAAATTTTTTTGGGCAGAGTGTTTTGTATTTTGCTACAACAACATTACCATGATGTTGTGCTGAACAAAAGACAATACACTCTGCCCAAAAAAAACCGAGTACATGTGATGTGTACTCTAATGACAACCGAAATATGATTTCATGAAACAGAGTATTATTGTACACAAAAGAGATAATCAGAATGAACAATGAACCATGTACAAAAGAAGTTATATATTTCAATAATGAAGCATGTACAAGAGTGTGGCAAACCACTGTCATATATGATGCTTTTACAAAATGTGGCAAAGCAATGTATTGCCATATGGAAATCAAATACAAAATATTGGTCTTCCACTGCCATACACATGCAAAGAATGTTCCATATCAACAGTCCTGCAACAAAGAACATTAATGGAATGAGATAAATTCGCATGAAAATTACAAACAAGTAAAAACCAAGTTTATAAATTAATTACCTCATCACAAACGCTCCCATGAAACTACCGCACCGCGTCCCTCCAAGTCCTGCAATAGTGCAGTCAACCCATGACTATATCCATAAGACTCCTCCGTTCGTGTTGGAGGACGACCCATTGCCAGCTCCTGAAACAAATATAAAAAGATTAGAGAAATATATATGAGAAATTTAACACAAATAAATTCAATAAATGAAATGGTACTTACAAACTCATGACGCATTGTGTCATATCCGCCGCTGCCCAAATGTGACGGTCCAATTGTGTCTAGACGTGTGGCTGCGGCATTTCGCTGCTGGCGATATTGATCAGGAGTCTGTTGCTGCTCATCACGAATCATGTCCCACTCCTTAGCATCTAACCACACAGGCTTTGGTAAGCCTTCTCTGAATGCATCATGAGCCTCGGATCATCGATGCGACATGACCTCACGTGCGGTGTGCAGAATCCACTCTAAACTGACAATCGACTGTCCATCGGCTGGTCGAAACTCCTGGTAAATCGTCTGTGTGATATAATTCTTCCGATCTTTATCCTGTTCACTCTATTTCAGCATGACGGAGTGTCCAAATTGGATGGAGCAAAGTTGTCATATGCGTGCATGCATTGCTTTGCCAGCCGCATCCATCACCGGAGATCCATCTCGGATACTATACACCTTGGAGTCATCATGGTCATGAGCACCCCAAGGTGTACGTGGTGTACTGCGTGGCGTACCTACATCTGAGGTACTCGTCCTAGGAGTAGAAGCGGGCGACACAACGTCCGTCGCACTGCCTCCACAACAACCGCCTCCTCCGCCTCCAGACCTACCTGTAGATCCACTCCTAGAACCTCCTGCTCCAGAGCGTGACCTCGATCTACGAGACGGGCCAGACCCTGTATCGTGCTGAGGTGTCGAACGCACATGTCTACTAGTAGACCCAGTAGGAGATGGCTGCAAAAATGGTCCTGGTGGAGTCACAAAGCTAGGAGACATACCTCCTATGGGAGGAGCACCACCCTTAGTAGTGACACCGGCAGGAGTGACACCGGCGGGAGTGACACCGGCGGGAGTGAGGCCAGCGGGAGTGAGGCCGGCAGGAGTAAGGCCACCAGGAGTGAGGCTGGGAGGAGTGCTACCACGAGCGATCCAATATTGTGATGCAGTGGCTTTATACGCAGGAGGAACTTGAGAGATGAACTCCAAAAACTGCTCCTCTATCATCGAATGTGGAGTGACTGGAGGACTGTCTCCCATCGTGCTCTGTAATAAAAGAACTCAAATAATTAGCATGCGATAAGAAAACTAATATAGGGAATAAACAAAAAAAAACCAAAAATTAGTACGTACAAGTGTTTTATTCAAAAGTCCTCTATTCTAGCATCCTCTTGAAGATCCGATGCACCGAGAATATCTATCTCTATATTGATGGCTTCTAAATCGCTTGCTATGCTGGTTTCCTCCTGATCATCATCTATTGCTTCGTCTTCTCAAACAATGACCTCTTCTTCAATGACCTCTTCTTCTCGAAGAATGATCTCTTCCTCCTCAACTATCAAATGAATCTCTGAGTCTACTAGAGATGGAATTTCTTCTACATCTATGTTTTCAAAAATTTCTGTACTACGTGGAGCGACTTGTAAAACAAATAGCCACTATGGGTCTTTTGAATCTGGTATAAAAACAACTTGCTCAGAGTGTTCGGGAAGTACAAATGTATCCCTTTCATCTGTCCATAATCTTGTGGAGTCGACTTGAAGCAAACCGCTCTTATCTCGTCTCACTGTTGCGTTTCTTCCAGAGGTGACTACTTTGAACCATTTCACGTCAAAAACAAAGTAATCAAACTTTCTGAAAGATAGTTTCAAGATGTCTTGAATCACACCACAATAATCTAACTCGCCTTCTAGAGCATTATCATCTCTTGCACTCGCTCTACTTTTTTGCAAAAAATTCACCATCACTCCACTATCAAAAGTAGACCGGTTTTGATCGATTCGTGCGATTCAAAAGTGTTGTCCATGAGACCATAGTGCACCATATTTAATATACTCCCAATCACATCCTTTTACGAGTTCTTCTTCTTCTTCAGAGATATCTTCACGCGCTGCCTTTGCTTGTGAAACCGCTACATCTAGCCATCTGCTCGTTGGAAAAGGTGGGAGAGGTCGAAGATTTTCTGGAAGAGGCAAAAATCGAGTGGAACGATTTCTTCGAAACTGAGCTCTTTCCTTTGCGTTAGTTTCCTTGGCAAGTTCATACCTTTCTAACCACTTTTACATAGGCTTAGAGTTAACTATGCAAAACTTCATTGCCTTCTCTCTGAAAGCTGCATCCATTTTTCTTTGCAATCCTTTACCTTATGGTTTATCGCCTACGAGATGAACATCTTCATCATCGCTCCATAAGCGAGGCATTTTGGGATCCGATATACGTAGAAACTCAGTTATGAATACAAGAGATTCTTGTACAAGCCATCCCTCTGCCATGCTACCCTCTGGACATGCTCTCTGTCGAACAAACCCTTTTAATGTCTTCATAAAGCGCTCTAAGAAGAACATCCATCGACTATGGACAGTTCCTACTATTGCAACTTCATCTACTACATGAACCAGTAAATGAAGTTAAAACCCTAAAACCCTATTCCAAATGACCTAGAACTAAAACATGTATATATATGTATGCATGTGTATATATATGTGTATATGTATTATATGTGAATATAGATAGGTATATAAGTATGTGTGTTTGTGTATTGTATAATATTCACTCTATTCAAAATGATTAAATTTAAACCTATTTTTATATATTTAATCATATATATTTCATTTATTTATTTAAAATACTAGTTCTTATCATATTTTATTATCTATATAATTATCCTACCTTATATATATTTATTTATATATTCAGATTTTTTCTTTACTTAATTATATTTAATTATATATATTTAATTAAATAATTTAAAACACTAGTTCTTTTTATATTTATTTATGTATATAATTATCTTATTTTATATATATATTTATTTATATATTCAGATTTTTATATATTTAATTATAAATATTTAATTAAATAATTTAAAACACTAGTTCTTTTTATATTTATTTATGTATAAAATTATCTTATTTTATATATATATTTATTTATATATTCAGATTTTTTTCCTTACGTAATCCTATTTTTATATATTTAGTTTTATATATTTAATTATATATATTTAATTAAAACCCTAATCTTAAAATTCTAGATCTGAAATACTAAACCCTAAAACCCTAATCTTAAATATGTAGACCTAAAATATGTATATTTCGGTATACATGTGTATATACATGTATATATGTAGTACATGTGCATGTGTATGTGTGCATATATCTTATGTAGGTGTTATAACCTTAAAACCCTAATCTTAAAGATTTAAATCTAAAATATGTATATTTTTGTATGCATGTGTATCTACATGTATGCATGTATTATATGTATATGTGTGTTTGTGTATATATGTTATCTACGTATTAAAATCCTAAAACCCTAATCAGAAAGACTTAGACTTAAATCTGAAATACTAAACCCTAAAACCCTAATCTTAAATATCTAGACCTAAAACATGTATATTTCTATATACAGGTGTATATACATGTATATATGTATTATATGTGCATGTGTATGTGTGCATATATGTTATGTAGGTGTTATAACCCTAAAACCCTAAATTTAAAGATTTAAATCTAAAATATGTATATATTTGTATGCATGTGTATCTACATGTATGTATGTATTATATGTATATGTGTGCTTGTGTATATATGTTATCTACGTATTAAATTCCTAAAACCCTAATCCGAAAGACTTAGACTTAAATCTGAAATACTAAACCCTAAAATCCTAATCTTAAATATATAGACCTTAAATATGTATATTTCTGTATACTTGTGTATGTACATGTATATATGTATTACATGTGTATAATGTGTATGTGTGCATATATGTTATGTAGGTGTTATAACCTTAAAACCCTAATCTTAAAGATTTAAATCTAAAATATGTATATTTTTGTATGCATGTGTATCTACATGTATGTATGTATTATATGTATATGTGTGTTTGTGTATATATGTTATCTACGTATTAAAATCCTAAAACCCTAATCAGAAAGACTTAGACTTAAATATGAAATACTAAATCCTAAAACCCTAATCTTAAATATCTAGACCTAAAATATGTATATTTATGTATACATGTGTATATACATGTATATATGTATTATATGTGCATGTGTATGTGTGCATATATGTTATGTAGGTGTTACAACCCTAAAACCCTAATCTTAAATATTTAACCTTAAAACCCTAATCCTATTTTTATATATTTGATATAAAAGAAAACTTCAAAATAAAAATAGGATTATATGTGTGTATGTATGCATGTGTGTATATATGTGTGTGTATGTATGCATGTGTACATGTGTGTGTGTGTGTATGTATACATGTGTATACATGTGTGTGTATGTGTATGTGTGTGTATGTAGGCATGCATGTGTGTGCATGTGTGTGTACGTGTGTGTATGTATGCATGCATGTATGTGTATGTGTGTGTATGTGTATGCATGTGTATACATGTGTGTGTATGTATACATGCATGTGTGTATATGTGTGTATGTATGCATGTGTGTATATATGTGTGTATGCATACATGCCGGTATATGTGTCTGTATGTATGCATGCATGTGTGTATATGTGTGTATATATGCATGTGTGTATGTATGTGTGTATATGTGTGTGTGTATGTGTATGTATGCATATGTGTATATATGTGTGTGTATGTATGTGCGTATGCATGTGTGTGTATGTATGCATGTGTGTAAATTTATGTGTGTGTGTATGCATGCATATGTGTATATGTGTGTGTGTGTATGTAAGCATGCATGTGTGTATAGGTGTGTGTATGTAAGCATGCATGTGTGTACATGTATGTGCGTATGTATGCATGTGTAAATTAATGTGTATCTTTCTTTCTCTTCTCTCTCTCTCTTTCTTTCTCTCTCTCTCTCTCTCTCTCTCTCTCTCTCTTTCTCTCTCTCTCTCCCTCTCTCTCTCTCTCTCTTTCTCTCTCTCTCTCTCTCTCTCTCTCTCTCTCTCTTCTTCTCTCTCTATCAATAGCGAATAAAAGAATCACTTACAAGTATGTTCCTCTTTGAATCGTTGTCGTCAAAGCGTAATGTAGGTCGTTTGTCATCCAATTTCAAACAATCGACGCCAAAAAACTTCTACAAAATCAACGAAAAGAGAAATTAGAAACCCTAAAGCATAGAGAAACACAAATGCTAACAGTACGCGCATCACTTACCAAGATGTGAGAGCTAAGCCGAGAGAGAGTGTGTGTGTGTAGAGAGAGAGATCGGTGTGTGTGTGTGTGCACAAGACAATGCACTTTCGCACGCGCAAGTTTGACAGTAGACCGATAGTACTCAAACACGCGCAAAAATGTGAAGTTTTGCTCTCGGGTTCGCAATATGTTTTAAACTCGCCACCGGTATAGGCGCCGGTATGGACGTCAGTATATGCGTCGATAGTTCTCAGTAAATTACCGACGCTCATACCGACGTCTATACCGACGCTTATACCGACGCCTATATCGGCGACTGCGGGCCATACCGACGATCCGTTTAAAACGGTCATACCGACGGTCAATTGACCGTCGGTATCTCTAAGTGACATTTTCTGAGGCCCATATCGACGCCGACTGTGACCGTCGGTATATGCAGCGTCGGTATGCCCCTCATATGTTGTAGTGTAATGATGGTGATTTGCAAAAGAAGAAGAGATGTGAATATTATCGAAATGCTGATCATACTATTCATGAGTGTAGAAAGCTTGCTAAATGCAATGAAAAGAAGAAGGAATGTGACATGTCTATTGATAAAAATTCACCAAATGTAAAGAAAAAATGAAGCTAACATGGCTCAAGATTTTTGGGCATGTGTTGTTACATGTCATTATGATGCTTCTTTGCATTCTAAATGTATGGTTGTGAGTGAGGCTGATTCAGATTGGTTCTTTGATAGTGGTGCTTCAAAGCACATAACATTATGCAAAATATTTTTTGCCTTTTTGAAAGATGCACCCAAAGGAGGACATGTGGTGTGTGCAAACAATGCCTCTTCTCCTATCATTGGAGTAGGAAAAATTGATCTTACGGCTGCAAAAGGAGGTGTGATTCTCTTGAAAAATGCATTGTATGTGCTCGGTATCAAGAAGAACTTAATTTCAGTCCCATTAATTACCAAAGCTAGACATCATGTACACTTTGTTGATGATAAGTGTATGGTTCATGATTTGAGCAATGGCAATGTTGTCATGATGTCCGGCACATTATGTAATGGTTTGTATCACATGGATACATACAAGAGGGTTGCCTTGAATGCCTTGGCTGCTCATAATTATTCCATGGTTGAAATGGAGCTTTGGCATGCTCGTTTTGGTCACTTGAACTTCAATAGTTTGCTTTACTTGCAAAAGGACATGGTTATTAGTTTGCCTACACTTGAGTCCGTTGAGAAGCATGCATGTGAAGGTTGCATCCTTGGAAAATGCATTGTGCTTCTTTTCCAAAAGAAAGTCATACACACACTACAAGAAAATTGCAGCTTGTTCAGAGTGATATATGGGATCCCATCAAGACTCCATCTTTTGGGAAGCACGTATATTTTGTTACCTTCATTGATGATGCTACTCACCATACATGGGTGTATCCTATGAAAGCAAAGAATGAGGTATTTTCTTGCTTCAAAGCATTGGCTGAAATTTTTCTTTCACAAAAGCTTTTGACTCTACGCACGGATCATGGTGGGGAATACATGTCACATGAGTTTAATGCTTTTCTTCATGTAAGATTTATCTCACACCAATGTATGGTGCCATATACACCTGAGCAAAATGGTGTTGCCAAGCATAAAAATATAACACTTCTTGAAATGGCACGAGGTATGGTTAAAGGAAAGCATGTTCCTGATAAGTTTTGGATGGAAGCAGTCATGTGCACAAATTATGTGTTGAATTTTTGCCCTACAAAAACATTGAGAGTCATGACTAATTATGAGGCTTGGAATAGTCATAAGACTATGGTTATTCATATGTGTGTGTTTGGTTGTTTGGCATATGCTCTTGTGCCATCACAACAACGTTACAAACTAGATGAGAAGGCAAAGAAATGTATACCGGTTGGTTATAGTGCTTAAAGTAAGGGATATCCTTTGTATCATCCATTGATGAACACAATTATTGTGAGTCGAGATGTGGTATTTGTAGAAAATTTAGTTTTCTCTCTACTTGAATGCAAAAAGAGCCAAAAGTTAGCTCACAAGATGTGTTCGATACACTCATGCCTTTGTTCCAAAATGCTGCATTTGACTATGGCCATGTATATCACCAACCGAGGCTCAAAGGGCTGAAACATTCCAGCAAAATAGAGCTCAAAATGTAAAGAATTTCCAGCCAAACATGGCTAAAAACTTTCTGCCAAAAAATGTCAAAGCTGTTGGAAATTTCTAGCCACATATGGCTGAACATTGGCATCAAAATATGGTTGAAAATGAGCATGAAATTCAGCCCATGCATGATGTACATGATGTTGTATTACATAATGAACGCATGTCTATCAAGAGTGCACAAAGTATGCCAAAGTGGCTAAAACAAACCTTGCAAAACAGCAAATTGAGTGCACCTTTACTTGGTAGAACAAGATCAAGCTCTCACCATGCATCAAGTAATTTTGTGGATTACTCTCTTATTGCAACAATATGTAATGAAGTCTTTTGAAGATGCATGTGATGATCCACAATGGATGAGTGCTATGCAATGCGAAATGGTCTCCATACATAGGAATTGTACTTGGGAGTTATGCAAACTGCCAAAATCAAAGAATCCCATTGGTACAAAGTAGGTTTACAAGATCAAGAGAAAGATTGATGGTAGCATTGATTGTGACAAAGCTAGATTGGTTGCCAAAGGATATGTGCAAAAATATGGCATTGACTGTGAGGAAACTTTTGCACCTACTTCACACATGACTACCATTCATATCGTGGTTGCATTGGCTACCCATCGAGGTTGGAAAGTGCATCAGTGGACATAAAACAACCTTCTTGAATGGTGATTTAGAAGAAGAGGTCTATGTGAAACATCCTCCTAGATTTGCTATGAAAGGGAAAGGGCATATGGTTTGTCACTTGCATAAAGCCTTGTATGGTCTCAAGGAAGCTCCACGTGGATGTCTTATATATGCATGCAACACAAGGCCGGATATATAGTATGTAGTTTCCCAATGGAGTCGGTTCAGGCATAGCCCTGGCATTAAGCATTGGCAAGCGATGAAATGTGTGTTTAGATATCTCAGAGGCACTTTGAACTTAGGTCTCTTTTATGGCAAAGATATTCAAGCGTGCTTGCATGCTTTTACAAATAGTCATTGGGTTGGTTGTTATGATACTCACATGTCCACTTGTGGTAATTGCTTTTTCCTTGGAGAGTGATGCATATCTTGGTTGAGTAAGAAGCAACCTAAAATGGCAACATCGAGCTGCGAAGCTGAGTAGAATGAAGTTTTCGCAACTATAGTGGAGTGTGTATGGCTGAGATGCCTATAGATGGATCTTTGCATGGAGATTGATGTTGTTACGTATATTCTCACTGATAGTCAAAGTGCATTGGTTGTTGCACGAAACCTAGTATTTCATGCATGGACCGAACATATTGAGGTGCATTTTGACTATGTGAGAGAGAACCTTCATGCAAGAGATATTGATTTGGTATATGTGCCTACACAAGATAATGTGGAAGACATATTCACCACAGCTCTTCCACGAGAAAAGTTTGAAGGTTTTTGCAAAGCAACTTATTACCTTGTTGGGGCTGATCTTTCACTCCATGTATGCGTTCACATCATTCAGTCCAGAGGGTTTTTTATACTTATGTGTTCCTCTAGTAGATTTGATGTGAACCTTTTCCCTATACATGGTCACTTTTAACTCTAGTGCTGGCTAGAGGTTTCTTCCCCATGTTACCAAATACTTGATACCCTCATATGTGGTGGTACTTCTTTAGTTTAGTTCATCCTCAATAGAGAGAGCTATTCCAGCCATTCGCCTTTTCCATGTGTCTTGCTGCATTTGTGCTCCTTGTGTGTGCTTCTTGTTTCTCTCTTGCACTTCTACACACACCCAACATACACAAAAGGAGACTTGAAAAATGCAACATTTCTTAAAGCATCATTAGCAAATAGGGATTCCCCTCCCACTCCCAAAACATGGACATTGGTCTATCATATCATAACCAAGTAGTATTTAACATTTAGACCCTTTACTATGACAAGGAAAGCTTGTGGGTTCCATGTTGATCCCAAAGTCTTTTCCCCAACTTGCTTTTATCAACATATCTCTATTGGCCGAAGACTAGCATTCAAAAAACACTCTTCTCCTTCAAGGATTTGGATTAAAGTTTTCAATTAGAAGCATGTCATCTTTCAAAGAGATAAGAACGAGATGTACATATTCTAAGATTTATAAGGCTTAATCATTCTCCCATTTGTACAAGAAGTCATGCACTTTTTGAATTCTCGCATTTCTTGATTGTCCCATTTATTAAAGAAAATTATTCCTTCCCTAGAGGTAGAAGCTTGGGGCTTGATAGCCTGATTAATGAATTCTTCAAGAGTTTACAAGAGATTCTAGTGAACCCTCTCTACTCCATCTGGCATCAAGCAATCAAATCTATGCACTACCAAAGTTTTTGAATGAAGGTGTTCACAAGCTCATCCACAAAAAAAAAAGACCAAGAACACAATCAAACCTCAAGGCCTATTACCATGCTCCACACAGGCTACATAGTCTTTGCCACGGTACTTTCCAATAGCATTGTGACCTCTTTGGTTGTGGATCAACGAAGACAAAATAGGCTTCATCAAAGGAAGATGCATTCTTGAAGCAATCATTGACATTTGGAAGGGAATTGATTAAGCAAAGGAGTTAGACCATGATATTCTCTTTGTCAAGGTAGACTATGAAAAAGTCTATGATACGCCAAAGTTTGAATTTCTCTTAGAATCAATCAAGGACCTTAGATGTCGCCCTAAGTTCATCAAAATAATTTTGACACTCATAGGAATGCTTCTTCTTGAATTAGCATTAATGAAAATCTATCCCAAAAGTTTGACCTTAAGTGCCCGGTCTAGCATGATTGCGTGCTTGGCCATTGTTGTTTCCTATTGTTGTTGATGGTTGTTGCACTAGCCTAGTTGACAATCAACTTCAATTGGGTAATATTTGGGATCTCTCACTTCCCCATAGTCAAGGTCCTATAATTCTTAGACTCTTCACTGATGACACAAATGTAGGAATGACATGTAGAGTGTCTTTATATTTTCCCGGTGCCTTAATATTTTATTTGAGGTGTTTGGTGCAAAAATCAAGTGCTTGAAGACTCTACTAAGGTCCTTGAGTGGGCCTCCCTTGGATATTTTGTGAGCTCAATGATGTCACAAGGTTCTTATGGTCAGTCTTTCCATTTTCTTGGCATCCAGATTGGATTTGGGAATTCTATGGGTAAAAAATGGTACTATGTTGTTCCCAACCTTGGGAAAAAACCGAAGTACCGGAAAGGTGTGCAACTTAATGTGGTTAGGAGGGATATGGTGGTCAACACATGAATTATCTCCTTCGTAGGTGGTTTTGAAGGTAGCTCGGCTCGACAAACCCCCTTTCACGTTGGGGAAACGATTGGGAAGTTTAAAATGATTTTCAAAGTATAAAGCAGTACAAACTGAGAATAAATCATGCTCATATGTTGATATAAAAGGACGTCAATGTACAATAACGATAGAGACACAGATAGAATAGTAGATGTACATGTAAGTCGTCATTCCGTAAAGATTTGGTTCTCTCTCTCTCTCGCACAGATCCAACCTCTCATATACTAGTTCAACTCTAAGTATGTTATTCCACAATGAAACAAAATATGTTATTCCACAATGAAACAAAAGAAAGAAAAAAACAATCCGTTTTCCATGACTACATGATGAAATATAGCAGGCACTTTCGAGGAAGGCTCACCGTACTCCCATTTTCAGAATGAAAAAGAAAAGAAAGAAAATAAAGAAGGAAAGTAAAGGAGCGATCGGTTTCTAGAGTCTCGCTTTATGCATGATCCGCAGTCAACTTCTACACGAGTACGAAATAGTTGGCTAGGTATCCATTTGCCACAGTCATACGAAAGATTGAGACAAGGGAGGTCTCTTTCTTACACCTACAAAATGTGTTCGTTCCAAGCAACATTAAAATCGACAAGGCCAGCGGTTATCCTGCAACTACTCTTCAGCCACATGTGCCTTGGCATGAGAGAGAGCCTCTTTATGAAAGAGGAATCAAGTGAGGCTCATGGACTTGTCGTTTCACTAGAATTCCTTGTACACTCTACATCTTCTATCCTTAAACGACCACACATACATATTAAGATATGCGCTTTCACGTCTGCGTAGCTCGTCATTACGCTACAACCAAAGTGTACGAACTTGATTAGTTTGATAGAAAGCTTTTTATATTCATTGAGCGTTGATAATGGCGTGTTATGAAAGCAGACATTAAGCTCTTTATATTATTGGAATGTTTCTAATGACATGTTTGGATTCTTCTTTCCAAATTCACACCGTCTCCACGGCAAACGAGAACTGAAAAGGAATCTTTATTTACGGAGAACATAGACTGCTGAGAGTATGTTTGACAGAGAGAACATAAAACTGCTGAGAGAATGTTCAATACTCGGGTGTTTCATACGGTTAGAGACCAACCTATTGATCACGGCAGCATAATGCTTAGATATTCAGTGATTGGAGCTACATCTGTCTAACAAAGAATTCCCCATGATTAGAGATGCAAATATACATGAAAGGCTACTGTATTTTTCAAACGTAAAAAGGCGAAGTGTATGCAAGCCAAGGGTCGACTCAATTCACTTTCTTTCTATACACACGTCACAACTTTGTTAGATCTTTATATTCACATTATTTAACACTGAGCACATTTAGACCCCCAAGCCACATTTTTCTTTCTTTTTCCCCCGGCTTGTATGTATACCTATAACCCTAACGGTTTACTATTGTTTGTATATTCACTTGGTAATTCATTCAATGTTAGAGTTCTCAAACCTTATTCTTCTTCCACATGCTCTCAACATGCTTCCGTAGACCTCAAGCTCCAACACTTGGTATCTTAGAAAGTTTCCATTCATCTAGGGTGTCTTCAACAACCCTCCAATCACAATCTCATAATCACACAAAAAAATTGTGAGTATACATAGGGGGATTAAGAGCTCAAAAGAGCTTCATTTTGTGGCATCAAAATTTTTATTTGATCTTGTTTTAGCCTCCGAATGCACTATCACAATGATTGTGTAGGAAATTCTTCCTTTTATACCAAACACACACACACACACACACACACACACACACACACACACACATATATATATATATATATATATATATATATATATATATATATATATATATATATATATATATATATATATATATAGCTTTCAGTTCACCAATACAAGCACTCAAAGTATGCTATTGGTTTAGTAGAGCTCAACAGGATGGTTTTGTAAACTTTTTTGAGATATAATCAATTTTGTACATCAAGGTATTAAGTCAGTGATGATGGCTTAAAATAGTGATCTATTCCATATGTTGGTTGTTGAGGATAAATTGGATGGTATGATGTGTCATGGATTCGTAGTGAAAGGGTTGAGGAATATTTTGGAGGGTGTTGAGAAATGTCCTACAACACTTGCAACTATTGAAGGTGATGTAGATGGCATTGAAGATGATTATCTTCAAATTCTTGTTCCTGCTATGATTCCTATTCTAGCTACTACAAAGTAACTTTGTTGGGATGGTAGAGATGCTCAAGCACATGCATTAATAGTTTTTTCTGTTAAAGATGTCAGTCTTCCTCCCATTCACTTTTTCAAAAAAGAAAAGGATGCATATGATACACTTACAACTTTAAACAAGGCAAGAGTTGAGGTTGGTGTTGCTAATCTCGAAAAATAATTGGAGAGTGATATGAATGAAGGAGATTCCATGTACAATTTCTTAAAAAAGATCAAAGATTTCAAGGATGAATTCATTTCTATTGATGAAGACTTGTCAAATATTTCACTTGTGTAGAATTCTCTTAATTTTTTCGAGATTCATATCAAATTTTTACTTCTACTCTTAGATTGGTGATGAAAGGTAGAACAAGTTCATTATGCATGTTGCCAATCAAGCTTTCCTTATTAGTAGAAGCACAAAGGTAAATGGATATCATGAATAGGTAAGAACAAATCTAATGATGCATGTTGCGAATCAAGCTTTCCTAGTTAGTTAGAAGCACAAAGGTAAATGAAGATCATTTACTGGTAAGAACAAATCTACTAATGCTGCTCACTTTAAGAAGGGATCCAAAGATGAGAAGAAAACAGAAAAGCAAAAGCACTTTTGCAAATAATATAATGCAAATGATCATGGCATAAAGATTTGTCCTCAACTGGGTGCAAAAGAGGCATAGAACAAAGAGGTTTGAATGGTTATTGTAGAGGCCTCTACACCTCAACAAATTTTGGTTATCTTCTTGAGAGTGAATAATGGGCATTTACTATTGTATGCAGCTATGAACCATCTTGTCATGAGTAGTTAATTTCTACTCTAGTCTCAGATGTTTTGTACTTCGATAATGGGGTAACCAAACATATTACCTCCTAGTGCAATTTCTTTTGTTTGCTTGAGCTTGCCCCTATAGGGAATATTATCACATATGCTAACAACTCGTCTTATCCTATAACGGAAGTCGGTAATGTCATTTTGACTACTATTGATGGAAGTTCTTTCACATATTGTGATGCTTTGTATATACTACAGATCAAGAAAAATCTTATGTCAGCTTTAGCATCAGCCAAGGCGATGTTAGCTATCAAATTTGGTAATGACAAATGTACAATTCATCATCCTTCAAATGGAGATGTTATTATTGCTTTTGACATTTTATTTCATGTGTTTTATACCCTCATAGACTAAGAGAAATACATGAATGATTCAACATGTACAATTGAAGATTTTTAAGTCATCTCATATGAAAATCTTTGGCAAGTCCAAGCCTGCATAGCCTAGTGGTTGATGCTTTGAATCTCAAGGAGGAAGTCCTGAGCTCAAATCCTGTCTAGACATATCCATGAGTTCCCTAACATGGGTGTCCATGAAGTTCCCCAAGATGGGTGCCTCTAGCTTACAAGGTCAGGTGTGTGCATCTTTCCAATTCATTGTACTCTCAAAAAAAAATAAAAGAAAATCCTTGGCATGCTTGCTTTGGTATCTGAATTTTTTACTATGCCTCCAAAAATTTGAAATGGTGTCTTCTCAACCCAAACTTGAGGCATCTTGTAAACATTTCTATGAAGCTATATCTTGGAATAAATACAGTGTTTCTCTTTCCCAAAAGATGGTTCAATTTGAGGTGATCATAAATTGCAACTTGTTCATAGTGATATCTTCTTATGCATACACTTTCTTTTGGCACTGCCCTTAAATCATGAATTTTATTCATGATTTGTTTAGGCATGCATGGGTGTATCCATTTGAAGTAAAGTCCAATGTCTTTAGGTATTTCATATAGTTTTTGGTTATGGCAAAAGATCTTTCAACATGTGAATTGGGTACCCTCTAGTGTGAGCAATGAGGGGAATACATGTCTTCTAATTTTAATGCATTTGTGATTGATCATGGGATGATGTTTCCACACCCTCTGCCATGATAGACCCTCATGATAGACCATCTCTATCATGATAGATGCCCTATATCAAAACATGCCTATTTGTCATGAATGATAGAACGCCTTTTGTCTTGGTAGAGCACCTATAGGAAAAAAATTAGGGTTTGATTTTTTGCAAAAACTTGGTCATTTTAATAGTCTATTGGTGATTTTGAGAAGGTATGAAGCTAGAGAGAGAGAGAGTGTGTGTGTGTGTGTTTGGGATTTTCACAAGGGTTCTAAGTGACAAAGCAAAGTCTTCGGAGATCCTCATGGAGGAGCAAGAGTTGTACTTGCAACTTAAGGTAAGAAATCTAGAAACCCCTTTGTCAATTATAGCTTAGGCTAAGACTCTTAGCTCTAGAAGTAGGACTGAGGGTTAGAATAAGAATTCTCCAAGTCTAAGATACTTTCAGGTATCAAGTTCAAGACCTCAAAAAATTGAAGTGAAAATAAAACAAAAGGGTAAAAGTACTTAATCAAATATCTTCAAGATCAATTTAAACTCAAGTGTTCTTGATGATGGCATACTAAGGCAGCAACTAAAAAGTTAATAATCCAATAATTTGTTAAATAGTAGATAACAATTTAATCATGAATAGAGGAAAGGGAGAAAAAGGAAATCAGGTTAGATCACGAAAATATCTTGGCAAAGTGGACTAACAAAGCCTAAGATCATCTCAAGCTAATGGGAACCACGTAGCTAGGTCCTTGTCCAAGAAGCTAGGTAACCACCCATCTAGTGAATGCCAAGAAAGGAGTGAGTTATACAATTCCTATAGAATCAAGAGACTAACTCCTTGCATTAGAGAAACTTTAGAGGTGCTAGAAGGGCCTTAAAAGACAAAATTGGAGTGCATCAAAACCAATTAGCTAGGTTCTTGCACCTACGAGGAAGTTTGAGAAGGCCCATAGTACAATTGCGAAATCTACATCACTACTATGGCTAAGACCATTCCATAGTTAAACTCAAGAATGGCTCATATATAGACAAAGTAGGGAATTATGTACATTGTTGCTAGTCACCCTGATAGAATCAACGACTTCAAGAATGTTCTCCTTGAGTTAGAAGTTTGGGACTCAGATGAGGAATCATGATGAGATGCCAACTATTTCTAGCAATAAGTCAATAATGAAAAACAATCATAAGCATTAATAAGGTACTTGAAGACAATGCCACAATAGATCTTTATGTTTATGTGGCTATTGAAGGAGGCTTTCTAGAAAATCAAATTGAATAAGCCCCATATCAAGGAGGAATTCCTAGTCCCCAATAAACCCCACCTTTATGATTCATGATTGAGAATGAATGTCCTTAGTTTCTAACTATAGCAAAGGGACTCATTTTTAATAAGGCCAAAAGGTTTTCCCTCTCCATTGATAAACTACAAGTGCAAGAAAACAAAACTGCTTGAGAGCTCTGATAGATAAAAAAAAGAAGCTCCAAAAGTAAGCTTCATACACAACCTAGGGAGAGGCATGCCATAACAAGGTACAAGTAAACTAGAAAGAGAAACAACTAGCGAAGATAGGTCCCATAGAGATGATGGAGATTTCTCTCTACCTAGAGAAAAACAACACTTGAGAAAATCGAGACCCATGCAAGTGATTAAGACCATGAAAAACTACTTTGATGGCATAAGAGATCCTTAAGATCATGTAGTTGAATTCAATCCCATGTTTTAGAGTGGAACAAGTTATTTCAACCTTGATAGAGAAGTCACTACCAAAACATCATGTAATTGATGGAATCCTTCATCAATGAGTACTCTTATAGTCGAATTTGGCATAAGATGTCATCCTTGATCCATAATTTCAAGTAGACCCCCCTAGGAGATGGTAAGGTTAGTTAGAGAAAGCGATTCAAGCATTTACATAAAGCCAAGTTGAGTCCTAGAACTACATACATATATCAAATAGGTGTGCTTGTTTCTAGATGTTCGCTTGAGTGGAAAGCTATGTTCATATGTGTATCTAAAGGAGCTAAACGCCCTAGAACAATGTTGCAATGTGCATAGACATAGATGAAAACTGAGAAGAGGAGCTAGAATTATTCATGGAGAGAATGTCCCTATCTACCAGAAGGAGTGCCAATAACATACAAAGACTTATCAATATGAGACTCCATCAAAGGACCTAGATTATGGAAATATACTGTAAACTAATGGAAACCCTTGAACCTAGATGAGACGAATTAGGGGAGAGTTCCATGGAGGACCTTGCTATGGATGCTAGAGAGATCACTTTACACATGAACACCCACATCCTCAACCAACATGTCACCCACACTATCATACCATTAAAGGATATTGTCTGTAATGTAATAAAGAGAATTATAGGAGAGTCACTTGAACTCCACCCACAATGGCTCCCATCCATGGAGACTAAATCATAGGATTTACAGCAGATCCAAGATACAAATCAAGTGAAAGATATGGAATCTAGTCAAATGAGATAGTCTTGTCAAAGAAAAATTGAGTCATGGAAAGAATCTAGAGGAGGAGAGATAGAGTAAAGAGAAATTGGTTCAAGAAGTTAGCAGAATTAGAAGGTAGATTCAAGATACAAAGGCAAAGATTTTGGAATTGACATCTTAGATCCCATTAGAGACTCCACCTATCCCCAAGTTAGGTTCAATATTAGGAGATCTTGTCCTATAATAATTGTACATGATGCTCAAGGCTTATCAAGAATGACTATGATAAGGACCAAACATAATAGAATTAGACAAGACCTACCCTAGAGGAGTCCTAGAGATAAAAGGATGAAGTTGTGCATCAAAATGATTAAACTTGTTAGAACATGTTTGAGGCTATTTAATTGTTTAACGAAAGTAATCTAGGCAAATGGAAAATTGCACCTTTAAGGGCTATTAGATTGGTGAGAGCATTTGGTGTCCAAAATTGACAACGCGGCACTAGAAAAGTCTCACTTAGTGACAAGAGAGAGGATAATCCTTCCTACTGGATTCTTATGTTCCTAACTCAAGAGAGTACATGATTCCTCCTTCCATTAACAAATATTGACATGAATTTTGAAGATAAATTTGAGAAGAGAACTAGGGTAGTGAACAAGTGATTCTCTACCTATTCAGGAGATATACGATCTTCAAAATCAATTCCCTCAAGACACCCCCTCGATATAGAGAGAGCAGGCAGACAATCAATCAAGTGAAAGGCTAGAGTTTGAATCTTACTCTTTACAAGAATCACCATATTTTATAGGTCCTTGGGAATCAATGTCTCTTCAAATGAGAGCTTCCACAATAATGATAAGAAACATAGAAACACGTATATGAAGGCACACAAAGGTTGTAAACAATAGTAAAGTATAGTGTCATGTCACTTTAGAAAAGCTTCTAAAGAGAAATACATAGCAAACCAAGTGCTAGAACGTGCTGGTATTCACTCACATACAAAAATTTCAGACATCCCCATGGATAAGGTAGGAGATATAAGTGAAGGAGAAGAAGGAAACACCTATCTTCATATCACCTATGAAGGATATACAACGAAGGCAATGATAGATTTAGAAGCATGAGTTGCCATTGCCACCACTTCCTCGTGGAAACATTAGCGTAAACTTGATTTGAGACCCACAGGGATGAAACTAGAGATGGAAGATGGAAATATAGAAAATTAATTAGGATTGCAAGAAGGGATCACTCTTGCCACTCGTGGTGAGGGCTTTGAACATACCTTTTCCATATGTGAGTTTGGAAAGAATCATGTATATGAAATGTTCTTGTATGTCAGACAAATGGAAATAATGCAAGATTCACGAGCCAATTCTCTGTACTTACATCATTGAGGGGTGACTACTAAGGCTAACCCCCATGATTACTTGCATAGATATGTCCCACCACTATACTTATATCCCATCCATAAAGCTCAAGAGGACATAGTGTTAATAAAATCCATATGCTAAGATCCTTCATGGATGCACCATGATACCCACTTGTGGATATCTAAAATTGGAGAAGATAAAAAGGAAAATTACAATCCATAAACATACCAGCATTCAAGAATAGATCACTTCACGACACGAGCTATGCACCTATAATATTTCCAAATGACGAGTTTGAAGCCCATGTTTGGGCTGAAATATTAGCAATGATGGAGAGAGTTCAATGAAGAAGAATGGAATTAATCCCTATTGCAATTAGGATGGCTATGACACTTCAGTATTCATGTGCAAACCCATAGTTGAAGAATGTGAACCCAATTTGGACACATGTGAAGAAGTGAATGATGAGGAACTAATAATTCATCTTAATGGATCTATTTTGGGAATCTAAAGAAAAATATTTGTACCTAATATATGCTAAGACCCATGATTAGAATGAGTGTAACAATTAATTATTACTAACCACACAAGTCGAGACAAAAAACAAGAAAACCAAATATATAAAAACAAATAATCAACACAAGAACAAGAAGAATCCTTATTGGAGGAACTAGAAAACTTCAAAAAATATGAGTTGGAGGATAGAAAAAGCATTGTGTGAATGCCCAAATAAGAAGCTCTAATGGGCAAAGATTATGACAACAAGGAAAAAATCAACAAAGTTGTGGTAATGGCCAAAGATGAAGAACAAAGTACATAAATAGGAAACTTCCTAAGAACCAATGAAGAAAAACATTGATGAATCTTTTGAAAGAAGATCCAAATGTCCTTGTTTGGACATACAAGGATTTGAAAGGAGTAGATCTAGACATATGCTCACTTATGATCCACATGAATTTAGAATCCAAATGCACAAAACAAAGGCCCTACACATATAATGACTTAAATACAACTAAGAAAAAAGAAGAAAATCATAGGATGATAGAAGTTGGATTCCTCTATAAGATTGAGCATATTGAATGGGTGTCCCCCATTGTGGTGCTTTCTAACAAAAATGGAAAATTGCATGTGTATCAACTTGAAGAAAGTCAATGTAGCTAGCATAAGAGATACTTATCTTCTTTCTATCGCGAAACATCTTTTGGAGCGAGTAGTGGGCAAGGAATTTTATAGCTTCCTTAATACATTTTAGGTTACAAACAAGTAGCCATTGCCTCAAAAGATCAACCTAAGATGGCTTTTGCTATTTTACATTCAATGTGGGTATCTTTGTATTCTTTCTTATGTTGTTGAACTTACAAATGCACCTCCCTGAGAACCTAGATTCTATCATAGACCATGCTCACGATAGATGACCAATACAATAGGACCTAGCCATCAAGATAGACCACCCTCTGCCATGATAGACCCTCATGATAGACCGTCTCTGTCGTGATGGATGCCCTATATCAAAACATGCCTATTTGTCATTATAGAACGCCTTTTGTCTTGGTAGAGCACCTATAGGACAAAAAATAGGGTTTGAATTTTTGGCAAAAACTTGGTCATTTTAATAGTCTTTTGGTGATTTTGAAAAGCTATCAAGCTAGAGAGAGAGAGTATGTGTATGTGTGTTTTTGGGATTTTCACAAGGGTTCTAAGTGACATAGCAAAGTCTTCGGAGATCCTCATGGAGGAGCAAGAGTTGTACTTGCAACTTGAGGTAAGAAATCTAGAAACTCCTTTGTCAATGATAGTTTAGGCTAAGACTCTTAGCTCTAGAAGTAGGACTGAGGGTTAGGATAAGAATTCTCCAAGTCTAAGATACTTTCAGGTATCAAATTTAAGACCACGAAAAATTGAAGTCAAAATAAAACAAAAGGGTAAAAGTACTTAATCAAATAACTTCAAGATCAAATTAAACTCAAGTGTTCTTGATGATGGCATACTAAGGCAACAACTAAAAAGTTAATAATCCAATAATTTGTTAAATAGTAGATAACAATTTAATCATGAATAGAGGAAAGTGAGAAAAAGGAAATCAGGTTAGATCACGAAAATATCTTGGCAAAGTGGACTGACAAAGCATAAGATCATCTCAAGCTAATGGGAACCACGTAGCTAGGTCCTTGTCCAAGAAGCTAGGTAACCACCCATCTAGTGAATGCCAAGAAAGGAGTGAGTTATACAATTCCTATAAAATCAAGAGACTAACTCCTTGCAATAGAGAAACTTTAGAGGTGCTAGAAGGGCCTTAGAAGACACAATTGGAGTGCATCAAAACCAATTAGCTAGGTTCTTCCACCTATGAGGATAGTTTGAGAAGGCCCATAGTACAATTTAGAAATCTACATCACTACTATGGCTAAGACCATTCCATAGTTAAACTCAAGAATGGTTCATATATAGACAAAGTAGGGAATTATGTACATTGTTGCTAGTCACCCTGATAGAATCAATGACTTCAAGAATGTTCTCCTTGAGTTATAAGTTTGGGACTCAGATGAGGAATCATGATGAGATGCCAACTATTTCTAGCAATAAGTCAATACTGAAAAAAATCATAAGCATGACTAAGGTACTTGAAGACAATGCCACAATAGATCTTTATGTTTATGTGGCTATTGAGGAGGCTTTCTAGAAAATCGAATTGGATAAGCCCCATATCATGGAGGAATTCCTAGTGTATTAAGACAAGGATCCCGATGCCCCAATAAGCCCCACCTTTATGATTCATGATTGAGAATGAATGTCCTTAGTTTCTAACTATAGCAAAGGGACTCACTTTTAATAAGGCCAAAAGGTTTTCCCTCTCCATTAACAAACTACAAGTGCAAGAAAACAATACTGCTTGAGAGCTCTGATAGATAAAAAAATTTCCAAAAGTAAGCTTCATACACAACATAGGGAGAGGCATGCCATAACAAGGTACAAGTAAACTAGAAAGAGAAACAACTACTGAACATAGGTCCCATAGAGATGATGGAGATTTCTCTCGTCCTAGAGAAATAGAACACTTGAGAAAATCGAGACCCATGCAAGTAGTTAAGAGCATGAAAAACTACTTTGATGGCATAAGAGATCCTTAAGATCATGTGGTTGAATTCAATCAGATGTTTTTGAGTGGAACAAGTTCTTTCAACCTTGATAGAGAAGTCACTACCAAAATATCATGTAATTGATGGAATCCTTCATCAATGAGTACTCTAATAGTGGAATTTGGCATAAGACGTCATCCTTGATCCATAATTTCAAGTAGACCCCCCTAGGAGATGGTAAGGTTAGTTAGAGCAAGCGATTCAAGCATTTACATAATGCCAAGTTGAGTCCTAGAACCACATACATATACCAAATAGGTGTGCTTGTTTCTAGATGTTCTCTTGAGTGGAAAGCTATGTTCATATGTGTATCTAAAGGATCTAAACGCCCTAGAACAATGTTGCAATGTGCATAAACATAGATGAAAACTGAGAAGAGGAGCTAGAATTATTCATGGAGAGAATGTCCCTATCTACCAGAAGGAGTGCCAATAACATACAAAGACTTATCAATATGAGACTCCATCAAAGGGCCTAGATTATCCAAATATAATGTAAACTAATGGAAACCCTTGACCCTAGATGACACGAATTAGGGGAGAGTTCCATGGAGGACCTTGCTATGGATGCTAGAGAGATCACTTTACATGTGAACACCCACATCCTCCACCAACATGTCACCCACACTATCATAGCATTAAAGGATATTGTTTGGAATGTAATAAAGAGAATTACGAGAGTCACTTGAACTCCACCCACAATGGCTCCCATCCATGGAGTCTCTAAATCATAGGATTTACAACAGATCCAAGACACAAATCAAGTGAAAGATATGGAATCTAGTCAAATCAGATAGTCCTATCAAAGAAAAATTGAGTCATGGAAAGAATCTAGAGGAGAAGAGATAGAGTAAAGAGAAAGTGGTTCATAAAGTTAGCAGAATTAGAAGGTAGATTCAAGATACAAAGGCAAAGATTTTGGAATTGACATCTTAGATCCCATTAGAGACTCCACCTATCCCCAAGTTAGGTTCAATATTAGGAGATCTTGTCCTATAATAAATGTACATGATGCTCAAGGCTTATCAAGAATGACTATGATAAGGACCAAACATAATAGAATTAGACAAGACCTACCCTAGAAGAGTCCTAGAGATAAAAAGGATGACGTTGTGCATCAAAATGATTAAACTTGTTAGAATATGTTGAGGCTATTTAATTGTTTAATAAAAGTAATCTAGTCAGATGGAAAACTGCACCTTTAAGGGCTACTAGATAGGTGAGAGCATTTGGTGTCCAAAATTGACAACGGGGCACTAGAAAAGTCTCACTTAGTGACAAGAGAGAGGATAATCCTTCCTACTAGATTCTTATGTTCCTAACTCAAGAGAGTACAGGATTCCTCCTTCCATTAACAAATATTGACATGAATTTTGAAGATAAATTTCAGAAGAGAATAAGGGTAGTGAAGAAGTGATTCTCTACCTATTCAAGAGATATACGATCTTCAAGATCAATTCCCTCAAGACACCCCCTCGATATAGAGAGAGCAGGCAGACAATCAATCAAGTGAAAGGCTAGAGTTTGAATCTGATTCTTTACAAGAATCACCATATTTTATAGGTCCTTGGGAATCAATGTCTCTTCAAATGAGCGCTCCCACAATAATGATACAAAACATAGAAACACATATATGTAGGAACACAAAGGTTGTAAACAAGAGTAAAGTGTAGTGTCATGTCACTTTAGAAAAGCTTCTAAAGAGAAAGACATAGCAAACCAAGTGCTAGAACTTGCTGGTATCCACTCACATACAAAAATTTCAGACATCCGCATAGATAACTTAGGAGATATAAATAAAGGAGAATAAGGAAACACATATTTTCATATCACCTATGAAGGATATACAACGAAGGCAATGATAGATTTAGAAGCATGAGTTGCCATTGCCACTAGTTCCTCGTGGAAACATTAGCGTAAACTTGATTTGAGACCCACATGGATGAAACTAGAGATGGAAGATGGAAATATAGAAAATTAATTAGGATTGCAAGAAGGGATCACTCTTGCCACTCGTGGTGAGGGCTTTGAACATACCTTTTCCATATGTGAGTTTGGAAAGAATCATGTATATGAAATGTTCTTGTATGTCAGACAGATGGAAGTAGTGAAAGAAACACGAGCCAATTCTCTGTACTTACATCATTGAGGGGTGACTACTAAGGTTAACCTCCATGATTACTTGCATAGATATGTCCCACCACTATACGTATATCCCATCCATAAAGCTCAAGAGGACATAGTGTTAATAAAATCCATATGCTAAGATCCTTCATGGATGCACCATGATACCCACTTGTGGATATCTAAATTTGGAGAAGATGAAAAGGAAAATTACAATCCATAAACATACCAGCATTCAAGAATAGATCACTTCAAGACACAACTATGCACCTATAATATTTCCAAATGACGAGTTTGAACCCCATGTTTGGGCTGAAATACTAGCAATGATGGAGAGAGCTCTCAATGAAGAAGAATGGAATTAATCCCTATTGCAATTAGGATGGCTATGACATTTCAGTATTCATGTGCAAACCCATACATTAGGAAAAAGGTGAACCCTGCATGGGCCTTTTAGCTGAAGGCCTGATTAGTGTTCCACCAATGGGAAGAGGGTGGTGGACACAGTCTAGTTTCTTAATCACCTAGACTAGACATAGGCTTCCCTTGGTTTTTTCTGGTCAAAGATGTATAAACCACCTAAAATTCGTGGGTTTGGTTTTGTGAATGGTTTTGAGGCTCTTACAAATCAATTGTAGCCATTGGATTACATGAGAGATCAAATGGTTGAGGTTGAAAGGGAAAAGTCAATGCGGCTTTCAACACATGCCCTCAGATGTGCTTAGAATCTAACGGTCGAGGTGAAGATCTCTTAAAAAAAATGCGACATTGCTTCTCCACCCTTGGATTTAGGCTCCCATCCAATGGCTAGAGTTGAACCTAATGATAAGACGGCGCTTTCATTCTTAACCCTTTGATCTAGCCAAGATCTAGTGGCTAAGATTGATCCCCAAAAAGTGGAAGGCGCCATTTGATGTCCATCATCGGATTTTAATCGCATCGCATGGCTGAGAATGAATCCGACTTTGCGATCAGCCCCAAACGTGGGGAGCCTTTGGATCTTCGTCGATCTAATGGTCTGAAAATGTGCAAAGAGTGTGCACTCAAAAGCATGAGTATGTCCCCACTCTGACAAAAGGATGCTCCCTATCTCTTTTATCGCCCATGAATTTCAAACTAAGCCGTTGATTTCATGCATCCAAAGGCCACAAATGAACTCATGTGAGAATTCAAATACAAACGGATATGAGACATTATTTTATTTTCAATACCACTAGTGGCTTTTTGTGCTCTCTTAATCTCTTAGATTTAGCCTTTTAATCCCTAAAAATTAGGGATCCTTACAAGGCCCATGCAGGGTTCACCTTTTTTCGTAATGAGTTGAAGAATGTGAACCCAGTTTGGACACATGTGAAGACGTGAATGATGAGGAACTAATAATTCATCTTAATGGATCTAGTTTGGGAACCTGAAGAAAAATATTTGTACCTAGTATATGCTAAGACCCATAATTAGAATGAGTGTAACAATGAATTATTACTAACCACACAAGTCGAGACAAAAAACAAGAAAACCAAATATAAAAACAAATAATCAACACAACAACAAGAAGAATCCTTATTGGAGAACTAGAAAACTTCAAAAAATATGAGATGGAGGATAGAAAAAGCATGGTGGGAATGCCCAAATGAGAAGCTCTAATGGCCAAAGATTATGACAACAAGGAAAAAATCAACAAAGTTGTGGTAATGGCCAAAGATGAAGAACAAAGTACATAAATAGGAAACTTCCTAAGAACCAATGAAGAAAAACATTGATGAATCTTTTGAAAGAATATCCAGATGTCCTTGCTTGGACATACAAGGATTTGAAAGGAGTAGATCCAGACATATGCTCACTTAGGATCCACATGAATTTAGAATACAAATGCACAAAAAAAGGCCCTACACATATAATGACATAAATACAACTAAGACAGAAGAAAAAAATGATAGGTTGATAGAAGCTGGATTCATCTATAAGATTGAGCATATTGAATGGGTGTCCCCCATTGTGGTGCTTTCTAAGAAAAATGGAAAATTTCATGTGTATCAACTTGAAGAAAGTTAATGTAGCCAACATAAGAGATACTTATCTACTTCCTATCCTGAAACATCTTTTGGAGCGAGTAGTGGGCAAGGAAGTTTATAGTTTCCTTAATAAATTTCAGGTTACAAACAAGTAACCATTGCCTCAAAAGATCAACCTAAGATGGCTTTTGCTTTTTTACATTGAATGTGGGTATCTTTGTATTCTTTGTGATGTTGTTGAACTTACAAATGCACCTCCTACATTTCAAAGGCTCATGTGTCATGTGTTCAAAGAGTTCTTGCCTAAGAACCTAGAGGTCTATGTGGATGATTTGTACATTGATTTCCACATAAAACAAACTAAAATTCTATAACTCAAGCAATTATCGAGTGTTTCTAAACCTAGAAAAGTGTGAATTCATGGTAAAAAAAGGAATGATCTTAGGTCATATTGTATCAAAGAAATGCACATCAATGGATGAAGATAAAGTGAGATTCATAATAGAGTTGCCAAGACCTAGATGTTGGGTCCTTGTGGATACTATCAACAATTTATACACATGCATGCAATCATAGCTAAGACCTTAGTACAATCTTTTCATAAATTTTAAGTGCAATGATAAATGTAGAAAGTCATTTGTAAAGATAAAATGATGTCTAGGCTTAGCCCCGATTTTGACAACACCTGATTGGAACAAATCCTCCCATACTGATGGTGATGCCTCCAATTTTGCTATTGGATGCATGCTAGAACTACCAATTAGAGAAGGAAATATAGAATAACTCATAGCATACATGAGTAGATAGTTGAACATTGCAAAAAAAATTTACATTAAAACATAAGGAGAAGGATTAGGCATAATCTATGGAATAAAAACATTTCGATAGTATTTGATTGCAAATAAGTACAAATTCTATATGCAACATCATGCCCCTTTATACTTGGTAAATAAACCTTGTAATACTAGAAAATTAGTAAGAAGGTTTCTCTTAATAATGGAGCATGATTTTGAATGAGTTGTTAGGAAAGGTAAAACCATCTTAGGGTGGATCACCTTTCATGGCTTGCTTCAAGAGAATGCCAACAAGCTATATGAGATGACCTTCTCGATGCATATTCAACCTTGAAGTAGTTCCAACTAGGGAAAAATAATTAATCCGAGCTTGACATCTAGACCCAAGAACCCTACAGTAAGAGCACAAGGAAAGGAAGTAATAAACTCTCAAAAGTATCATGTAATTACAAGAAGCATTTAGAAATAGGACGAACTATGATGATTTATGGAATGTTTTGAAGAAGGAATTGTTGGAGTGTTAATTTATTAAGTTACTAATGAGTTTTCATGTTTTGATATAGCAATTGACGGTTCTTGAGGGTGTGAATGATGCAAAAGGGCATGGACATTTTGAATATATCCAAACATCAATAATCAAACTTATAATTTATATAATTTCTTAATAAACCCACATAGAGGGTTCTATTTTTAGAAAGAGTTAGTAAATGTAGTCGTAAGGGTAAGGATTACTCTAGACCATGATTTTTATTAATAAAAGCAAAGGATCTCCACAAAGAGAGCAAATTTTACTTTCATACTTCACTACAACATATGAAGGGCATACCGACGGTCACAGTCGGCGTCGGTATGGGCCTCGAAAAACGTCACTTAAAGATATCGACGGTCGAGTGACGTCGGTATGACCGTTTTAAATGGATCGTCAGTGTGGCCCGCAGCCGTCGGTATAGGCGTCGATATGAGCGTCGGTATAGGCGTTGGTATGAGCGTCGGTATAAGCATTGTCAGAGAGAATTTATTACTCTTAAAATATTTCAAAAATTAAAAGATTATTTGATTGATATTAAGTTTGGTTAAATTATGAAATTTTTGACTAATGTTTGATTTCAATTTCTGCAGGAAAAGAAGTTTGCTGAATAATATCAGGATGGGAAGTATTTATCTAAGTGTTTTCTTAATATAACCAAGGGTATAGATAAAAATTCAAGGGTTAGTTAAGGGGTTTTCTAAGTAAATGCAAGGGTAACTAAGTGTCAATTATAGGTCTTGATCATGTTTTATAGGAATTGCAAGGGTAATTAAGGGTTAAATGTATGTTTTGATCATGTTTTATAGGGTTCTAGTTTAATTTCAAGGTTAATTAAGGATTAATGAATAAATCTAGAGGGTTATGGAAGGGTAGAAGATATGTTTAAGGGTTAATTGGGGTTAATTAACATGATTTGAAGTTAATTGAAGGGTAAACCTAAGGTTAAATGAGTAATTAAGTAGGTTTTAGTCTAAAAATGAATTATTAATAGGGCAAATATAACAAAAGAAACTTTAGCAAAATATTTCAAATAAAAAAGAAGTTAATTATGAAGTTTTACTAGGGTTATGGTTATAATTTAATTTATTGATAGGGTTAAATTTATTTTATTCTAAAGGTTGGATTTATTCTAAAGTATTTAAATGAATAAAAAAGAAGTGAAAGGTTGTATTTAAGTCTAAAGTTTTTGGTTCAATAAATTTATGGATGTGTGAATTTTTGGGAAAAGATCTAGGAGGAAATTTCCACGCCTATTTTCTTGTTGGAGTATTGTTGAGTTAAAGAGGAGTTAATTTAGGTAGCATGGATCAGATATCTAAAGGAAAAAGTGGGCTATGGTGGGCTACTCTCATCTATTTAAAGAGGGGAGTACGTACTCACAACCTCATGTGATTTTCAGGTACTTACTTTTTGCTCTAGACTATAGTCAAATTTTGCGCATAGTTCTATGACAGTTCTCTGACAGGAGGAGAGAGAAGGCCATCTCTCCTGCTTTTGTCCTTCAATTTATAGAAACCAAGTTTTTTTTTGAATTTCAGGATATGCAGAGATTTGTTTTCCCTTTCTTCCTTCTCCTTTCTTTATTATTCTTTCTCCCACTCCCTTTCTTTATTAAAACAAAAATAATGTTTTGTTTTCTCCCTTTCTCTCCCTCCCTTTCTCTGCCGGCGGTGCAACAGAGAGAGAGAGAGAGAGAGAGAGAGAGAGAGAGAGAGAGAGAGAGAGACAGAGAGAGAGAGAGAGAGAGTTTTGAGTTTTTTGTTTTTTTTTTTTTTTTTTTTACTTTTTTTCTTTTCTTCCTATTCTCTCCCTCCCTTTCTCTGCCGGCGGCGCAGCAGCACTGCACGCGCAGCAGAGAGAGAGAGAGAGAGAGAGAGAGAGAGAGAGAGAGAGAGAGAGAGAGAGAGAGAGAGAGAGAGAGAGAGAGAGAGAGAGAGAGAGAGAGAGAGTTTTGAGTTTTTGTCTTTTTTATATATATATGTGTGTGAATATATATGTATTTATTTATGTATGTGTGTGAATGAATTATATATATATATATATATATATATATATATATATATATATATATATATATATATATATATATATATATATATATATATATATATATATATATATATATATATATATATATATATATATATATATATATATATATATATATATATATATATATATATATATATATATGTTTTAGTATATGTTTATGTTTTTCATGTATGTATGTATGTGTGTGAAAAAGTATTTTAGCTTAGGTTCATTATATCTTAATGATATTATGTCATGCATAGTCATTAAGTATGCTTGTTGGAATGAATGATATGCAATGGTTTATGATTTTATTATGAATGACATGTAGGGTATGAAAGGGTATGCATGTATGTTTATTTATTTAACTTGATTCTATATATATGTGTTTTGCATTCCTAACCTTCTTTTCATGAGTTTCAGGTTACCAGAAGGAGGGTCCATTTAGCTTCTAACCTTACCTTTCTCTAAGATTCCATTTCATTATCTAAACTTTTCCTTATCCATTCACTTATCTTAACCATGCTTATCTTATCCTTTCCTTTCTTACCCTTAACCCAAGCTTCTTCAACCCTTAGCTTGATAGAAACCTATTAGAAATGCATTTAGTAAGTGCATATATCCATGATAGATGTTGTTAGAGATAAGTTTTTTTTTACCCATGTATCATGATATGCATGAATTGTACCCATGTTAGTGCATGAACCCATGTTCGTTGTTAGTGCATATACCCATGTATGATTTTAGTGTTTGATAGTGCATGATAGGTATGTTGGTATATATTAGACATGATAGTGCATATACGCATGTTAGTAGATGTTAAGTAATGAATGTATATGTTAGGTATTACATGTTAGAAGTTAGGGATGTTAATGCATGTTAGTTAAGATAGTGCATGTTAGATGATAGGATATGCATGTAAATGATAGGTATGTTTATAAATGTTAAGTGCATGACTATGGTTTTGCATATAAATGTATATTTAGCTAATGCATGTTAGAAATTTATCCATGTTAGTTCATGCATGTTAATTAATGGATATAATTTAGATGTTATGTGTTTTTGCATGTATGTGTGCATGTCATGTATCTATGCATGTATATGTATGATATGCATATGTGTGTTAGTGTAATTCAATTATGCATGTGTGTGTCATGTATAAATGCATGATTTATTTATGTCATAGTGTGCATGTATGCATGATCATTTATGCATGTGCATGAGAGTTATGTTAGTGCATGTATGTTTTGCATGTGTGTTTGTGAATATATGATTATGTGTGGTATGCGTGTCATTTATGTTAAGTGTATGTATATGCATGTATTGCATGTTAGCTTATATAATATGTTTAAATATGTGTAAGTAAATGAAACAATGTACTTATATGAATGATTGATGTATGCTAAAGTAATTGTATGAATGTATTATTTTATTGTAATATGTATGTTTAAATAAATGAATTAACTAAGTTTGTTTTAAGTTTTAAATGAGTGTTAAATATTTTCTAAATACATACTAATATTTCTCATGTGATTTTCATATGTGATTTTCTGAAGAATTGCAGCCCTGTTGGTGAACTGAAGATTTGAAGCAAAGAGAATTACTTAGCTTAAACTATTGATTAGCTTGTATAGGTTTTCCTTTATGCTTGAATAGGTTATCATTTTATGAAATTATCTTATAGCTGTGAATAGGAATTTGATCATTAATCTAGTGTCATTTTATCATATGTCTAAAGAGGCTTCTTCAAGTAGTTCTTTTCTACCTCCAACTACATTTGAGTTATTATTTCCTAAACCAATTGAAGAATTTGAAGAGTTAGTTAAAAATAAGATAGTTAAAGAAACTTTGCATGATCCTAATAGAACTTTACATTTACTTTCCACTGTTCCACCTAGCATTGAGAATAGTTAAGAACTTTTCCCACCAACTGTAGATAGAAACATCAATAATTTTCAAGAAGATTCAAACGAAACTGAAAGCATTAAAGATCAAGTAGTTATTGAAAAACTTATCTCACCATCTTATTTTGACGCTATAGAAAGATATAGGAACGCTTTGCCCTATGGACCTTAGGAAAAGTTATACTTGTTCTGCATAGTCACCCTGCGTGCGCCGTTAGCGAGACGACTGAATTGATCTGCCAGTCGTCAGAAATTGCTCCCATAGCGTCGGTAATTTACTGACAACTACCGACGCGTATACCGGCACCTATACCGGCGGCGAGTTTTAAACAAACCGTGAACCCGAGAGCAAAACTTCACATTTTTGCGCGTGTTTGAGTACTGTCGGTCTACTGTCGAACTTGCACGCGTGAACCTGCATTGTCTTGTGCACACACACACACGGATCTCTCTCTCTCTACACACACACACACTCTCTCTTGGCTTAGCTCTCACATCTTGGTAAGTGCTCCGCGTACTGTTAGCATTTGTGTTTCTCTATGCTTTAGGGTTTTTAATTTCTCTTTTCGTTGATTTTGCAGAAGTTCTTTGGCGTCGATTGTTTGGAATTGGACGAGAGATGACCTACATTACGCTTTGACGACAACGATTCAAAGAGAAACATACTTGTAAGTGATTCTTTTATTTGTTATTGATAGAGAGAGGAGAGAGAGAGAGAGACAGAGAGAGAGAGAGAGAGAGAGAGAGAGAGAGAGAGAAAGAAAGAGAGAGAGAAGAGAAAGGAAGATACACATTAATTTACACATGCATACATACACACATACATGTACACACATGCATGCTTTCATACACACACCTATACACACATGCATGCTTACATACACACACACATATACACATATGCATGCATACACACACACATAAATTTACACACATGCATACATACACACACATGCATACACATATACATACACACACATATATACACATATGCATACATACACATACACACACATATACACACATACATACACACACGCATATATACACACATATACACACATGCATGCATACATACACACACATATACCGGCATGCATGCATACACACATATATACACACATGCATACATACATACATACATATACACACATGCATGTATACATACACACACATGTATACACATGCATACACATACACACACATACACATACATGCATGCATACATACACACATGTACACACACATGCACACACATGCATGCCTACATACACACACATACACATACACACACATGTATACACATGTATACATACACACACACATGTACACATGCATACATACACACACATATATACACACATATAATCCTATTTTTATTTTGAAGTTTTTTTTTACATCAAATATATAAAAATAGGATTAGGGTTTTTGAGTTAAATCTTTAAGATTAGGGTTTTAGGGTTTTAACACCTACATAACATATATGCACACATACACATGCACATATAATACATATATACATGTATATACACATGTATACAGAAATATACATATTTTAGGTCTAGATATTTAAGATTAGGGTTTTAGGATGTAGTATTTCAGATTTAAGTCTAAGTCTTTCTGATTAGGGTTTTAGGATTTTAATATGTAGATAACATATATACACAAACACACATATACATATAATACATACATACATGTAGATACACATGCATACAAAAATATACATATTTTAGATTCAAATCTTGAAGATTAGGGTTTTAGGGTTATAACACCTACATAACATATATGCACACATACACATACACATGTAATACATATATACATGTATATACACATCTATAGAGAAATATACATATTTTAGGTGTAGATATTTAAGATTAGGGTTTTAGGGTTTAGTATTTCAGATTTAAGTCTAAGTCTTTCTAACTAGGGTTTTAGGATTTTAATATGTAGATAACATATATAAACAAGCACACATATACATATAATACATACATACATGTAGATACACATGCATACAAAAATATACATATTTTAGATTTAAATCTTTAAGATTAGGGTTTTAGGGTTATAACACCTACATAACATATATGCACACATACACATGCACAAATAATACATATATACATGTATATACACATGTATACAGAAATAAACATATTTTAGGTCTAGATTTTAAGATTAGGGTTTTAGGGTTTAGTATTTCAGATTTAAGTCTAAGTCTTTTTGATTAGGGTTTTAGGATTTTAATATGTAGATAACATATATAAACAAGCAGACATATACATATAATACATGCATACATGTAGATACACATGCATACAAAAATATACATATTTTAGATTTAAATCTCTAATATTAGGGTTTTAGGGTTATAACACCTACATAACATATGTGCACACATACACATGCACATATAATACATATATACATGTATATACACATGTATATACACATGTATACAGAAATATACATATTTTAGGTCTAGATATTTAAGATTAGGGTTTTAGGGTTTAGTATTTCAGATTTAAGTCTAAGTCTTTCTGATTAGAGTTTTAGGATTTTAATATGTAGATAACATATATACACAAACACACATATACATATAATACATACATACATGTAGATACACATGCATACAATAATATACATATTTTAGATTTAAATCTTTACGATTAGGGTTTTAGGGTTATAACATCTACATAAGATATATGCACACATACACATGCACATGTAATACATATATACATGTATATACACATGTATACAGAAATATACATATTTTAGGTCTATATATTTAAGATTAGGGTTTTAGGGTTTCGTATTTCAGATCAAGAATTTTAAGATTAGGGTTTTGATTAAATATATATAATTAAATATATATAATTAAATATATAAAATTAAATATATAAAAATAGGATTACGTAAGGAAAAAAAATATGAATATATAAATAAATATATATATATAATAAGATACTTATATACATAAATAAATATAAAAAGAACTAGTGTTTTAAATAATTTAATTAAATATATAAAATTAAATATATAAAAATTGGATTACGTAAGGAAAAAAATCTGAATATATAAATAAATATATATATATAAAATAAGATAATTATATACATAAATAAATATAAAAAGAACTAGTGTTTTAAATAATTTAATTAAATATTTATAATTAAATATATAAAATTAAATATATAAAACTAGGATTCCGTAAGGAAAAGAAATGTGAATATATAAATAAACATATTTATAAAATAAGATAATTATATACATATATAAACATAAAAAGAACTAGTGTTTTAAATAATTTAATTAAATATATATAATTAAATATATAAAAATAGGATTATGTAAGGAAAAAAATCTGAATATATAAATAAATATATATATAAAATAAGATAATTATATACATAAATAAATATAAAAAGAACTAGTGTTTTAAATAATTAAATTAAATATATATAATTAAATATATAAAATTAAATATATAAAAATAGGATTAAGTAAGGAAAAAATCTGAATATATAAATATATATATACATAAGGTAGGATAATTATATAGATAATAAAATATGATAAGATCTAGTCATTAAAATAAATAAATGAAATATATATGATTAAATATATAAAAATAGGTTTAAATTTAATCATTTTAAATAGAGTGAATATATATACAATACACAAACACACATACTTATATACCTGTCTATATTCACATATATATACATATACACATATATATACACATGCATACATATATATACATGTTTTAGTTCTAGGTCATTTGGATTAGGGTTTTAGGGTTTTAACACCTACATAACATATATACACACATACACATACACATATAATACATATATACATGTATATACACATGTGTATAGAAATATACATAATTTAGGTATAGATCTTTAAAATTAGGGTTTTAGGGTTTAGGCATACATATAACTTAATTAAGAGGATCAATCAAGAAAAAATCCGAATATATAGATAAAATAGGATAGCTATATAGATTAGGGTTTTAAAATTAGGGTTTTAATATTTTTAAGGTATCTAAGTATTTAGGTTTAGTATTTCAGATTTAAGTCCTTAAGAGTTAGATTTTTAGGTTTAATAAAAAAAACAAATGTTCTAAAATGCCATATTGTAGCAGATGGCTTCTTTGGATCTTGAAGAGAGAATGGCATGTCCTTGCACACAGTGCAAGTATCAAATTTATCAGAAACGACGGATTTGTACTGCACATGTTAGAGAGTATGGATCCTTTGATAGGAGTCGACTGGCTCTACTAGTAGACATGTGCGTTCGACACCTCAGCGCGATACAGGGTCTGGCCCGTCACGTAGATCGAGGTCACGCTCTAGAGCAGGAGGTTCTAGGAGTGGATCTAGAGGTAGGTCTGGAGGCGGAGGAGGCAGTTGTTGTGGAGGCAGTGCGACGGACGTTGTGTCACCCGCTTCTACTCCTAGGACGAGTACCATGATGACTCCAAGGTGTATAGTATCCGAGATGGAGCTCCGGTGATGGATGAGGCTGGCAAAGCAATGTGTGCACGTGTACGACAGCTTTGCTCCATCCAGTATGGACACTCCATCATGCTGAAATGGAGTGAACAGGATAAAGATCGGAAGAATTATATCACACAGACGATTTACCAGGAGTTCCGACCAGCCGATGGACAGTCGATTGTCAGTTCAGAGTGGATTCTGCACACCGCACGTGAGGTCATGTCGCAATGATGATCCGAGGCTCGTGATGCATTCAGAGAAGGCTTACCAAAGCCTGTATGGTTAGATGCTAAGGAGTGGGACATGATTCGTGACGAGCAGCAGCAGACTCCTGATCGATATCGCCAGCAGCGAAATGCCGTAGCCACACGTCTAGACACGATTGGACCGTCACATTTGGGCAGCAGCGGATATGACACGATGCATCATGAGTTTGTAAGTACCATTTCATTTATTAAATTTATTTGTGTTAAATTTCTCATATATGTTTCTCTAATCTTTTTATATTTATTTTAGGAGCTGGCAATGGGTCATCCTCCAACACGATCGGAGGAGTCTTAAGGATATAGTCATGGGTTGACTGCACTATTGCGGGACTTGGAGGGACGCGGTGCGGTAGTTTCATGAGAGCATTTGCGATGAGGTAATTAATTTATACACTTGGTTTTTACTTGTTGTTTGTAATTTTCATGTGAATTTATCTCATTCCATTAATGTTCTTTGTTGCAGGGCTGTTGATATGGAACGTTCTTTGCATGTGTATGGTAGTGGAAGACCAATATTTTGTATTTGATTTCCATATGTCAATACATTGCTTTGCCACATTTTGTAAAAGCGTCATATATGACAGTGGTTTGCCACACTCTTGTACATGCTTCATTATTGAAATATATAACTTCTTTTGTACATGGTTCATTGTTCATTCTGATTATCTCTTTTGTGTACAATAATACTCTGTTTCATGAAATCATATTTTGGTTGTCATTAGAGTACACATCACATGTACTCGGTTTTTTTTGGGCAGAGTGTATTGTCTTTTGTTAAGCAACATCATGGTAATGTTGCTGTAGCAAAAGACAAAACACTCTGCCCAAAAAAAATTTTGCAGGTATGGTCGTCGGTATACACGACGGTACTCCCAGTAGTGTCATCGGAATAACCATCGGTACACCCAGGAGGCGACGCAGCAGAAGCCGATTACCGACGCATATACCGACGTTTATACCAACGCATATACCGACGTTTTTACTGATGCCTATACCGACGTTTATACCGACACCTATACCAACTCTTTGGTACCGACGCGCAAACCGACCTTTACACCGGCGTCGCGGCAAATAAAGCCGCGTTCATTTTCCTCGGTAAAAACCTCGGTATACCATCGATCTGTTGTAGTGCTTGCTTTTGAAAGATCCCTCATTGTAACTACTCTTTTTGACATAATGAAAAATCCTATAAATACATGCACTCTCTAGATTGTGGAAACATAGTGCATGTGAGGAGATTGCACCCAAACTTGTGTCCTATGTTCTCTCTTTGCATATCATTTTTCTCTATGTTTTGAGCATCCATATCCTCTGTGTGCATGTGAACTAAAATCATGGTAATAGTGGTATCAGTGCTTATATTTTATTTACAAATTATACAAAATATAAATCTAACTATTGATGTGTAGACATATTGAAGGTTTCCATTCCCTTTCACACCTTTCAGGCCCTCACTAACCTTCACCTACTATATCAAAACATGAAAAAAAATCAATAACTTAGTAAACTAGCACTCCAACAATTCCTTGTTCAAAACATTCCATGGGTCATAACACGAACAAGGAGTTTTAACTATGTTATTGTGTGGATGAAGAGGAGCATGATAAATGGTTTCAAATAGCACATGTAGGTGCACTAGAGCAACATTAAGCGATGAACCCTTGAGACAATGAGACAATTAGGAGTATATTGACTGACCATGCAGGCAGATGTCTTTAGGTTGCTTAAAGATTATCCTTGTATTAGAACACACCCTTGTGGAGCACGCAACTTTACATCAAGTATCATTAATACAAGATTGGAGTGTTCATGTATTTCATTTCTTGAAAACAAAGACTTTTCCTTAAGGCATTATTTTAGCACTACAAAGAAGTCCAGAACGAGAAGTGCAAGACTATGCACCCATAGGTGATAGTTTGTGCAAACATGAATATTAAAATTTGCACACAATGGTGTTGTAGGTGGAAACTTTGGACCTGATTGTGTGCTCAAAGTTATTCTATTTTCAGGTTATTTGTGGCCCATCCTTCACATGGACTCACATACCTATGTGAAACGTTGTGATGCATGCCAAAGAGCTCAATATCCAATATGAAAGGAGTGAGACCCATGATGGGAGGATGTGCATTCTCCAAGTGGATTATAAACTTTGTAGCTCCCACTAATCCACTAGCTAAAAGTTCTCACATAGAATACATCATTGGAAATATAAAAATCACTCACTTGGAGAACCTCAATGGAATTATAAAACAACACTAACTCCACATTATGACCATTTGATTTCTGCTTATCATTCACAATCACATTAAATTCCAGTTTTTGAGTTCGATGCATTTGCATGTGTTTTTACATGGAACATGCTTATGATTGTTCAATGACGGCACATGTGACTAGCCATCCATGTCTATTTTATTGTTATCAAATGAGTTTATTTGTTTGTTAACTGACACACATGTTATACTTTATGGAATTATGGAATGTTAAATGGATTTCAATGCCTTGAAGGTTTTGACGTGTTTTGTGTTTTGATTTAGTAGGTGAAGATTCATGAGGGTGTGAATGCGCATGGACTTATTCAGATATTGTTGGAGATATTTAGAAGAATATTTAGAAGAAAGTATATTTAGTTATTTTTGTAAGACTAATATATATATTTAGAAAGCGACATTCTTGTAACAATACAAAATCATGATTTTGTAAATAAAGTAGATTTTTGTAAAAAAGCACGCTTTTCGAAGCACTATCGTCATGTATCTTCTATTCAGGATGTAATAAAAGATTCCTATAAATACACATGCTCTGAAAAACTCTTCCATTAGAGTATGTGGGGGGAGATTGTACCCAATCTGGTGTCAAGCCTCTTGTCGCTTTCTATTCTCTCAGTACTTTTGTGTGATTTTGTTTGTGTACTATCCTCTGTGTACGTGCATTTGGGGGATCCAAAGGTCCACAACACCTACAAACGAGAAGTTATGAGTAACTTTTCCAACTCTACTATTTTTTGTTGGGCTACTAATTTTTCAAACTAAGAAGAGTATGATTTTTTTTATATTGTTTTATTTATCCCCAGCATTTCTGAGCATAAGAAGAGTTCACGTCGGGGACTTGAGTACCACCTAATGGATTAGTAGCCATGTGTACCTCCCATATTTTGTTGGGCTACTTGGGTAAGGAGAACATAATGTTTTTGTGAAAGTATGTTATTGCCTCTTATTTGTGCACATGGCTACCACTTAGATAATACGAACCTCATTTGAAGTAAAAAATCGAGTAGACTATAACTATGGCCTTTTGTGAACCATTAAATCGTTAGAATTATGTACCAAAACTCCGTGTAACAGCTTATTCAAAGATGAAGGTTCATCACCTTCTCCGTCATTTTTTAGATTTTATGCTTGATTTTTAACCACATTTTTTGTCCAAAAGGAGCTTCGATGTTGCCTATTTTTCCAAGCTTCAATTGGAAAATCTTTATCGTTGGCTCCAATTGAGATGCAAGTCAATAATGGAAATTCCTGGCTCCAAAAGTTTATATGCAAAACTGAGCTTTAACTGAATTTCTATTTGGTTTGTTTCCATGTGAAGATAATTTCGTAAAGGTTATCCCCTTTCTCGCTTAATTGTTTTTTACAAGGTTATGGCGGATTCCGGTAAACACACTTTTTTTATATAAGAAAGATACCTTCATTGTCTCAAATTTTACTCAATATGCCAAATACATCATTCTTGACCTTTCTTTAGCACTTTTATGTTCGTGGGATAAGAATACGAGCGAAATGTTCCCAATTGGTGGGGCGGATCATTATAGCGAGATTCTGAAACTGCAATTGCATTGGAGAAATATTATGCGTAGCATAACTTGAAAAGACTCTATATATCGATCCCTGCTTTTCTGCGTTCTTAGATTTCTTTCCTTATTTTCATTCCTTTCTTCTCCTTTTCCAAAACGGGGGGACGGGGAGCCTTCCTACTATATTTCGAATATTTAACGAACTATTGGCAGAGCAGCTGGGCTTGTGTGTCAATGGAGAGAGAGAGAGAACACACCAATTGTCGACGCAACCACGACTCTACATAGGCTTGAAATCGGTGCGTAAAGCTAGTATTCAAAAATCATGATCCATCAATCGAAACTTAACTCTATAAATGTCATCATGGCACATGGTAAAATAAAATAATTGGAAAAGGGTTTTGGAAGATGCATGAACTAGATTGAAACATTGATTGAATCAATTTGGTACAGAGAAAGAAAAATATATGCTGGCCCACAAGCCTTCAATCTACGTTTTATGACTTGAATGAATTTGGAGACAAAGATTGATATGGAATCCCAATGTTTGACATATTAGGATTTTTGTAGCTATGAAATCTCGTTCTGAATTCATGTGGAACGTGGAAAGGATGACGAAAATGAGGAGCTATGCGCGAAAATACAGCACAAAAATATGTTTGTGATTATGTTCATCTTTACCGAGTTCAGATGCTCAACAAATGTTAGTGCTTCTCAAGACACCTTAAAACTTACCCTATCCGTTTGCAGCGATCAGAGCATGAACAAACATGATTGATCCTAAATCTTAAAAAGAACTAACTATTAAGAGCACCAAGTGCTAGAGAGATGACTCTCCTCCCATCCTTATATTTGTATATATAACTCTTCGAGTCACCGAGGGCCACAAATGTAACTTGAATCCACAAGTGCATGTGCAACCTCCTCTAGCCCTTTAGTATCTTCCACTAAATCCTACTATTGATTGGAGTGATCTTAACCAGTGCTTTAGCACCTTCCACTAGAGTCCACTAGATGCACGTGTACCCGCCACTTGCATAACTAAAGGTTTGTTACTTGTATTTCCTCCCTTTTTGTAAAACGTGGGACTATTTGGATATATCATCTTTTCTCTTCATAGGCTATGTATCAAACTCTTTAAAAGAAGAGGAACAAACTATTTCGGTTTTAAAGATTGAACTCATAAAAGGTCATGATATCTTGAAATGGCACTATAGTTTTTAAATTTTTGAAAGCCTTATCTTGTAAGAAGATTCATTAAGCTCTTTTGCAACTTATAGTCAAGTGTGGCCATATAAAGTTTGTTCGTGCATCTTCCTATGAATTTCCCTTCAGTTCTTGGAACGTTTGTGCATAGGTTTCCGTGTTTTTCACTGAATGAATAAATACGTTGAAATGTAAAGGTTTCAAAACCAGATCTTTCAAAAATTATCCATGTTCTTTAAAGTTTTTCTAATAGCACTAATGCATTTTTGTGGATGCATTTGAGTGACTTTTCAAGTATCAAATTTTTTAAGGGTAAACTGGAACAAATCCAAAGAAAAATTTCCTAGAAGTGGGGTTTTCTTCACTGTTTTAATAACAATACTACTTCTATAGAAATACATAATTATATCACAAAGGGTTTATGAATACCACTTGACAATCAGAAAGACAATAATTTCCAAATACATTACGTCATTCTAACCATGAAATGATAAATGGTGTGAAGCATTCAAACTAAAAAAAAAATGAAAGAATGTCATTTTATTTCCCCCTGTACTAACTAACTCAAATCATCTCCTTAACCCAGCCGTCTTTGAGAGATTAGAGAATAGTTTAAGCGTTGTTTTTCGGTGAATTCAAGTTCCTCTTGACGTGTAATTATAGCCTATTTGAATATTCGAAATGAATATGCAAGTCATTACACGCGTAGTAATATCCAACGTTTAAAGGCAAATCAAACTATTCGGAAGGTTCTTTTTTTTTTTTTTTGCGAAACAAAGCTTTTGATTAAACTCAAGAGAAGATTACAAGAGAGCTAAATGATTATTCTCGATGTGAAGTCCTTGACCAATAAGATTGTGGACAAATTGATGGTCAAAGCCTACTTTTAATGTCAAAGCTTCTTGGCCAAGCTTATTTTTAAAAACAATAGCGTCCTTTCTCTGATTGAAATCCAGAGACAAAAAGAGATTGCTTCTTTAAACCTTTTCTTTATCTCCTTTCTAAAGATTCCCGAGAGCTTGAATCTAGTGCGCTCCTATGGAAAAGATGGAAGAAGATGAAACCTTTCTACACCACTAGTCATGATTGAAATGGGCTACTAGCACTAGATAATATGATTCAATTTGGTTCCCTTTTCCGAGTATCAATAGAGTGGGGGATGATAACCTCTAGAGAGCCAAGAGACTTTGGAGCAAAGTTTTTTCATATGTAGAGACTCTCTCTTTACCATGAGTGTGTGCGTGTGTGTGTGTGTGTGTGTGTGTGTGTGGGGGGGGGGGGGGGGGGGGAGCAGAGAGAGTCTTCCTCTCTCCCTCTCTCTGTTTTGGGTGAGCTACCTACATGGCTAGCCTCTATATGTGTGAGGATGATAAGGTCTAAAACCAAATTTTAGAAGAAAAAACTCGGTTGAAACATTGAACTCACGAGAAAAGAGTATGGGCACACATATGCGACGATAATGCTACTTCCCACCTCGCGACCCATTGTTATATATGATGCTTTTTTGTCAAGAACTATATACCACCAATCCTATCTTGAGAACCAATCCTTTTTTAAGATCTGCTCCAGATCCAAGGGTTGTAGCCTTGAATATTCATAGTGAGATTTCGGACCATACTTTATCACATGGGTCTTTTTATTCGTCAAGATCACCGAGCTAAACAGTCTAAAGCAGCACAATGCCAAGAGAAATGGATGAAATTTTTACAATCGAAAGAATTCTTGAACTTTTGCACTCTTTGAACAAGACCTGATGTCTAAATTTGACTTTGATAAGATGGAACTTCACGTTCAATAACTTTTCCGCTGTCCTTATTGAGAACGAAAAAAAAATTCCCATGTAAACGATTCTTTCGTGGGGGATATGGAGGAATGTCAAAGTAAGTAAAATGTTTGATGTTCCCCCTATGATGCAAATGATGAGTTGGTAAATTAGACGATTTAGTTCACTTGTTGCTTTTGCTATCCTAAGAGCATGTTGATTTGGTAGCACCTCAATAAAATCATTTTGTTGGATCATGAAGTTAATCGCGAGCAAGCTTTGCTTGGTGAAATGATCAGGTGCTCCCTTGCTCTTTGGAATGCTTATAGGGGTGAAGCCCTCTAGGAAATTTGAAAAGGAAGATGTGTAATTAACTTAAAGAACCCTTCTAGAGTATCGTCCTTAGAGAAATCCTTCTTTGTCCTTTTTGGTATACATGCTGATACATTTATGTCAAGTTAATGAAAAATTTGAGAGAAACGTGTTACCTTATCCCTAGAACAATGTTCTTTATTTGGCGTCGGACTAACGGTTGTCAAAATCAAGGAGTTATTTAATTTTCCGTTCATATTTGTGATCTATCTAAATGCATAGTTTTTGAAGTATCATCTTTTTTATGTACTTTCTTTTTCTTTTTTTTTTTGAACAAAACAGGAAAGATAATATTCATGCAGAGAAAAAGAAGGGCGATACAACAACTCAATCCCTCATCCAAGGAATAACAGAAAGAACAGGGAGTCAGAGGGGAAAAGAAAACAATGCCCCAAGCTGACAAAAATTATTTCATACACGCATTAATGAACCAGTTCATGAAACTAATCATACTATCCCTTTCAAAGGAATGAAGCTTGAGCAGTTTCCTTTTCCATGAGGAGTACGGTAACTTCTTAAAAATATACTTGGGGTGAATATCAATCAGAAGCCCACTGAGGGGAGTATGACTGCAGAGTTGAAGAACCCTCCTTAATCCAATTAAACAGGAGAAGATAACATTTTTTCCTTTCCTGTCAAAAACTCTATTATTCTTGTTCCTCCATATTGCACAAAGAATGTGAGCCCTTAAAATCTGCCACAAGGCAATATCCATCTTATTAGTTTCTCCAATGAGTAGTTCTCTAGCACCAGGAGTCCTGAGGCCAACAACCTTACAGTAGAAGTAAATGATTCTCCAAAAACCATTAGTAAACTTGCATTTAAAGAAAAGATGCTCCAACTCTTCAACTTCTCCACAAGCTTTGCAAAGACCTGCATCAATATTATATTTCCTGGCTTTACTGCCAGTCCACACACCTTTGTGAAGAATCAGCCATAATAGTCAAGACTACTTGTTAGACATAGGGAAGGCCCAGATGGTTTGAAACCTATATGTCCATTGGTGATGGGACCAGTTTAGACCCCACAAGTTATTCAGCCGACTACATATGCTACTGAGGTTGCTATGAGAAAGCTTGAAGTGAGAATACATGTGATGAGCCACCTCAGAGAGCGAGATGGACTTTTCCCAGAGTTTATCCTCCCTCAGCCTCATGAACTACAGTTTCTTTTCCCTGATGATCTATTTACAGGCCAAAGACAAATTATTAGAATTCATAATAAAAGTATCATCAATCACCTGCCCATTACTTAAAAGATCCTTCCAAGTAGCAAAGCCTCTGTTTTCGCACTTATGCCATCTAATGGGCACAGATGAGACATAATTATCTGCAAACCAACCCACCCATAGGGAATCCTGTAATAGAAAGGAGTAATTTTTAGCAAACCATATGGGCAGTACATAATAGCTTCTGACATCCATCCAAGCTCACCAAAAATTACACACAAGCTGACTACCTTTGGGCCTGAAACCACAAGGAGAAATTAGACCAACTCTTGTTGTTACTTAAGCAAAAATTGTTAGTATTTCATTTAATTAAACAAGCCCAAAAATCATTGGAGGAAGTGGCCCTGAGAATCCACTAAGCAGCCATTTGGGTGGCCAACCTTGAAGGACATATCAAGCCCAGACCACCCTAAGATGTTTTCATACAGCAAATCTTCCAAGCAACCTTAGGAATATTAGTATTCCCCCATAAGAATCTTCTAGACAAAGCAATGGCTTGAGACACCTGCTTCATGGAAGGCTGCCAGCAAGCAAGAAAATAAGCCAGAGCAGGAAGAATATAATGTTTTAAGACAAAGGCTCTTTGAGATAAACTGGATTGCATATCAATCCATTTGAAGATTTTTTCTCTAAATTTGTCAAGCACCCAGTTCCATCTTTGATCATTAGTAATGTCAAAACCCATAGGAATACCCAAAAGCCTGAAAACAATACCCTTTTTGATGATTTCACAACCAGCAACCTGCACACACTCAAGGACTGTATTATTAGTAGCAAAAAAACCAGTTTTGTAATGATTAACCACTGATCCACTTGCAGAACAGAAGGTATTGAGACACTTAAAAAAAAAACCTTGCAGAAACAGCATCAGCTCTCATCACAAGGTTAGTGTCATCAACAAACATTTGAAGACAAAGTTGGGTTTGGGCTTGGGGGACCTCAATACCTTTTATGTTACCTTACTGGATACCATCCTTGACAAGCCAACCAAGAGCATCACTAGTGATGGCAAAAAGTAAGGGAGCGAGGGGACATCCTTGTCTAATAGATCTACTCAGCTTAAAGGGAGGGGAAAGATGGCCATTCATAGCAACTTTGGAGTGGGCATTTCCAAACAGAATACTAGTAAATTCAATAAACATTCTACCAGCACCAATGTCATGAAGGGATTGCAAAATAAAGTCCCACTCAATTCTATCATAAGCTTTATCAAAATCAATTTTAAAGAAGAAGGTGTCAATGTTATTCTCTTTAGCAAAGTCAAAATTCTTAAGCACAAGCTCAGTTTTAATACTCTTTGAGATATCAACTTCAATTAACGGAAGAGGGTCCCATTTAGGGTTAAACCCATTCCTAGGTTACTGGCCAAGCACTTTACCAATTAGCCCACCCAATTGTTCAATCCAGGGGTAAAATTCAAGGGGCAGATCCGGAAGTTCAATCCACACAGGGACCTTCGTCGGTTTAGAGCCTCTAGGGTTGAACCCTAGGTGCCATTTAAAAAAGGATATGGGAGTGTTCCTGGTAATCCAATGCCCCTCAGCAATCACTTGCATGGCATTTTGGGCATCCTCAAAAAAGAAAAGAAAGTAATTATTAGGCAGAGATTGTATATGCTTAGCAAACAGACCCCTATTTTCCCAGTTGACCTTCATCCAGTTTTTTAACATTTCCTGCGCTGGCCGAGGGCCATGACAAAGCCCAATAACAACCTTTTCAGTAAGGTGATTGTTCCACCTTTCAAGGGATGAGCTCTCAATAACAAGGGTGCAGTCATCTCTGTCTACCTCTTCTGGGTCTAAGTTAATAGTATGCTCAGGACAACATTTATGGTTAGCTTCCTCTCTCTCATTTCCTAAGTCCATTTTCTCCTTCCCTTTATAGCCAGTGCCCACAGGGGGAGAAGGGGGCAAACCTGGTATACCTTGCATGTTGAACATGGAGAATAGACTCTGTTGGTGCGATTGAACAGCACGGGCATAAGACATGTTGCTTGCTTGTTGAAGACCTTTGATAGGGTTAGATAGTACCTGGTATTCCTCATGACTCTGAAGCCCCAATATGTCACTCAGACCCCCAGGACTAACAGCACTAGGGTCGAAGATTCACGCTCTTTCAACTGGTGGTGGAGCACGGAAGCGACGTGTTTACGCACTTAGGTATGTAGTTCCTTTGTTTAGTTATGTTAAAAGACTTTTAGATTGAGATTCTTATTGTGCAGGTCTTTTGTTGAAGATGCAATTGCTTCCTCAACAATGGACGATCAATTGAAGTTTCTGAATTCTTGTCTTAGCAACAAACATGTGCTTATGATTTTGGATTCACCAATAGGAAATCACATCAAAACCCAAGTGATTAAAGATTTCGCAGGCAACTTAGAAGATATTATTAGTCCTAGTGAGGTACAGATAGTATGTGATGAAGCAGGTGTTAGTACTAGAGCATACACTGCATTGTACAATCTTTTGAAGCAGGCTCTAAAAAACAAAGGTATTTTCTAGAGCATTTTTCCATGCCCTTACAAGGTATCTTTGAAGAAGAAGATGACCAATGAGGATGTAGCCAATGCTCTTGGCAATTACCTGCATATAGAAGATGTTATGCCTGCATCCATTTATCATTCATCTACATCAAAGAAAGAGTTGAAAAACACATCTAGAAAGGGATTCATCTACACAAAGTACAACAACATATTTGTCAATTTGGAGAGGCTTCAAAAGGAAATGGTTAAATTTTACAAATCCACACTTCAAGGTATATCCATTGTTTTGATAATGACATTCATAGTATTTTTAATAATATAATGTTTGTTATTTGATGTAGATTGTGGTTCCAAACTCAAGTTTGTATTGAAGCTAGACGAATGTCAAATCATAAAGGGACGCCGTATGGAGAGACTTAGTGTGACACTCATGAACGAAGCTATGGCCCATGCTATTATTGATGATAGTGAAGAATCTACCCATCACTTTACATATAGTGTCCAATCCGAGAAAGATATATGGTGGTTAGGTGCTATTGAAGTACCTAAAGAATCCAATGATGTTCTTACATGGATTTTCAATAGGATCCCATGCATCACAAAGGTGATAACTTCTCAAATTCATGGTGCCAAAATCAATGTAGAAAGCCTTGGTGATTTTGAAGTAGAGTGGCACTTAGGTGGAGACTTAAAGACTATCAAATGCATGTTAGGGTGCAAACAAGGTGCATCTACTCTCTATCCTTGTCCATATTGCACACGAGGTTATAAACGAACAAAGAGAAAACAAAACAACATAGATGATTTAGTTGATGACACAGATGCAACTCCATCTGCTGAATGGGATACACCTTTAATGAGGTGTCCCATGTTAGCTACACCTAATCGTCACATGTCAGATAAGGATTGGAATCCCATTATTCCATTCCCTTTAGTCAATGTCCACTTTTGCACCTTGCATGCCTTCATGAGAATTTTTGATAGACTATTGAAGCTCCATATAGAATACGCATTTGCCATGAAGCCAGTTGATAAATCTATTCAAGCTATAAAGGAATTGGAGGAACTTCTTAATTCAGTTGGTTGTCATGGTGGAAATGTAACCCCAGTTGTTAAGAAAGTTGGAGAATCTCAAGATAGCTTGCAACAAGTGTCAATGACAGGGAATAAAGCAAGACATTTTTTTAGAAGAGGTACTAGCACTCAAAATAATGAACGTTATGAGCTGTGGAAAGACCTATGCATGATCACAATAGACAATGACTCTCAAGTTGATCTTTGTAATAAGAGAAAGAAAGTTTGGTCGAGCTTTGATAAGTTGGTAGGCTTAATGGGTCTGACTAGGTCTAGTGCTATTCAACATCAAATGTTTCAAGAAACATTAGTGGAGTTCACCAAGTGTTTCATTCAATGTTGGGGAGAGAGCAATATAACACACTACATTGTAAGTGTAATCTTCTTCTACAAGTGTTCATTGCACTTAACGTTTTCCAATGTACTTAACAATTTTTAGCATATTTTGTTTGCACATGAAGCTTTTTTCATGCATCGATATGGGTCATTAGAGATTTTCAGTACCCAAGGAATGGAAAAGTCACACTACAAAGGGAGGGGTGTCTACTTCAAAAACACCCGACATGGTGGTGGCCCAATGCAATCAAACTACATGGAGGAGATGTTTAATTGGTTTTACCGCACTACATTCTCGAGAAAGTTTTTTGTGGAATGACCAAGGGATTCAAAATTGGAAAAACTTGCAAGAACGATGCAACACAACATTGCGAGTGAGAAATGGAAGTCATCGTTAGGTCCTCTTCATCATGCTCAGTGGCATGCAAGGAGACAAGGAGAAGGCTCAGCTTGGAAGTAAAGTGAATTCGTTATTTCCCATTATGTGGTAATACCTATGATTATTGTAATCTTGGTTTCAAGGTGTTATTATTTAATATATAATATTCTGTATGGTTTTAAACAGGTTTTGTCCATTCTAGTGTGAACAAACAGTTTTTTAAAAAACTCTATAAATAGAGAGAACTCACTTCATTTCACACTTTTTGCAACTCAAGAGAATGGCACGCACCAAGTAAACTGCAAGGAAAGATCGCGTCTTCTTTCCTAGCCCTCATCTAGGGACACAACGCCCACCATGGTTGCAAGCCCCCCAAAGGCCTCGAAGTGGTTCCCAGAGCACATCTGTGCCTGTGTCACACGATGGCACACCACCTGGGAGCAATTAAGTGCGAGAAAATGAAGTGTCCAATAGACAAGAGTATTACACTCCAGGACGATCAGAGGCCATTTCAGATGATGAGCCACCAACAAGGACACCCATCAAATCAAGACCCAAACAGAAGTTGATCAGAAGGAGTGTACCAGAAAGCAAAGAAGAGTCATCCCCGAACCAGGAAAGCAGCAATCAATCACCATGGAATGATATGCAAATTCCAACGAGCCATAGGGTGACACATGGAGGTAAGACACTTCCACAAGGACAAGGGCAAATACCAACAGAGGAGGAAAGAGAGCAAAGTCAACAACCACATCAACAACAAAATGTGCAAGATGAAGTTGGGCCCTCACATCGTGTATATCGGAGAAAAAAAAACTATCAACCACGACGTCGACCTCAACGCCAGCCAAACATACCTCCCAACACAAGAGCTCCACAAAGACGAAGGAAGCACTGCAGGGCCTTTGCAGAGATACGACACTACCAAAAGTCCGTTGAACTACTCATACCACAAAGAGCTTTTGCAAGGGTAGTGAAAGAGGAACTACAAAGCTACCAAGCACGTCTAAGAATACAAGGGATAGCACTTGAAGCACTTCAAGAGGCAGCTGAGGCCTACCTCATCTCCATGCTTGAGGACTCTAACCTCTGTGCTATCCATGCCAAGAGAGTAACCATACAACCGAAGGACATTCAGCTAGCAAGAAGAATTAGAGGAAATAACCCATGATGTGTATATTATACCCTATGATAGGCTACTTTGCGATCTAATACAATGGATAATAGAAAATTTTGTTTTGACTTATATTCTTTGTCTCTTTTTTCTCTCTCACTCTCTCTCTCTCTCTCTCTCTCTCTCTCTTTCAGTCAGTTATATATGGATTCAGTTAAACATGCACGCACTTGCCTATTGTTTTGTGACTAGATATGTTCCTTTTCTACCTATTGGTGTGCAACATGTCCTTTTCATACCAAAAAACCCCCAGCCACAGAAACGCGGGATTCAGCCCTGCAAAATTTTTGCAGGGCTGAATCTCGCGTTTCTGTGGCTGGGGTTTTTTTTGCAATATTTGGTCTTTTTAAGCATAAGACATATGGTAGAGATGCAATGGTCAAGTTATTAAGAGGTTATACCCTACAGGCAATGAGATCTTTAGCTAGTTAAGGCTGAGTTTCTACCCTATTGGAAACTTTTGGTCCTGATTCTACCAAAACCAAGTGAAAATCTGAAATTACATACTTTCCAATGTATTGTAGCACCTGAAAACACTAGATAAGGCCAAAAAAGCCCCAGCCACAAAAACGTGGGAAACAACCCTGCAAAAATTTTGCAGGGTTGTTTCCCGCGTTTCTGTGGCTGGGGCTTTCTTGGCCTTTTTTATGCATATAATCATACAAAGGACCAAAGGACAATACAAAGACCCCCAATTAGATACAATTTGTGGAGAGAAGATAAGTTCAATTTTTTAGCACATTCAGATACAGAACTAGACAAATGATGAAAAAAAAAGTTTGTATTATCAAGACATTACATCATTTCTCAGCTGCCTTCAATTTCTCTACAACTTTCTTTCTCCTTTGTAGAGATTGAGGCAGCTGGTAAGTCAATATAGATCTTGATATTACATGGGGGTCTTGCATTCCAAGACCCATGGCGATACCTATTTTCCCTAATACTTTTCCTCTAAAATTAAGTCCTAATGTAGTTACAACTAAGGATTTCCTAACCAAAATGACACAATTAGTGCCTTGGGTAATTGTACATAAACACAAAATCTTGATAAGGGCCTTCAAGCACCAAGTGATGAAGTGCCCATCGGGACTGTAGTCTTTGTGTATGATAACAAAATCATCCTTTGGCAACTTTCCGATGTAGTTTGCCAAGGATGCACCACTCCCACGAGAAGCTCGATCCCCACCAGACCTTGCTGCGAACTTGTCGAGCTCAATTGCTTCCTGTTAAGAACAAATGAGAATTCAAGCTCTTACAATGTTAACTTAAAATTATCGATTTATTTAATTCAATTACCACTTACATCATGAAGCTTGTCTTCTTCCTCCCCTCTTCCAGGGGCATCAAGATCAATGCTAGAGTGGGCCATAACACTCTTCTCTGCTATAGGGGATGTAGGAATTTTTTGCTTCAGGATCCTCTCCCGTGCTGCACTGAACTCCTCCTCTGTAGTAGAATTGTTGTCATCATTTAAAATATCAGCACACACCATTGCTATGGTGTCTGTCACAGAATCCCCAAGTGGGATGGACTTCTTTTCAAGTATGTCAAATGTGTTGTCAAGTGGAACATCTGACATTGTGGAGAAAATACTCAAGCATTCATCTAAATGTAGACCGAATGCCTTCTCAATGTCATGGAGTAAAATAAATTCCTCTCCATCCACAACGATGCTGGAGAGATATTCAAGTTCCACCTCTGGTAATGTGGGCTCAGAGGGGTTGAGATTTGAAGGGGGGGCCTCCTCCATGCTTGATTGTGCACGTAGTTTATCCTCAACACCAATAGGAAATTCTTAGTGGATTGTAATGCTTTCTTTGGCAAAACTAATGGCCTCTGGTTGAGGCTCATTCTTCTCCTTAACAAAACCCCCAGTGGCAAGGTTGGGGAGCTCAACAGGTGTAGGTTCCGGCTCCTCATTAATAATAAAATATGTTGTTGCAATGTAGGATAGGTACTTTGTACCCATCCTCTTCTTTTTGTTAAGTTTTTTTACTAATGGCACAGAGTCATCTAGTAAGTGGCCAGCAGTTTCCGCAATTGCCATGAAGCGCTTAAGGCACTTCATGAAGGCTTCATCGCCTCTGTGTATGTAGAGTAGAAGGTCACATGGAACCCATTTACCCTCATAAGGCAGTATTTCTATAGAAAAACACAATATGTAGTACTCAAGGAACTCTATGATTTCCTTGAGCACATCAGAGTTCAGTTGAATTGTTTTGTCTAGATCAGGGACTCTAGACAATAGGTTATACAAGTGGTTTTGACCTTTGAACTTAGTTGATTCCAAGAACTCATTGAAGAGTTCACATGGATGTTTGGGTTGCAGGGTACTGGAGGATGCGGCAGCCATTGCGCGTGATGCTAGCTTGTGTGCGTACTCTGCTAGTGATTGTAGCTCTTCTTGGTTGCAAAAGTGAGAAATGAGAGAATAAGTGTTGCTTTTATAGTACTTTCAAAATTTTAAAGTGAGTGGGACCCATTTTAAAACTAGAACTGATACCTTCAAATAAAACAATCATGCACAGAACTCTCAGAAAAAAAACTTTTGCTCATAAAAAGATTGAACAGAATCATTAACCAGAATAAGATACACGACAACACAATAGAAAAAATAAATTCTCAGAACTTTAAAATTGTAATAAATTGCCATTGGAAAAACCAAAGATTTGGCAAATTGTACATCATATTGAGATCAAAAAATTTTACATGCTACATGTCGTGCATGTTAAATACATTGTTGCAGATGTAGGATTATAAATGGAACATAGGTTGTGTGTACACTGTAGCACTCAAATAGTTCTTGAGCTATGACAATGAAAGTTGAGTTCCATCCACACTCCATTCAAGGAGGACTTTAATTTTATCCTCCAACCTCTTACCAATCTGCAGACAAATAGAAAACTTTAAATGAACATATTTGAGTGTAAGAATTTGTATAAACAAAAGAAGAAATACCATATGCTACTTACCTTATGCCCTTGTATTCTGAACTTTGATTGATCCAGATCCTCAAATCCCATGATTACTAGATGTTCTCTCACGTTGGCAAGAGTCCAATGATGATTTACTGAAATAACTTCCATTTCGTTGTTGGGTAGATTTATCTTAATTTCAAATGAAAGTAAAACACCCTCAGAACTTTGTAATGGTATCCATTCACCAAGTTTACACATTCAACGATCATAATAGAATCTAATGTACAATGAAGTACGATGTTTCAAGTATCGAAATCCTATGCCTGTTGCACCAATTTTACAAATGTATCTATGCCCTTTGGTGCATCCTTCTACAAGTCCCCAATTTTCACCTAGCAAACCCTCTACCTGCTCATACGTGATATCTTTTAACATGAACATTGTTGAAGTCTCTAGAATTGTGAATATCTGAAATAAATGTACAAAACAATGAACAGGAACACACCAATGTAATCCTATAGATCTTGAAACTCTTGTAAATTTCAAAGAGTTGTGTATGTCCATCACCATCTTATGCTTCAAAGATGTTAATGTCCATACATCATGTTGCAGCCACTCGAGCTTTAAGAGAGAATCTACCTTAATCATCTCTAACTTGCCAAAATCATTTGATGAAGAGGGTACAACATATGTATGTGTGTAAAAGAAAACTCTATCACGTAATAGCTGAGCAGGACGGGCTTGTGGAAAGACTATTGACCCAACATCTACATGCAATGCTTGGAAAGTACCTGTAAGACTATGAAGTGGTTGTTCTTCCACCAAGGTAGAAGGAAATATGTCTACAACAAAAAACTACACAACTTAGCTAGGTATATTATGAAATTTGGACAAAAGTCAATGAGTAATAATTACAGTTGATAGGATATCTCATTTTGTTTGAGTTTTCCAACTTCATGGTTGACATTGTGAACACATGTTGTACAATGGCAACAGTTTCACCATTTTTGAGCTTTTTGAAGCCTAGTAACTTCCCTTTCCAATGAAGATCCAAGTTTCCACGATCTCTCACACGGTGAGGACCAACACTAGAGGGTTGCATGTACACCCATGCACCTTTGCAGAACTCCTGTCCTAACCAAAATCCTTCTAGAGCCTTCATATTGTGACATTTTATCGCGATAACCTCATCTTTTGGACGTCTATGAGATTTAGGTTTCTCCATTGGAGATCAGGCTATGGAAGTGACAGTAGGAATTCAAAGAAGATGATGCATAGAGAAAGAAATGGAGATGCAGGAGCTTCAATGGTGTGCTAGGGAGAGAAAGTAGTGGAAAGAGATGACTTTTTGGGACCTGGGTATGAAAATGTGAGGTTTTGGAGGGAGAAAGTTCATTTTGAGTTATTTTTGAAAAAGTCACTTTTTGCACTTCAGTTCATGCACGGATTTTGATTTAGAACCCAAAAATAGCACTGTTGATCCTAAAAAGTGGTTGGGGGACCATTAAATGGTGTTATGATGAGTTTTATAACTTTTTGAAAATTTTGAATTTTTGGGCACAGGTAAGTTACGAGATTCCTTTCTCTCTCTAGAGGCAAAACCTGAACATAGGGGAATCCTGTCCCCTCATCCCCCTTCAGCATAGTGATTTATAGGCTATAGACTGTGTCAACCACCCTCCTCTCATTGGTCCATCACTAATCACTCCTTAATCCAAAAGGCCCATGCAGGGTTCATTTTTTTCCCTAATGCTCCACTTTAGAAGATCAACTGACAACATCAGAATTATTGTGATGAAGTTTAACAGAAAATGGAACATTTCCTAGCACCATCAACAATGGAGATACATATTTCAATGTACCTGGTCTTTCCCTCTATCAATCAAGCATTCTTTCTTGCTTTGGTTGATTATACATAGAGGGATGTGGATAGGGAGTAAAGCAAAGGAATATAAAATTGATACTGGAAAATGCTACCACTATGGGGTTAGTGAAGACCTTCAACATTAATTCTTCAAATGTTAGGTTGCTCAAAGATATTGGCAAGGAATGAATTTGTATTGCAAAAATTCGGGGTTGAAACTTCCTGAATTGAGAGAATTTCTCCTTGGTGAAGCAAACAGAATGGACATTGTGTTATGGCAACTAATTAGAGCCCACACACTGTGGACAATATGGAAACACATAAATTCAAAGCTTTTAAGTGGTAACTCCAAGAATTATTTTTTCTTTTGCATGTTGGGAGATAGGAGAATTCTGAATCTGTGTATCTCCTATCTTCCACCTGACTCTCACCTTGAAGCCAACCCTTCCTCTATCTTCAAAAGTAATCCTCGTATGTCTTCGAGAAATAAGCTCTTGAAAAGCTACTCCATAACCAGATTAGATATGACTCATTTTCTTGATATGTACATGAACTTCCGGATCTTGTAAGGTCCTACTTAGAGGATTTTGTGTGGTGATGTCCCTGGTGGATGTATAGTGCAGGGAATTTCTTGGGACCTTTCCCTCTTGGGTGATCTCCCTTCTTTGTACTCTATTCTTTCAGCATCAATTTTATCTTCTTTTGCTTTTCTAAAAGAAGAAAGAACTAAGAGAGCTCTGGATATGCATATAAAATTCATTGGAAGTCTCACATGGACAACCAGAATGGCTTGTGGTGGAGGGGGTGTCAGAATTCTGAAACAAAGAGGTCCATTAGCTGGCACTAAAGAATCCGGAGAACCATGTTTCAATACGAGCTGGCTGTGTGAGGACCAAAAAGTTTTTATCAAGGGTAGATCTATACTTGAAGCAATTGTCGATATTTGGAAAGGTCTTGCTTTGTTGAGGAGTCTGCTCAAGATCTAGTATTCATTAAGATCGACTTCGACAAAGCGTATGACAGATTGGAGTGGGACTTTATTCTTCAATCATTGAAAGACCTTGGGTGCAGCCAAAAGTTCACAAAGATGGTTTCCACTCTTCTTGGAAACGCTTCAACTAGAATAAATATCAATGGTAAGCTGTCTGAGCCCATTCGTTTAAAAAGATCAATTAGGCAAGGCTGCCCTCTGGCTCCTTTATTCTTCGCAATCGCCTCGAATGGTCTCAGTTGCCTATTAAAGCATTACATGGATGCTGGCAATCTCAAGGGTCTTTCCCTACCTCTAAACCATCGCCAAATGATTGCGAGACTTTTCGTTGATGACATGAATGCCTTTGTGCATAACGATATAAACAGCATTGAGGTGTTTTGGTGATGCCTCGACACCTTTTGTGTGGCGTCAGATTCGAAAATCAACCATGCTAAAACTACCTTTAGAGCAATCAGCAGACCTACTCCCCAATTGTTGGTGGATCAGGGGTGTCAAGTTATCCCTAGTGGTCAAGTCTTCCGTCTCCTTGGCATTCCAATGGGATTCGACATCTCAATGGACCAATGCTGGAATTGGGTGCTATCCAAGCTGAATAGTAAGCTGAATCATTGCAAAGGTATGCAAGTCAACTTGGCAGGGCGTGCTATGGTTGTTAACACATTTATGTTGTCTACAATTATTTACTTTATCTCGTGTTGGAGAACTAAGGAGAAAGACTTGGCCAAAGTGGAAAGAACCTGCAGAAACTTCCTTTGGACTGGGGATCCCAACAGGAGGGGGATTCCCAAAATCAAATGGGAAACTTGCATTAGCCCTAAAGACTCAGGGTGCTTGGGAATTTTAGATATCGTTGGGTTGGCTGACAAGCTGGCGGCAAAGTGGCTTATCAAGGCTTGGAGCAATAGGGAGTCCTCTTGGGCTAAATTGATCTTCAGAAACACGGAAGACCTTACCTTAGTTGGCCTTCCGGGTTGGAAGGACATAGGGGTTCTCACGCTTTTGTTCTCCCCCCACCCGGTGTCCCCTAAAGGCTCTAGCCTCGTTTGTTCTTTATGGAAGAATTGGAATAATGCCAAACAGTTCATCAGAATCAGTGATGAGTGGAATTGGGCGGCTGGGATAAGACAAAACGACTCTATCTGGTTCCCGATCAGCGGCATTAGGGGGGTGGAGTCTTGGAACCTCCAAACTACAAAGGGATTATGGAACCATTAGGGGAAAAAATGAACCCTGCATGGGCCTTGTAAGGATCCCTAATTTTTAGGGATTAAGCTTAATTCTGTTCTTGTTTAAGGGGACAAAGTGCATTTAATAGGGCACTTTTTAGTAGGCTGGAGTAGGCTTTTTTTTAGGCTTCAATAGGCCTCTCTCTTTCTTATTCTAGAGAGAGAGAAAGAGAATCTACTTTCCACATCATCAAACTCGTACATGTATTTGAATAAAAAAATGAGTTTTTTTAAAAAGTCTCATTTTCAGTGTATATTAACTCAAAAGAGCCTATTTTTTAATATATATGTCAGAAGTTACTTTTTTGGGCCCATTTTCTGAAGTTTCTTTTAGAAAAAGTATAATTTTCAAACTCCCTCCAAAAGTAAGTGCCACATCATCAAATCCGTGACTATGCTTCCCCCAAAAAATGACTTTTTTCAAATTTCATCATTTTCAGCCATACTCAGTGGAAAAATACACTTTAACCCATACACATACAAGAAAACACATTTTTTGAGCAAAACCTATGCTTTAGACTCCCTTCCAACCAGTTTTTCATCTTTGTTTTTGATATTGTTGGTCATTAGCAAAGATGGTGTTGACATGTATCACAAACTTCACAGTAGAACGTCCTCATGCTCCTGCATCAACAAGTATCCATGTTCGTGTGCCTAGAGAGTTTGCTCCAAATACACGATGCAACAATGATGCCAATTCTCAAAATGAACGTCGTGCAGCTGGAGAAAAAAGTATTGATCTTTGGGCTCATGGTTCACTCTATCCTCTTGATCCAATATCTTCTTACCATCCAACATTCCATAACCTCTCAACTTTACTTCAGTTCATTGGTGCGGGTGAAGCTGGACTATTAGGTTACTGCAAGAGATTATCTACACATTCACTTGCTACTGCTAAGTATTGGTTCCAACAACATCACATCCATCATATGAGGGTGGTCACTTTAGAAAGCACAATCATATCTTTACAAAAACAACTTGCAGATTTGGAACAGGATACTGAAGCAAAACAAAGCACAATTTCAAAGTTAACTGCCAATCTCCAGCAGCTGAAAGAGACTCCACTTGGTATGAGACATAGGAAAAGATCATTGTCATCCTTTGAAGCTCTTTCAAAAGGTGGTGGAGCACGCAAACGACGTATATATGCAACAAGGTGAGTGTTTGTTTTACTTTTATATGTTTTAATGAAGATTTGTAATGGAATATTTCATTGTGTAGGTCGTTTATTGAAGACATAACTGCTTCATCAACAACACAAGACCAATTCAAGCTGATGAATAGCTGTATAAACACCAAAGAAATCACTTCTGCTTTAGACTCACGCATAGGAAAGTGTATTAGAGTTGTTGTTGAAGCTGAGTTTTCAAAGAAGTTAAAAAATCTTATCACAGTGCAAGATGTGCAGGCAATATGTGACGAAGCAGGCATCAGTAGAAATGGGTATACTGCAATGTACACCCTTCTCAGGCAAGCCTTACAATCACAAGGTATTTCTCAAAGTATATTTCCATGCCCATATAAATTGTCTATCAATAAAAAAACTTCAAATGAGGATGTGACTCGTACTATTGGACAATATTTATTCATAGAAGAAACTATGCCTGCCTCTATTTATCATCCAAATATTCCCAAGAAGCAATCAAAAATCCTATCTACACAAGGATTTACTTACACTAAATTCAACAATATATTTGTGGATCTTCAGAAGCTTCAACAAGCAATGGTTCACTTTTATAGTTCAACAATCAAAGGTACCCCTACTACCTTTTATTTGGTGTTGAAGTTCTATTGCATTCAAGTGTCATATTAAGATAATGTTTTCTCTTTTGTGCAGACTGTAATGTTAAGTTAAAGTTCATACTGAAGCTTGATGAGTGTCAAATCATAAAGGGTCGGCGACTAGAAAGGTTGAGTGTGACGCTAATGAACGAAATTATGGACCATGCAATGAGTGATGAAACTTTAGGAGAGAGGGACCATTTGACTTACAGTGTGCAATCAGAGAGAGATATCTGGTGGTTAGGTGCTATAGAAGTTCCCAAAGAAACAAATAATGTTATTTCATGGATTTTTAGTAGGACTCCGTGGATTACGGAAGTAATCTCTTCTCAAATACATGGGCAAAAGCTTTTTGTAGATGATATAGGTGATTTTGATGTAGAATGGCATTTGGGTGGAGACCTTAAGAGTATAAAATGCATGTTAGGTTGTAAACAAGGAGCATCTTCTCTCTATCCTTGCCCATATTGTACACAAGGTTACAAAGGATCTAAGAGACAGTCTAAACATGCAAGGGCATTGACGAGAGTTGATGACTCTGAAGAAATTGATGAAACAGACTCATTGAATCACAGGGAATGGGAGATATCACTTTTGAGGTGTCCAATGTTACAGGAACCGACTCGTGATAAAATAAGCAATGATTGGAACCCCATTATCCCATTTCCATTAGTCAATGTTCACTTTTGTACTTTGCATGCATTCATGAGGATCTTTGATAGGCTTTTGAAGCTCCATGTTGAATATGCATTTGCAATGAAACCACTAGAGAGGTCTATAATAGCAATCCAGAAAATAGAAGATCTTTTGAATTCTATAGGTTGTCATGGTGGCCACGTATCTTTAGTTGTTAAGAAGTATGGTGAGTCTCAAGAGATTTTACAACAAGTTTCAATGACTGGGAAGAAGGCACGACGTTTCTTTAAAAAAGATGTGAATAGTCAAGATGATGGGAAATGGGAGCTTTGGAAGGACCTCTGTTCAATTACAACTGACAATGATAGTCAGGTTGATCTCATTAACAAGCGAAAGAAGGTTTGGTCATCGTTCGATCAATTGTTACATTTGATGTGTTTGGCTTCCACTAATGCTTCACAACGAGAATTATTCCAAGTGACTTTGAAGGAGTTTACACAGTCATTCATCTTATCTTGGGGAGAAAGCAACATTACACATTACATAGTAAGTTTCGCTTACATTTTTTTATTTGGTCTTAAACACTATGTGTATATCTTATTGACCAGATCATAGCATATTCTTTTTGCACATGGAGCATATTTTATGAATCGATATGGGTCACTGGACATTTTTAGTACACAAGGAATGGAGAAGTCACATTACAGGGCTAGAGGTGTTTACTTTAAAAACACTCGTCATGGGGGTGGTCTACTCCAATCAAACTATTTAGAAGAAATGTTCAATTGGTTCTTTCGTGCGACATTTGCTAGAAAATATGTAATGGAAGAGGCATGTGAGTCACAACTAGCAAAGATTACACGAAAGCTACAACATGATATTGCAAGAGAGAAGTGGATGTCATCGTCAGGACCCGAACATCATGCCCAATGGCGTTCACAAAGAGTCCACGAGGGTTTTGCTTGGAAATAATTTCCAAACTCTTAAAATGCATTATACTTTTCAAGGTTTTTATAACCCCTTTCACTTCAAATAAAATTCTACTATTTTTGTGAATATACTTTTAATGTCTTAAAACTAATTTTTATCCATTTAAATGTGAACAGGACAATTCTTAAGTGAAAGCCTATAAATAGAGGTGTCCTTCCTCATTTTACCACTTTACAATATAAGAGAATGGCACGCACAAAGCAGACTGCTAGGAAGGATCATGTCGTCTACCCTAGCCATGTGCAAGGTACTCAGCGCCCAACATGGATGACACCCCACAAGAAGCGTCGAACCACAAGCCACTCTTCAAGACGAAACTCAGGTGCAGGGACACAGTCCGGTAGCATTCCATCGCGGGGGGATGAAGGTTCACCAGAGAGAGATGTATCCCAAGAAATAAATTATTCCCCTTCTGCATCTCATGATGAGCCCCCAATCAGGACACCAGTGAAGGCAAGGCCCAAACAACGAGGACATAGACGAGTTGTGATTGAGACATCAAATTTTTCGAGTTCCTCAGATGAAGAAAGTATAAATGAGCCACCATGGAACAATGATGATATCCCCGTGAACCATCGAGTAACACAAGGAGGCAAGACACTCCCCCCAGGACAAGGACAAAGACCAACCGATGAAGAAAGAGAGCAAGGTCGGGCAGAGGAAGTAAATGATGAGGCAGGACCATCTAGGCGTCCTCCAAGAAGAAAGAAGAACTATCAACCACGTCGTAGACCACAACGACCACAACCCAACATCCCCCCAAATGCAAGAGCACCACAAAGGCGCAGAAAGCAAACCAGAGCCTTTGCGGAGATTCGACACTATCAAAAGTCTGTGGAGCTTCTGATTCCACGAAGGTCATTTGCAAGAGTTGTGAAGGAAGAGATCCAACGCTATTGCGCTGGACTTCGTATCCAAGGGATAGCCATTGAAGCTCTACAAGAAGCTGCAGAGGCGTATCTTATATCAATGTTGGAGGACTCTAACCTATGTGCCATCCATGCAAAGAGAGTGACAATACAACCTAAAGATTTGCAGCTAGCTAGGAGAATTAGAGGGAATAACCATTAACCATAATTTGTACTCCCTTGTTTGGATGACCTTTTGTATATCCCATACGATGAATATTTTGTAAAACCCAAATGATGAATATAATCTTTGTCTTGTCATATTTGCTCTCCCAAATGTTTATCTCTTAGTGTACATGTTTTGAAGTTTATTTCTCCTATGTTTGTAGGTGTGTTTTTCCAGTACATCTTTGAAGTGTTTTTCATAGTTGTATCATTCTTTTTTCTGTACTTGTTGTAAGTGGTAATGCTATTTAATGCATTTCATGGCCAAGAAATGCCAAAAAAAGGCCTGCCACAGAAACGCGGGGATGGGCCCTGCAAAAGTTTTGCAGGGCCTATCCCCGCGTTTCTGTGGCAGGCCTTTTTTTGGCATTTCCAAGCCATGAAAACCCATGCCATGCACATGGGGGCATATGATTAGCCTTGGCCATAGTGCACTGCATGCTAAACCCCTGACCAATAGCTAAGAAATGTTTATGAACATACATACATGCACTGATTTACTGCTGCATGCTTATATGCACCCAGAGGAGTCTTAACTTTCTCTAATTATTGCATATAAGAAGAGTGTTCCACATTTCCCCAAGTGAAGGTGCTAATTGAGAAGATAGACTTGCAATACAGGTAACCTAGTGCATAGGATGGCCTAGGAATGCAAAAAAAAGGCCTGCCACAGAAACGCGGGGATGGGCCCTGCAAAAGTTTTGCAGGGCCCATCCCCGCGTTTCTGTGGCAGGCCTTTTTTTTGCATTCCTTAGCCATTCCATGCATTTTGGGCAACACAAATTACAAGAAACAATGGAAAAAGACTGATTAAACTGTGCAAAAGTTATGAGATTCTCAAACCATAAAGATATAATAGATTGAATGCACATGGAAATTGGAAAAACAAAACATTGGTATTATAAAGTTTTTACAATTGGCTCTTGGCCTTGAGCCTCTCCACTACATTCTTTCTTCTCTGAAAAGATAGAGGCAATTGGTAAGTCAAAACTGATTGGGATATTAATTGAGGGTCTGTCAATCCAAGACCCAAAGCTATTCCTATTTGACCTAATATTTTTCCTCTAAAGTTAACTCCTAGGGTAGTAAGGGCAAGGGACTTCCTAACTAGAAATATACAATTGGTCCCTTGCATTATTGTAGATAGGCACAAAACTTTACTCAAGGCCTTCATACACCAAGTCATGAAGTGTCCTTGAGGGGAAAAGTCCTTGTGGATTATTACAAAATCTTCCTTTGGCAATTTTCCAATGTACTGTGCCAAGGAAGAGCCATGGCCCCGGGAAACACGGTCACCACCACTCCTTGCTGCAAATTTATCCACTTCAATTGTTTCCTGCACATAGACAATCATAAAATTAAATAGATACATCTTGTATGAATATGAGACAACCATAAATGTCAGTAGAGACTTACATCTTGAAGCCTGTCTTCATCCTCTCCTCTTCCCATTGCATCTAGTGGAATTGATGAATGGGCCATGCCACTTTGCTCCACAACAGGGGATGTTGGAATCTTCTTCTCCAAAATTCTTTCCCTTGCTGTGGCTAGATCTTCTTCACTGGCATCTTGGTTGGCATGGCTCAAAATCTCTTCACACACAAATGCAATGGTGTCCGCAACTGATTCACCAAGTGGAATTGTTGCCTTTTCGATAATGTCAGAAGTGTTGTCCATGGGAACATCCGAGGTTGAGCTGAAAATACTAAGGCATTCGTCGAGGCGTAGACCGAATGCCTTCTCAATATCATGCAGGAACAAAAATTCCTCTCCATCAACAAGTACAACTGAAAACATTTCCATCTCTACCTCTGGTAGAGTGGGTTCCACGGGGTCTAAGTTGGAGGGTGGACTCTTCTGTGTACTGGCTTCCTTTAATTTGTCCACTACTCCTTGAGGAAATTCTCTGGAAATTTTTTTACTCTCTTCTAATAAGTTGAGAGCTTCTGTCTGGGGTTCCTTCTTGTCATCTACAAAACCCCCAGTAACAAGATGGGGTAGGTCCATGGGTGAAGGTTCGGGCTCCTCATTGACAAAAAAGATTGTTGTTGCTATGTAGGAAAGATATTTTCTTCCCATTTTCCTTTTCTTATTTAATTGTTTAATTAAGGGCACTGTGTCATCTAACAGGTGCCCTGAAGCCTCAGCAATCGCCATGAAACGCTTTAAGCGCTTCGCAAATGCCTCATCTCCTTTATGAATGTAAAAAAGCAGGTCACAGGGGACCCATTTACACTCATATGCTGGAATATCTATGGCATATCTTAAAATATAGAGTTCCATAAAATCTGTGATCTCATCGATCACATCAGAATTCATGGCTATTGTCCCTTCAAGATTAGGGACTCTACAGACTAGGTCATACAAATCCGTACGACCATTGTAGTCTGTAGTTTCCAAAAACTCCATGAATAAATCTCGAGGAGATTTCATGGGAGTGGAAGTGCTAGCAGCCATTGCTTGTGCGCGAGATTTCTAGAGGCTTGCAGTCTGTGCTTTCTAGCTCTTTGAGAGTGCAAATGTGAGAAATGAGCACATAGAGCCATTTTTATAGCAGTTTCAAGTTTTTAAATTGACTGGGCCCACTTTTAAAAGTATAGAATAAAGAAGTGCAATTTCAAAAAATGAGTTTCGGATGACAAAATAATGCACAGAAAAAAAATGGGCAACCACATTTCAAAGTAGTGAACAGAATTTTTGACATTCCAAAAGTTTTGAAATTATCATTGCAGAGAATAAGGTATATACAATATCTAACATGAATCAATTGTCCTACTTTTTACAAGGTTCTTGAAAGTGCAAAAACCATGAGATACAATGACTAGGGCCCAAGAAGTGACATTATCAGGTTGCAAAAGAACTATGACAATGAGAGCTCTGTTCCATCTTTGCTCCAATCTACAGGGACTTTCATTTTGTATTCCATTCTTCTGCCCACCTGTAATCAATTTGCAACAAATTGAAGTCATTAAAGTAAAATAAACAATAACAAAAAGATTACTTTCACAAAAACATGAAACATTTCTCACCTTATGTCCTTGAATTTTGAAGATGGATTGAGTTAGTCCTTCAAACCCCATAATCATCAAGTGTTCTCTCAGATTAGCCAAGGTCCAATGATTATTCACTAAAATAGTTTCTGTTTCATTGTTGGGCAATCTAAGCTTTATTTCAAATGAATGCAAAGATCCCTCTGAACTTTGAAATGGTATCCATTTGCCAAGTTTGCACATCCAACGATCATAGTAGAATTTGATGTATAATGAAGTACGTTGTTTCAAATATCGAAATGCTATACCTGTTCCACCTATTTTACAGAGATATTTATCACCTTTTGCAATTCCTTCCATCAAACCCCAATTTTCACCAAGAAGACTTTCGACTTGCTCATATGTGATATCTTTACACATGAACATGGTGGAAGTCTCTTGGAATGAGAATCCTTGGAATAAATATACAAAACAATGAATGGGAAAAGACCAGTGCAAACCTACAGACCTAGACACTTTTGTGAATTTCAAAGAGTTATGTATATCCATTACCATCTTTTGCTTCAAAGATGATACGGACCATATATCAGGTTTTGGCCACTCCAAGCTAAGAAGAGAATGTACTTCAATTCTCTCTAACCTTCCAAAACCATTCATTGTAGAGGGTACAACATATCTATGTGTGTAAAAGAAAAATCTATCATGGTAAAGTTGAGCAGGAGATATATTTGGAAAGACTAGTGCACCAACATCTGCATGCAATGCCTGGAAAGTACCTGTAAGACTACGAAGTGGTTGCTCTTCCACCAAAGTAGAAGGAAATACATCTGAAACAAACAAAAACATATCTAAATAGTTCAGAAATATATCCGACACAAGAAAACATAAAATATTGTAGAGTAATACTTACAGTTCACAGGATATCTCATACTACTAGAGTTTTCAAGTTTCATAGTTGCCATTGTAAAAACATGTTGTACAATAGCAACCATCCCATTGTCTCTATGCTTCTTGAAGCCAAGTAACTTTCCCTTCCAATGAAGATCTAAGTTTCCACGATCTCTAACTCGATGAGGCCCAACTCTAGAGGGTTGCATGTACACCCATGCACCTTTGGAGTACTCATGTGATAGCCACTGCCCATCTGTGGCTTTGATATTGTGACATCTTAATGTGAGGATTTCATCTTTTGGTCGCCTAGAAGCTTTAGATGTTGCCATTGAAGCTAAAGGTCTTCAAGCTACAACAGTAATTCGAGATAGGAGATGCAGGTAGGTTGGAGTGTAGAAACAGGAGCTTCAATGGTGTGCTACAGAGTGAAAGTAGTGGGAAAAGATGACGTTTTGGGACCTGGGTATGAAAATGTGAGGTTTAGGAGGGAAATAACTCTTTTTTGAGTATTTTTGAAAAAACTCATTTTTTTCAGCTCAAAACATGCACGGATTTTGAATTTGGGGTCAAAAAGAGTACTTTTGACCCTAAAAAGTAATGGGGGGTCCATTTTCAGGTGTTATGATGAGTTTTTTAACTTTTCAGAAATTTTGAATTTTTGGGCCCAACTGAGTTACGAGATTCATTCTCTCTCTAGAGGCAGCACATTAAATAAGGGAGAAATATGTCCCCTCTCCACCCTTCAGCCTAGTATTTTATAGGGCATAGACTGTGGCCACCACCCTCTTCTGATTGGTCCATCACTAATCACTCCTTAATCTAAAAGGCCCATTCAGGGTTCATTTTTTCCCCTAATGCAAGGGGTTCAAACAGTGGAAACAACTCTGGAAACAAGAGACCAGCCAGTGGATTAGGTTCGAAGAATTGGATCCGAGACTTAGAGTTACCCTTGAGGAATGGACTCTTCTTCAAAGCAGGTGTTTAGGATGGGACCACTCAACTACCCGCCTTCTCTACGGTGAGGATCTTCCTTGCCTGGAGGGCCTCAAATGGAGCAATGGTAAGAAGCTATCCAGAACCCCCAACTTCAAAGAGAACTTAGATGTTCACCACACTCTTCACAAGAGATGGTGCCTTTCTTGGACCAAACTTCGGTGGGAACTAAAATTCATGTCTATTTGGCACCCCTTAATTGAGGTCAAAAAGTATGTTCTCATGTGGCAGATCTTGCATAAAGGCATCTGGTCAAATGCAAGGGCTAACAAAATCTGTGGTGTGCCGCCATGGTGCAAGCATTGTCATCGATGCATCGAAGATTTAGTTCACTTGTTCTTCGATTGCCCTAAGTCTCGTGTTATCTGGCGTCACGTGACCCGAGTATTGAGACTCTCGAACCAAATCAATTGGCAACAGGTGATGTTGGGTGAGGCGGTCTGCTGCTCATCGAGGCTATGGAATGCCATCAGGGGTGAGACTCTCTGGAAGATTTGGAGGGAGCGATGTGCTATCAATTTTGGCCAAACTCCTAAGGAATGGTTGATCGAGAAATCCTCTTTCCTTCTAGGTAAAAGAATCTCCCAAGATAAGAGATCTCCGTCGTTTAGACATCATTGTATTTACCTCCTCGAAAACAACAAGTTGAAACCCAAATGGGTCCCACATGAGAGTGATGATGAATTTATCCGCCTCATTTGTAATGCCCTCTAGGCTGCCATATTCCTCCCCTACATTGTAGGATTTGGGGGGTCCCATGGGCACTAGTCCCATCCACTTGTAACTTTACTTCTTTATTTTAACTAAAGTTCGGGAGATTAGGCTAAGGCAGAACTTCCTTTTATTAGAAAAAAAAAATACAAGCTGGTATGTCCAAAATCAAGATTGGAGCGCTAGCCTGAAAGTAGGGACTAGAGACTCCACCTAGTCTGAATTGCACTTTAGATGTTCGTGCCTCATGAAGGAGGAGAAATGCAATCATTACCTATCTCCCTCTCTTACAAGCATTCAGAGGTAGCCCCTTTCTTGAAAGTAGGCCCCTTATTGCATGAAAGCTGAGCATTATTTCTTCATCAAGTTTCGAATATTACATTCCCTACGTCTTCTATGCGAGCAGCAGACTACGTGTCTCTATAGAATATTGTTTAAATTGAGGCACGTGTAGAAGGAAGTTTTTAATATAGAATAATCTCCAAACTGACGCATGTATAGAAAGAAAGCGCCATTTCTTCTTTGAGCATACACGTTTCTCGCCAAGCCCTTTTAGGAAAAGCTTTTATGCTCAAAGTCCCGTGTGAGGTGCTCATTTTAATTTTACGCCAAATGGAAGAGTAGGACTATGATTGAACGACAAACCGAAAGGTGAAAGAAAATGCCAAAAGTTTTTATCAATGAGCCTGAATCTAAGGTAGAACAGCAGAAGCCATTTAGATAAAAAAATAGAGAGGGGAAAGGAGGGCAACGCCATTTGTCCGAAAAGTTTTGACCATCATCGTAAGACCAGCGGTTCATACAAGCAAAATTCCTTTACTGTCAAACGCCGTTAACTTAAGAGAAAAAAAAGAGCAAAAAATTTATATATGAGAATTAGTGATCTATAACCGTCCACGTTTTTCTATAAACTTAAAATATCGTTGAAAAAAAAATTCTTGAAAAATAAAAGAAGATTAAGAGTTTATGCAAATGTCTAGATCTAGAAAACTTGAATTTTTGCTTGATATTCTTCTGTGAATTTACAATGATTTGCACGAATGGAAGGAGAAGATCAATTTTATCAAAGCTAGTCAACATAATTGAAATTCCGTCCTTATCTCTCAAAGCAATACATAGGTCGCTTACTTCACACAAGGGAGACCGTCCGTCTAGCCCCGAATACACATAGTCTAGCCTTCTCTATCATAGAAGAATAATAGCACTCCATACCTAATGTTAAGCACTTCCATCTCCTTCGTCGTAAGAAATGTTATTATGATCCAATTCAAGGCCCTCCAAATCTCTACAATAGCTTCCCCAAGGAAATTCACCAAAAAGAAATGTTATTATGATCCAATTCAAGGCTCTCCAAATCTCTACAATAGCTTCCCCAAGGAAATTCAAACGCCATCGACATTCGAGAATCCAAACTCTAGTGATAGCGTATCCGAATATCATTTCCTTAGTTGAAGGAATACGTCCATGAGCCTCGCTTGCTTCCTCAAAGATGTTCTCTCTCTCTCTCTCTCTCTCTCTCTCTCTCTCTCTCTCTCTATATATATATATATATATATATATATATATATATATATATATATATATATATATATATGTATATCAATGTTTAATGTTTAGAATACCTACATATGTGGTCTTATCCCTTCGCAAGTGGCATCCCATGCGCAGTCTTAGATTGCAACCATTTGAGACATATCGAACTCCTTTCCGATGCCTATAAGATAGTCTTGATGGCATTTTCTTGTGCATATTTGCAGACGCTCAAATGGAATCAATACCAAAATACGTATTCTATGATTTTCGTTATAATTAAAAACCCAAAAGAGTAATTCTATTGATGCGTTGATAACCCAGGAAAATTAGCAAAAAAGAAAATTAGTTTTCTTCAAAATTAATATAGGAGAGAAGCATTTAATATCTATTGAGGGATTGAAGAAAGATTTAATCTTAGAGTTTGTATATTCAGACACTCACAACAATAAAACTCTCAAGAGATCAAATATCATCATCACCGTGAAAGACTAAATAATATTTTTATACAGATCTAAGAGAAAGTGGATGAGTAGCTCGTGTAGAATTCGAATTAACGAATTTGTGCGAATCAATGATAATATATCACTCTTAACCCAGACATTTTTATAATTTATATTCATCCCTTTCATCATAAAACATAACCACATAAACCTTATAGATTGGATTAATTCTAATTAAAAAGCACTTCAACATATGAGGAGTGTACCGACGCTATCTATAGAGACGGTCACTCCCAACGTCGGTATCGCCGTTGGAAAAATCCACTTAAAGATACCCATATAGACACGCATAGATGTCTCACTCTACACACACACACTCTCTCTCTTTAGATCTCACATCTTGGTAAGTGGTGGGAGTACTCTTATCTTTTGTCTTTGTCTATGCTTTGTGTTTTATATTTTTTCTTCTCTTTGCTTTTGCAGAAGTTTTTTGGTGTCCATTCTTTGGAATTCGACGATAGACAACATACATTACGCATTGACGACAACGATCCAAAAGAGAGATATACCTGTAAGTGATTTTTTATTCTCTATTGATAGAGAGAGAAAGAGAGAGAGATGAGAGAGAGATAGAAAGAGAAAGAGAGAGAGAAAGAGAGAGAGAGAGAGAGAGAGAGAGAGAGAGAGAGAGAGAGAAATGAGAGAGAGAAAGATAAAGAGATAAAAGGAGAGAGAAAAAGAGAGAGAGATGAGCAAGAGACAAAGAGAAATAAAGAGAGAGATAAAGAGAGATGAAAGGAAGATAGAGATTGGAAGATAGAGCATACATACACACACATACAAGCACACACATATCTAAACATGGATACATACACACACATGTACACACATGCATACATACACACATTCATTGGAAGTCTTACATGGACAAACAGAATGGCTTCAAGCGGAGGAGGTGTCAGAATTCTGAAACAAAGAGGTCCATTAACTAGCACTGAAGAATCTGGAGGACTCCGCCTTGTGTTAATACGAGCTAGCATGTGACAAAGCAAGATTGGAGCGCTAGCCTAAAAGTAGGGACTATGGACTCTGCCCACTGTGAATTGCACTTTAGATGTTCGTGCCTCATGAAGGAGGAGAAACGCAATCACTACCAATCTCTCTCTCTTACTAGCATTCAGAGGTAGCTCTTTCGAAAGTCCCGTGTGAGATGCTCATTTTAATTTTACGCCAAATGGAAGAGTAGGACTATGATTGAACGACAAACCGAAAGGTGAAAGAAAACGAAAAAAAGTTTTTATCATTGAGCTGGAATCTAAGGTAGAACAGCAGAAGCCATTTAGATCAGAAAATTAGAGAGGGGAAAGGAGGGCAACGCCATTTGTCCGAAAAGTTTTGACCACCATCCTAAGGCCAGCGGTTCATACAAGCAAAAATCCTTTACTGTCAAACGCCGTTAACTTAAGAAAAAAAAGGAAAAATTTATATTTGAGAATTAGTGATATATAACCGTCCACGTTTTTCTATAAACTTAAAATATCGTTGAAAAAAAATTTCTTGGAAAAAAAAATAAAATTAAGAGGTTATGCAAATGTCTAGACTAAAAAACTCCAATTTTGCTTGATATTCTTGTTGTGAATTTACAATGATTTGCACGAATGGAAGGAGAAGATCAATTTTATCAAAGTTGGTCAACATAATTGAAATTCCGTCCTTATCTCTCAAAGCAATACATAGATCGCTTAGTTCACACAAAGGAGACCCTCCGTCTAGCCCCGAATACACAGTCTCGCCTTCTCTATCATAGTAGAATAATAGCACTCCATACCTAATGTTAAGCACTTCCGTCGCCTTCTTCGTAAGAAATGTTATTATGATCCAATTCAAGGCCCTCCAAATCTCTACAATAGCTTTCCCAAGGAAATTCAAACGCCATCGACATTCGAGAATCCAAACTATAGTGATAGCGGATCCGAATATCATTTCCTCTAGTTGAAGGAATACGTCCATGAGCCTCGCTTGCTTCCTCAAAGATCTTCTCTATATATATATATATATCTATATCTATATATATACACACACATTTATATATATATATATATATATATATATATATATATATATATATATATATATATATATATATTTAATGTTTAGAATACCTACATATGTGACCTTATCCCTTCGCAACTGGCATCCCATGCGCAGTCTTAGATTGCAACCATTTGAGACATATCGAACTCCTTTCCGATGCCTATAAGATAGTCTTGATGGCATTTTCTTGTGCATATTTGGAGACGCTCGAATCGAATCAATACCAAAATACGTATTCTATGATTTTTGTTATAGTTTAAAACCAAAAAGGTAATTTTATTGATGTGTTGAGAACCAGGCGAATTAATAAAAAAGAAAATTAGTTTTCTTCAAAATTAATATAGGAGAGAAGCATTTAATATCTATTGAGGGATTGAAGAAAGATTTAATCTTACACTTTGGATATTCAAACACTTACAACAATAAAACTCTCAAGAGATCAAATATCATCATCACCGTGAAAGACTAAAGAATATTTTTTATACAGATCTAACAGCGCATATGCATACACACAATGCATGTGCATACACAAATCATATGCATACACACAAACGCATATGCATACAAACATACATACAAGCATGCATACACACATGCATATGCATACAAACATGCATACACACATGCATATGCATACAAACAAGCATGCATATGCATACACACATACATGCATATGCATATGCATACACACATACACACAGACAAATGCATATGCATACAAACATACATGCATATGCATACAAGCATGCATATGCATACACACATACACACACACATGTATATGCATACAGAAATGCATATGCATATACACAAATGCATATGCATACACACAATGCATATGCATACACACATATGCATATGCATACACAAATACATATGCATACACACATTGGATCAGATGGGATCTCCACGTACACCTTGGGGAGCGCATGACCATGACGACTCCAAAATATATCACATACGTAATGGAGCTCCAGTCATGGATGTAGCTGGGAAGTCAATGCGTCAGCGCATTCGACAACTTTGCTCCATAGAATTTGGACATTCTGTAATGCTAAAATGGAGCGAGCAGGATAGGGATTCTAAAAACAATATCACACAAACGATATATGAAGAGTACCGGCTAGCACCTCGGAATCCTATTGTGAGTTCGGAGTGGATTCAACATACTACATGCGAGGTGATGTCTCATGGATGGTCGGAAGCTCGCAATGCTTTTAGAGCAGGCTTACCGAAGCTTGTGTGGTTAGATTTTGAAGAGTGGGAATCGATTCAGGATGAGCAGCAACATATTCCTGATCAATATCGTCAATAGAGAGATGAAACGGCCACACGTTTGGATACGCAGAGTGTATTGTCTTTTGCTAAACAACATCATGTTGTAGCAATAGACAACACACTCTGCCCAAAAGAAATTTGTGCAGATATGGTCACTGGTATAGGTGTGGATACACCCAGTTTAGTCATCGATATATGCGTCGGTACGCCCAACAGAGGTGTCAGTATGAGCATCGGTATGAGCGCCGGTATTACCATCGTTTATACCGATGCTCATACCAATGCATATATCGACGTTTATACCGAGGACTATACCAACGTTATCTTTTCGACGCCCATACTGACCCCAACACCGATGTCTTGAAAAAGTTATGCCCATTCAATTTCTTCGGTAGTAGCCTCGCTATACCCTCGATGTGTTGTAGTGAAATGCAGATAATAAAAGAGAAGAAATAAGGAGTTGGATGAGTAGCTCGTGTAGAATTGGAACTGATGAATTTGTGTGAATAAATGAATAATATATCACTCTTAGCCCAAAAATTTTTATAATTTATATTCATCCCTTTCATCATAAAATATAACCACATAAACCTTATAGATCAGATTTATTCTATTTTAAGGGCACTATAACATATGAGGAGGGTAGCGACGCTATGAATATGGACGGTCACTCTTGGCATTGGTATCACCGTTGGAAAAATCCACTTAAAGATATGGGCGGTCAAGTGACCATTGGTATGACCATTTAAAACGGATTGTCGGGATGTCTGACAACCTCCGATATAAGCGTGGGTATAAGTGGTAGTGTACCCGTCGGTATAAGCATCGGTATGAGCGTCAGTAATTTGCAAGAAATTACCGACAGCAATATCGGCACCCATACTGAATGGTATACTGAGGCCATGTTTTAAACATACCTGCAACCCGAGAGCAAAACTCAATATTTTGTGCATGTTTTACACTAAGCAGTGCTTGCTTCAGTCGAACTTGCACGCGCGAACTGAATTGTGACCTGCATTGTGTTGTGCACATACAGACATACAGAGATGTCTCTCTCTACACACACACACTCTCTCTCTTTAGATCTCACATCTTGGTAAGTGGTGCACGTACTCTTAGCTTTTGTCGTTGTCTATGCTTTGTGTTTTATAATTTCTCTTCTCTTTGATTTTACAGAAGTTTTTGGTGTCCATTCTTTGGAATTCGATGATAGACAACATACACTACGCTTTGACGGCAACGATCGAAAAGAGACAAAAGAGAGACATACTTGTAAGTGATTGTTTTATTCTCTATTGATAGAGAGAGAAAGAGAGAGAGAGAGAGAGAAAGAGAGAGAGAGAGAGAGATAGAGAGATAAAGGGATAGAGAAAAAGAGAGAGAGAGAGAGAAATAGAGAGAGAGAGAGATGAAGAGAGATGAAAGAGAGGAAGATAGAGATTGAAAGATAGAGCATACATACACACACATACAACCACAAACATATTTACACATGCATACATACACACACACATGTACACACATGCATACATACACACATGCATACATACATACATACACACATTCATTGGAAGTCTTACATGGACAAACAGAATGGCTTCGGGCAGAGGGGGTGTCAGAATTCTGAAACAAAGAGGTCCATTAGCTAGCACTGAAGAATCCAGAGGACTCCGCCTTGTGTGAATATGAGCTAGCATGTGACAAAGCAAGATTGGAGCGCTAGCCTGAAAGTAGGGACTAGGGACTCTGCCCAGTCTGAATTGCACTTTAGATGTGCGTGCCTCATGAAAGAGGAGAATCGCAATCATTACCAATCTCTCTCTCTTATTAGCATTCAGAGGTAGTCCCTTTCGAAAGTAGGCCCCTTATTGCATGAAAGCTGAGGATTATTTCTTCATCAAGTTTCGAGTATTACCTTCCCCACGTCTCCTATGCGAGCAGGAGACTATGTGTCTCTATAGAATATTGTTTAAATTGAGGCACGTATAGAAGGAACTTTTTAATACATAATAATCTTCAAACTGACGCATGTATAGAAAGAAAGCGCGATTTCTTCTTTGAACATACACTTTTCTCGCTAAGCCCTTGGAGAAAAGTTTTATGCTCAAAGTCCCGTATGAGGTGCTCATTTTAATTTTACGCCAAATGGAAGAGTAGGACTATGATTGAACGACAAACCGAAAGGTGAAAGAAAATGAAAAAAGTTTTTATCAATGAGCTTGAATTTAAGGTAGAACAGCAGAAGCCATTTAGATCAAAAAATTACAGAGGGGAAAGGAGGGCAACGCCATTTGTCCGAAACGTTTTGACCACCATCCTAAGGCCAGCGGTTCATACAAGCAAAATTCCTATACTGTGAAACGCCGTTAACTTAAGAAAAAAAAGGAAAAATTTATATATGAGAACTATTGGTATATAACAGCCCACGTTTTTCTATAAAATTAAAATTACGTTGAAAAAAATTCTTGAAAACTAAAAAAAGATTAAGAGTTTATGCAAATGTCTAGATCTATTAAACTCGAATTTTTGCTTGATATTCTGCTTGTGAATTTACAACGAGTTGCACGAATGGAAGGAGAATATCAATTTTATCAAAGTTACTCAACATAATTGAAATTCTGTCCTTATCTCTCAAAGCAATACATAGATCGCTTAGTTCACACAAGGGAGACCCTCCGTCTAGACCCAAATACACATAGTCTAGCCTTGTCCATCATAGTAGAATAATAGCTCTCCATACCTAATGTTAAGCACTTCTATCTCCTTCTTCGTAAGACCTTTTTGTCACCAAAAAGAAATGTTATTATGCTCCAATTCAAGGCCCTCCAATCTCTACAATAGTTTCCCGAAGGAAATTCAAACGCCATCCACATTCGAGAATCCAGACTCTAGTGATAGCGTATCCGACTATCATTTCCTCTAGTTCAAGGGATACGTCCATGAGCCTCGCTTGCTTCCTCAAAGATGCTCTCTCTCTCTCTCTCTCTCTCTCTCTCTCTATATATATATATATATATATATATATATATATATATATATATATATATATATATATATATATATATATATATCAATGTTTAATGTTTAGAATACCTACATATGTGATCTTATCCCTTCACAAGTGGCATTCCCATGCGCAGTCTTAGATTACAACCATTTGAGACATATCGAACTCCTTTCCGATGCCTATAAGATAGTCATGATGGCATTTTCTTGTGCATATTTGGAGACGCTCAAATGGAATCAATACCAAAATATGTATTCTATGATTTTCGTTGTAGTTTACAACCCAAAAGAGGAATTTTATTGATGTGTTAAGAACCCAGGCGAATTAACAAAAAACAAAATTAGTTTGCTTCAAAATTAATATAGGAGAGAAGCATTTAATATCTCTTGAGGGATCGAAGAAAGATTTAATCTTAGACTTTGGATATTCAAACACTCACAACAATATAAATCTCAAGAGATCAAACATCATCACGGTTAAAGACTAAAGAATATTTTTTATACAGATCTAAGAGAAATCAAGATATAGATTTAGGAAATACAGATAATAAAAGAGAAGAAATAAGGAGTTGGATGAGTAGCTCATATAGAAATGGAACTAATGAATTTGTGGGAATCACTGATAATATATAACTCTTAGCCCAGAGATTTTTATAATTAATATTCATCCCTTTCATCATAAAATATAACCACATAAACCTTATAGATCGGATTAATTCTATTTAAAAGGCACTACAACATATGAGGAGCATATCGACACTGCCTATATGGATGGTCACTCCCAGCACCGATATGACCGTTGGAAAGGTCCACTTAAAAATATCAACGGTTAAGTAACCATCGGTATGACCGTTTAAAACGGATTGTCCGGATGTCTCGTGACTATCGATATAAGCGTTAGTATAAGTCTCGGCATATCTGTCGGTATAAGCATCAATATGAGTGTCAGTAATTTGCAAGAAAATACTGACGCCCATACCAGCGCACATACCAACTGGTATACCAAGGCCATGTTTTAAACATAGCAGGAACCTGAGAGCAAAAATCAACATTTTGTGCGTGTTTTACACTGAGTACTACTTGCTTATGTTAACTTGCATGCACAAACTGAGTTGTGATGTGCATTGTCTTCTGCGCGGACACACACACACAAATCTCTCTCTCGCTACACACACACTCTCTCTCTTTAGATCTCACATCTTGGTAAGTGGTGCGCGTACTCTTAGCCTTTGTCTTTCTCTATGCTTTATGATTTATAATTTTTCTTCTCTTTGATTTTGGAAAAGTTTTTTGATGTCGATTTATTGGAATTTGACAATAGATGACATACATTACTCTTTGACGACAACAATCCAAAAGAGGGACATACCTATAAGTGATTGTTTTATTCTCTATTGATACAAAGAGAGAGAGAGAGAGAAAGAAAGAGAGAGAGAGAGAGAGAGAGATAAGAGAGAGATAGAGAGAGAAAGAGAAAGATAAAGAGAGAGAGAGAGAGAAAGAGAGAGAAAGAGAAAGATAAAGAGATAGAGAGAGAGAGACAGAGAGCGAGAGAGAGAGAGGAGAGAGAGATATAGAGAAATAAAGAGAGATAAAAAGAGAGAGAGATAGAGAGAGACAGAGAGAGAGAGAGAGAGAAAGAGAGAGATAGATAAAGAGAGATGAAAGAGACGAAGATAGAGCATACATACACACACACATACATACACACACATCTACACATGCATACATACACACACACTTCTACACACATGCATACATACACACATATACACACATGCATGCATACACACACATACAAATATACACACATGCATACATACACACATACACACACAAACACATATACATATATCCATATACACACATACAGACACATGCATACACACATACATACACACACACATATAGAAACATGCGTACACACACATATATACACACATATACACACATGCATGCATACATACACACACATATACACACATGCATGCATACATACACACACATATACACACATGCATGCATACATACACACATGCATACATACACACACACTGGTACACACATGCATACATACACACACACATATACACACATGCATACATACACACACACATACATACACACACATGTACACACATGCATACATACACATACATGTACACACATGCATACATACACACACATACACATGTACACACATGCATACATACACACACACATACATACACACACATGTACACACATATGCATACATACACACATATACACACATGCATGCATACATACACACACATATACACACATGCATGCATACACACACACATACATAGAGACATGCATGCACTCACACACATACATACACACACATGCATATATTATACACACACACATATACACACATGCATACATACACACACATATACACACACATACATACACACACATATACACACATGCATACATATACACACATTCACACACACATACATACACAGATGCAGACATAAATATACACACACATCTACAATGCATACATGCACACACACATCTACACACATGCATACATACACACATATACACACATGCATGCATACATACACATACATATACACACATACATGCATACACACACATACACATACACATATGCATACATACACACATACATACACAAACACATATACACATATCCATACACACACATGCATACACACATACATACACACACATATACAAACATGCATACACACACATACATACACACACATACATACCCACATATACACACAACATGCATACATACACACACATGCATGCATACACACACACATACATACACACACATGTACACACATGCATACATATACACACACACATATACACACATGCATACATACACACACACATACATACACACACATGTACACACATGCATACATACACACAGATGTACACACATGCATACATACACACACATACACGTACACACATGCATACATACACACACATCTACACACATGCATACATACACACATATACACACATGCATGCATACATACACACACATATACACACATGCATGCATACACACATGCATGCATACACACATGCATGCATACACACACATACATACACAAATGCATGCACACACACACATACATGCACACACACATACATACACACATGAATGCATACACACACATGCATACATACACACACACACATATACACACATGGATACATACACACAAATATACACACACACATACATACACACACATATACACACATGCATACATATACACACATACACATATACACACATGGATACATTTTCACACACATACATACACAGATGCACACATATACACTTACATATACGATTTCAGTATACATAAATAAATATCAAAATAGCTACTTTTTTAATTAAATATATATAGTTAGTATATAAAATTATGATTTTAAGGTTTTTTGTTTACATCAAATATATAAAAATAGGATTAGGGTTTCTAGGCTATTTACACATGCATACAAATATACTTATACATATACAAACATGCACACATGGATACACAAATATACATATTTTAGGTCTAGATCTTAAGGATTAGGGTTTTAGAGTTTATACATACATATAATGCAATTGAATTTATATAAAGAAAAAATTATGAAAAAAATCTGAATATATATATATATATAATAGGATAATTGTGTAGATAAGTAAATATGAAAATAGCTAGTGTTCTAATTAAATATATAAAATGATGATTTTAAGGTTTTTACTACATCAAATATATAAAAATAGGATTAGGGTTTCTAGGCTATTTACACATGCATACACATATACTTACACACACACACACACACACACACACACACACATATATATATATATATATATATATATATATATATATATATATATATATATATATATATATATATATATATATATATATATATACATACATACATACACACATACATATATATATATATATATATATGTATACATGCATACACATATATACATGTTTTAGGTCTAGGTCTTTAGGATAAGGGTTTTAGGGTTCTTACAATGCATAACATATATACACACATACACATACACATATAATACATATATACATGTATATACACATGGATACACAAATATACATATTCTAGGTCTAGAGTGTTTAGGATTAGGGTTTTAGGGTTTCTACATACATATAATTCAATTCAATTTATATAAAGAAATAACAAAGAAAATATAAAGAAAAAATTAAAAAAATATGAATACATATATAAAATAGAATAATTATATAGATAAATAAATATGAAAAGAGCTAGTGTTTTGATTAAATATATAGAAATAAATATACAAAATTACACTTTTAAGGTTATTCTTACATCAAATATATAAAACTAGGATCAAGTTTTTTAGGCTATTTACTTATGCATACACATATATTTATACACATATATACATACACATATATATACAAATGCATACACATATATACATGTTTTAGGTGTAGGTCTTTATGATTAGGGTTTTAGGGGTTTTACACATGCATAACATATATACACATATACACATACACATATAATACATATATACATCTATATACACATGGATATACAGGTATACATGTTTCAGGTCTAGATCATTAGGATTAGGGTTTTAGGGTTTTTACATATATAAAATTCAATTAGATTTACATAAAGAAAAAATAAATAAAACATTATGAAAAAGCAAATTGTAATGTATAAATTATATATATATATATATATATATATATATATATATATATATATATATATATATATATATATATATATATATATATATATATATATATATATATATATATATATATATATATAGATAGTTATATAGGTATATATGCAAATACATACACACACACACACATATATATATATATATATATATATATATATATATGCATACACAAACATACATATTTTAGGTCTAGATCTTTAGGATTAGGGTTTTAGGGTTTTCACATACATATAATTCAATTAAATTTATATAAAGAAAAATTAAAGAAGAAAATTAAGAAAAAAACTCTAAATATATAAATAAATATATATATATAAAATAGGGTAATTGTATAGATAAATAAATATGAAAAGAGCTAGTGTTTAAATAAATAAATTAAATATATATAATTAAATATATAAAAATAGGATTAATTTTAAGGTTTTTTTATCAGAGTAAATTTATATACACATACACATACAAATATACACATTCACATATATATATACACATACACATATATATACACATGCATACACACATATACATGTTTTAGGTCTAGATGTTTACAATTAGGGTTTTAGGGTTTTTAGACATGCATAACATATATACACACATACACATACACATACACATATAATGCATATATACATCTATATACACATGCATACACAAATACACATTTTTTAGGTCTAGATCTTTAAGATTAGGGTTTTAGGGTTTTTACACACATATAATTCAATTAAATTTATATAAAGAGAAAATATAGTAAAAATAAGGAAAAAGTATGAAAAAATTATATATATAATAGCATAAGGGTTTTAGGGTTTTTATGTGTTTTATGATATATAGAAAATAGTCTTTAGGATTTTTAATCTATATAAAACATATGATTTTAGGATTAGGTCTTTGGGATTAGGAATTTTAGGTTTTAGGTCTTTAGGTCTTTAGGTCTTTAGGTTTTAGTATTTTAGATTTAAGTTTTTACTACACTAAGATTCACGCTTGTCCGAATGATAGCATCCTAATTCGGAACCAGTATGAGCATCTCCACGTATGCCCAAAGTTTGGAGCAAATATATTTAGAAAAGACCTTCTAGGCGAAGTAATCCCCACAATGGTTCTTCACCACTTTCCTATCATTCCACAAATTAACAACATGTTTGGATGCAAATATATAGCTGAGTTAATATCATGGCATGCAAAGAGGAGGTCTACAGAAGGTGTAATGCTAGTGCCTAGTGACTCTGATGCTTGGAAGCACATAGATACTAAGTGGTCAAAGTTTGCTACTGAGCCTCAATCCATACGTCTATGCCTAGCTATGGATGGAGTAAATCCATTTGGTTTAAGCAGCTCTTCATGGAGCACATGGCCTGTATGTTTGGTCATATATAACATCCCACCATTGTTGGCGACAAAGAAAGGTCATTTATTACTAGCTCTCATTATGCTAGGTAAGTATAAGGTAAAAAACATGGATGTATACCTTTCACCACATCTGGAAGAACTGCACATTTTATGGGATGGAATTACTGGGCATGACATGTCTCAACCTATAAGAACTCGCAAAGGGATGTGATTGGGAGTATACTAAATATGGTGCAGTATGGTCTCATGGATGATACTTTCGAATCACACAAATCGATAAAAATAGGTCTACTTTTCATAGAGGGGTGGTGGTGAACTTTCTCCAAAAAATTAGGGTGTGCAAGAGATGATAATGCTCAAGAAGGCCAACTAGATTATTGTGGAGTGATTCAAGATATCTTGAGACTATCCTTTAGGTAGTTTGACTACTTTGTTTTTTATATGAAATGGTTCAAAGTAGTCACCTGTGGAAGAAATGCAACACTGACATAGGATAAAAGTAGTTTTCTTCAAGTTGACTCCACAAAATTATGGACGGATGAAAGAGATACATTTGTACTTTCCGAACATTGTGAGCAAGTTGTTTTTATACCAGATTCAAAAGAACCAAAGTGGCTATTTGTTTTACAAGTCACCCCACGTATTACACAAATTTGTGAGAAGATAGATGTCAAAGAAAGCCCATCTGTAGTAGACTTAGAGATTCAGTCGATAGTCAAGGAGGAAAAGATCATTATTTGAGAAGAAGAGGTCCTTGAAGAAGACAAAATACAGGATGAAGCAATAGATGATGATCAAGAAGAAATTAGCATACCAAGTTATTTAGAAGTCATCAATATAGAGATAGATATTCTATGTGGATCAGATCTCCAAGAGGATGCTTGAATAGAGGAGTTTTGAATCAAACACTTATACGTACCAATTTTTGTTTATTTTTTTTGCTAGGTTCTTTTGTACACTATCATTTCTCTATATTACCTTTATAATCATACGCTAGTTATTTGAGTTCTTTTCTTACAGAGCACAATGGGAGACAGCCCTCCAGTCACTTGACATTCCATGATAGAGGAGCAGTTCTTAGAGTTCATCTCTCAGGTACCTCCCACGTATATGGCAGGTGCATCACAGTACTAGATCACTCGTGGTAGCACTCCCCCGGCGTCACTCTAATTGGTCTCACTCTTATCGGCCTCATTCCCGCGAATGTCACTCCTGTCGGTATCACTCCTATCGCCGTCACTCTTGTGGGTGGTGCTACTCCCATCGGAGGTATGTCATGACCACGACCATCTTTTCATCCATCCCCTATTGGCTCTAGTAAGCACGATACAAGTGTTGGCTCGTCTTGTAGGTCGAGGTCATGCTCTGGAGCAACAGGTTCTAGAAGTCGATCTACACATAGGTTTAGAGGAGGCGGCTATTGTTATATTCCAGAGATGTACATGCTTGGAGGAATAAGAAGTCGATTGCTTGGGGGATAGCCAAGGCCAAAAGCTAGAGAGTTCATATGAGGTACCTACTAATGATGACCACATGAGAAGAGGGATCTTACGGAGAACTCTAGATGGTGACTAGGCGAGGGCTATAAATAAGCTGGGAGGTGAGTCCTAGGCATGTCATTCTCCACTTCTCACATTTGGTATCAGAGCATAGAGAGAGGTTTTCAAAAATCTCGTAACTCTCTTTTTTGAGGCATTTCTTTTCCTTCCCTTGGCTCGATGGGCATGGATATGGTGAGGAATGAGTGTCCTAAGGGGGTATGCAGACATTGAGAGCATTTTTCCATGCATCATTGGCTTCATACGCGCATGGCGAGCTCCGATGTGAGATAAGTATGTTTCCACCAAACTTTCGAAGCCTGTTTTCTCTTTGTTTCTTCTTGTTTTTTGCAGGTCTGTTTGCGTTGCGATATAGAACGTACATTCCGCACATTTTGATATGTGACAAGGGGGGAGGGATCTTTGATCATTAAAGAGATACTGCTTCCAGAAATTCTGCAGCATATTCAACTTCGCATTCAAAGAAAGAAAGAGGAAAGGTTCTTAAACTCAAGCATACATACATAAATTTGTATATGTTTACACACACATACACAATCATGTTTGCTCACATAATGACACACATACGTAATCTAATTATGAATGTACTTATGCATTTGATTATGCATCTACACATATCTAAGATATAAATAAATAAAAAGACAGTTAGAGAGAAATAGATGAAAGCATGTAAAGGAGAAAGAGAAAGGATGAAAGAAGAGAAAGAGAGAAGAAGAAGGAGATCTTGCATGAGATAAATTGAGTATTAGAGAGTGAATGAAAAAATATTAGAAAAAGAGAGAAGAGTTAAGAAAGAGAAAAAGAAAGATTGGAAGTAAGAGAAAGAGAAAGGTTAGCATACCTACCTTCACTAAATAGTCCATAACTCTCTCATATGAAACCCAAATTATATGATTCCACTTGGGATAGAAAGTAGACGTCAAGATCTTTCCAATGAGCAGTTGAAAGCTATCATTGGATGATTAAAAACCACATGTAGATAGCATTTAATTCTATGCATATCTCTTTGAAGTGGCATGCTACCCACTCACCTAGCTTCATTGTTTTGGCCATAACTTCCTCATAGAATATCGAAATCAAGAAATTCAAGTTCGTATAGATTCTAAACTTTAAGACCTTTCTTTTGAGTGTCATAATCCATATTTGGACCATTGGAAGCCATCTCTGCACAAGCTTTTAGATAGCTATTGACTCGTGAGAAACCCTTTTTGAGTGAATTGAGTGTTCGATTATGATAATTAGGAGTTTTGAATCATAATTTGAACCATTTTGGATAGGAATGAAATAGTTTTAATACCTTTTCATCATAATTTTTGCTCTTAAATATATTCATTTGAATACGTTTTGCATCAAAGTTTACAATTATGGATTGTATTCTCTTCCAATTTTATGAAGTCAACATTGGAATGTGCATGAAAGCTAGTTTTTACATGAATTTATCTATGCACATAAAGTTACACTAACTTATGTTGATTCATAAAAGCATGCACAGATCTTGTTTGTGTGTTTTAGAATCTTTTGGAGGTATTGAAGGCAAAAAAAAAGGACATTGTAATGAGGGTGTGTAGTACCTAACAACACATTTTGGAAAAGTTTCTTATTTGCAGGTTTTTGGAGTAGAGAGAGAGTGGTTTGCCAAACACTAGGCGGATGCCTATCATTGTAAAGACTATTCTTATTCTTTTTCAGGCTTCATTTTCCTGGCGAAATGCTGCCGTAAATGTTGTAGCCACATGGCGTTACATGCCATGTGAGAACTAGAGTGATGTTGTGTTGTGTGAGAGAGGAGGTCTTACGTCTGCATAACTAAAAGCATATAAATTGATTGAAGTAGAGAAGAAGATGCATTTATGGATGCATGCATACATAGATGATATGATTGTTACAAAGTTGAAGTGCATGATGCATTTTCTATTTATAGAAGATCACTTTTATGTATCACCATGATGAGTTAGGGTGAGCATGAGGTATGTGATCAAGGTACCATGCATAGGAAAATTGTGCCTTTCAAAAGTAAAAGACAAGGTATATAGATCAAGAACAACTAAAATGTGTTTTCAACTAATAACGCATGAGCACATAAATTGTTTTTCATGCGAGTCTGTACTTGATATAGACATTTATTTTGAGTCGGTACAAGAGTGCTATGATTATTATCATCAATACAAGTATTAAATGCTTGTATACGATTGGTTGTGATGAGATTAATGAATGTGCAAGAAGCACAATGAATAGAATGACGTCCATAGATATTCACTTTCACTAAAAGGTGGATACTATGTAAAGAGTTGATTGTTCAATGAGACAATTTGGATAGTTAATTGATTTGCATTGATGTATATGATCATTATATGCATGGATAAATATCCATGTCATAATCCATCCAAGATAATGAATGAGTTTGTTTAATCATAAGGTTTAACATCTCTCATCATTTTTAGATTTAAAAAAATGATTGAGCAAATAGTTAGTGAGGTAGCAGCCTCATAGAGATTTGGATGCTACTTTTTGCGGGAATGCCCAAATTTATTGAAATTTTGAGGGTAAGTAGCTCCTAAGATTTTCTTGAATCTGACCAATTTTAAAGTAATTTGGAGACTTTAAGATAGGTCAAATGACTTCTGCACTAAAAGTGCTGCTAGTAGAGGTAGAGGCCTGAAACAAGTGACATAGGCTTGTTACAAAGGGCATTTCGCTTAATTGGTACACGCAAATGGAATGATTTTTGTTGGAAATGAACAACTAATATATGCACTTTGTGTACACCAATTTTCATGATTTTTGAAGATCATTTGATAAGTCAAAAGATCTCTTCACATGAAAGTGCAGCCTCTGGAATTTATGAAATGATCAGAGACCATGTCACCTAGACGTGCTTGGTTCTCTTATCTCATTTACTCTAATTGAATGATTTTTTTTCCTAACATTAGCTACGCACCTCAAGATGAGGGATATAAAATTTCAAGATGAAATGTTTCTCCATTTAGGAGATATAAAGAAAAAAGTAAAAGTTAGCCTCTGATATAGAGGCTTAGAATTTTGGTCATTGTGAAAGATCCAAATGTACAACTTTTATGAAACATATATCCGTAAAATTAGATAGTAGTAGATAAATTCTATTAAAAGTTGGTAGTAATTGGATATCAGTTGATAGGTCAAAAGATCTATTCTTCTCAGACCAATCTCTGGCGAGGATTTTCCAAAGAGTGATATATGTGTCTGATGAGTACATGATATTTTCCTATTGAAAACTCCAATTTCAAAACTTTTTGTTGCAGAAGAGACTCTAGTGTAGACCCTATGTTATAACCTAAACTCAAGAATTTTGCAAGTGATGTTCATAGTTATAAGATATTATAAAAGTGTAGCAGTAGTGTTTCTAGGCTCACCTAAGCGCAAGTGTAGTAGAGATAGAGTTATACTTTTGAATGAGTATTTGATTTCATTTTAAATTGAACTTTTGTGAGACCAAACTAGATTAGATGATGTAGATTTTGACGCAAAGAAAAATGAAATTTTATTTTTTTTTTATCAGTCTAACGGCTTCAAGAAGATGACCCTGTACATTCTTAGAGTTAGTTATCAAGTGTTTGACCCTTCTAGTAAAATGGTCATAAAACTCTGAGAAAATATCCAAATCAAGTGATTTTTGTGCCTAGTTAAAGCTTGGGAAAAGTTACAAAAGTTTGAAAAGTTTAATAGATTTTGGATGGGTAAATGTTAGTTAAAATTAAGATTTAATCCGCTACTGTTGAAAATTGTTTATGTAGGAGGCATTGTTGAAAGGAAAACACTTTTCACAAGTTTTTTATGATATTTTTTTGAGATAGTGTGATCACCATGGGCTAGCTAGGTCCTAGCTACGTGTTGATTGATCATTGGTTTTTGGTGGCCATTCTCAATATGACAGAGGACACTATGTCGAAATTTTCAAAAATATATATAATGCCATGAGAGCATGGAACAGGAGAACTTTGATAGTTGTTCTCAATTCATGTAATTGGATTCATACAAGTTGTATAAATTCCAATTTCTTATGATTTAATATTTGATTCAAGTCGCATGAGTTGATATTTGATGCAAGCTGCATCCTTCACAACTCTAGTTGAGTTGAATTTTTGAATAGTTTCTCAGTTCTCAACTGAAGATGAGTTGATGTTACAGATAGTTATGAGTGACAGAGTCATAGGAATGACTCTATTCTTTCCACCGAGGGAAGGAAACACTTCAGGAACACTTCATGATTTCATTATTATTATTTATAGTTGTGAGTACTCACCAGTTTATTCTTATCATTTTTGAGAGAAGTGTTCTACTTTAATCTCATACACGCATCTATGTGGGGTATAAAGTTTGGTGGTATGGGTCATCAAACTTTGTATTCTACCTAGGTGTAGGACAGATGGTATGTTAGAGAAGTCTCTGAGATTGTAATTTTTATATGATTTGGAGTTCATCTGTATGACCTTTTCGTATCATCTTATTATTACACAACAGAGGGGCAGTTGAGACAGTCACTCTGTATGTGATCGCAAACAAGGCAAGTGTGTAGGCCAGCAGCCTAGAAGCAGAAAGGCAAGGTTTGCACATAAAAACTATGAATAGGCAATTGCATTGAGAAGAAATTTATAGAGTACGTACTACTTTATTTGATATGCCTAAGAATAGGCAATGGTTCATACATAGTGTGTATGAGGTGAGCTAGATGCTTAGCCTAGTGGGCTATGAGTGTGCACACATCTACTTATCATTATTCTGGGTATTTTGTGGACTCAGATTATGGTCGTCAGTATATCTAGGAGTGCCAGATTATTACAATAGCTTTCTTGAGACACCTCATTCCTAGTTAGGAATGATTTGATCATAGTGACGATTAGATGGTGGTCAGACATAAAGCAAGTTTCATCCACTTGGAACATCTTGCATGTTATTATTGAGAAGGCAGTGGTAGTTCCACTAATTGCTATACTTTCTTAGCACGTCTTCACTTGGCATGGTGGATTTGATTCCAGAGAGTGGATTAGGATTTAATTTGTATGGGAAATATTTTGATCCATAGTTTGGATTATCATATATGATAGATCAAGATTTTGATCCATAACTTGTATATTATATATGACAGATCGAGCTTTTGATCCATAGTTTGGATTGTCATATATGACAGATTGAGCTTTTGATCCATAGTTTGGATTATTATATATGACACATCGAGATCTTGTTCCGTAGTCTGGATCATTGATAGATTGTCATCTTGGATTCATAGTTTGGATCATGATGAGATTTTCTTGATTTTTATTTCATTACAGTGAGTAAATCAAGCAAATTTACTTGAGCTTAAAGATTAAGGATTATTTGGAAAAGATTTCCATTTATCTTTAATAGTTTTCAATAGAGATTTGGGACATAGTCATATTATTTTGGATTAGCATAATAGTTTTCATTACTCTAGTCGAGTAAGTGATTTTGCAGAATTATACCATATGACAAGCTATCAATGGGTATTCTAAGGAGACAAGGGCAAGTTGCCAAGGTTTCCATAGGTGACAAGCCGTCACAAGTTAGTGGTCAAGGTCTAGGCATAGGGAGTCCAAGGATATTCCGAGTACTTATGCTGCGGACATATGGACTCATTGGGCCTCAGAGGGATTCCTACAGTATGCCCAAGGCAAGGAATACTATTTATGGATGGAAATGCTAGATAGGAAGCATAGAGATGAGTCGTTCTCTTTTGATTATCTAGTATTTCAGACGTCTAGTACACTCTACTCTTATTATTTGGAGTCACAGATTCTGATTCCCACGCTTATAGCTCCTTCTATATCATTGAGGACAATGATCTTTAGAAGGGGGAGAGAGTGTTATATTCCAAAGATGTACGTGCTTGGAGGAACAAGAAGTTCCTTGCTCGCGGGATAGCCAAGGCCAAAAGCCAAAGAGTTCATACGAGGTACCTACTCATGATGACTAGATGAGTAGAGGGATCTTAGAGAGAACTCTAGATGGTGACTAGGCGAGGGGTATAAATAGGCTAGGAGGTGAGTCCCAGGCATGTCATTCTCCACTTCTCACAACTATTGTGGAGGCAGTTTGAGAGACGTTGTATTGCCCACTTCTACTCCTAGAATGAGTACCTCACATTTAGGTACGCCACATGGTACACCACATGGAACACCATGTATATCTTGGGGTGTTCATGACCATGATGACTCCAAGGTGTATAGTATGCGAGATGGAGCTCTGATGATGGATGCATCCAGAAAAGCAATGTGTCAACATATAAGACAGCTTCGCTCCATACAGTTTGGACACTCTATCATGTTGAAATGGACTGAACAAGATAAAGATCGAAAGAATTATATTACAGAGATGATTTATCGGGAATTTCAGCTAGCACATGGGCAACCTCTCATGAATGTTCTTTGTTGTAGGACTGTTGATATGGAACATTCTCTCCATGCGTATGGAAGTGGTGCACCAAAATTTTGTATTTGATTCTTATATGGCAATGGATTGCCACATTTTGTAAAAGCCTCGTATATGAAAGTGGTTTGCCACACTCTTGTACATGCTTCATTTATGAAATATATAACTCTTTTTGTACATGGTTCATGGTTCATGGTTCATTCTAGTTATCTCTTTTGTGTCCAATAATATTTTGCTTTATGAAATCATATTTTGGTTGCCATTACAATACACATCACACGTACTTGGTTTTTTTTTGGCAGAGTGTATTGTCTTTTGTTAAATAACATCATGGTAATGTTGCTATAGCAAAAGACAGCACACTTTGCCCCAAAAAAAATTTGTAGATATGGGCATCGGTATAAGCGATGGTAGTCCGAGTAGGATCATCTGAATAAGCGTTTGTACACCTAGCAGGCATCAGTATATGCGACGGTACACCTAGCAGAGGCACCGGTATAATCGTCGGTATGAGCGTCGGTATTAGCGACGCTCATACCGACGATTATACCGATGCTCATACCAACGGATATATCGATGCCTATATTGGCACTTTAATTCGGATGTGCATACTGACCCCTACATCGACGTCGGGGCAAAAATACGCTCGTTCAATTTCCTCAATAAAGCCCTCTGTATACGGCCGATCTTTTGTAGTGAGGTTTCCCATGTAAACATTTTATCCATTTCTTTCTTGATAGTGTTTTTCTACAAGTTCCACTCAACCACCTATCTGGACCAACTTAGAAGATCTTCTAGATTCTTACGGATCATATGTTGTATGGAAACGAGTCCAATTTCAAAACCATTGCTTATGAAATGAGATATCGTTACAAGATATAATTTACTTGTTGAACTGAAGTTGGTTAGAAAAATGTATCGTAATATTATAGTGGCCACATCTCAAAACAATAGTAGAGTTACATAGATTTATGTTATTATCGTGTAACTATTGAACGTTCCTCTTAAATGTTAAGAAAAGGACTTTTATATAGAAAATGGATGCTATTAAAGGTTCCTTGAAAAGTAAGATACCAATTGTTGAAAACTCAAAACACGGAATCGCTAAAGAACTCTATATCAATGCCTATTTCCAGTTTTAATATTTTAACTCAAAAAAGAATTTACTATGATAATGAAAGCACCTAACTTTGTAGCAAGATTTGTGCTAATTCAATGAAAAAAATAAATTTTATTATCAATTGATAGGAAATTATATTGATTAGTGCCTATTCTCAAAGGATGGTGTCATTATCTAATGGGGTACTTAAGTAATAATAGATTTTGATGAAGAGAGCATTAAAATTTTTCTAAACCAACTTCTTCTAAAGGATAAGAAATTAATATGACTTAAGATGTTTTTAAGGTTTTCACTATAAATTGAAATCTAGAAAATTTAAATGCAAGATGTTTTCAATGCGTTGAGCTTCATTTTTAGGTTCAAGACTCTCAATACTCGGGTCACGTGACGCCAGATAACACGGGACTTGGGGCAGTCAAAGAACAGGTGAGCTAAATCTTCGATGCATCGATGATAATGCTTACACCATGGCGGCACACCACAGATTTTGTTAGCCCTTTCATTGGACCAGATACCTCTATGCAAGATCTGCCACATGAGAACAGACTTTTTGACCTCAATTAGGGGATGCCAAATAGACATGAATTTTAGTTCCCACCGAAGTCTGGTCAAAGAAAGGCATCATCTCTTGTTAAGAGTGTGGTGAACATCTAAGCTCTCTTTGAAGTTGGGGGTTATGGATAGCTTCTTACCATTTCTCCATTTGAGGCCCTCCAGGCAAAGAAGATCCTAACCGCAGAGAAGGCAGGTAGTTGAGAAGTCCCATGCTAAACACCTGCTTTGAAGCAGAGTCCTTTCATCAATGGTAACAATAAGTCTCGGATCCAAGTCTTTGAACCTAATCCACTGGCTAGTCTTTTGTTTCCAGAGATGTTTCCACTATTTGAACTCCTTGTTCCATAACGGCTTTGCAGTTTGGAGGCTCCAAGACTCCACCCCCCTAATGTCACTGATCGGGAACCAGATAGAGTCATTTTGTCTTATCCTAGCCATCCACTTCCACTCTTCACTGATTCTGATGAACTGTTTGGCCTTCTTCCATAAGGAACACACGAGGCTAGAGCCTTTAGGGGACACCGGGTGGGGGGAGAACAAAAGCGTGAGAATTCTTATGTACTTCCAACCAGGATGGCACTTAGGTAAGGTCTTCCGTGTTTCTGAAGATCAATTTAGCCCAGGAGGACTCCCTATTGCTCCAAGCCTTTGTAAGCCACTTTGCCGCTAGCTTGTCAGCCAACCCAACAATATCCAAAATTCCCAAGCCCCTTGAGTCTTTAGGGCTAATGCAAGTTTCCCATTTCATTTTGGGAATCCCCCTACTATTGGGGTCCCAGTCCAAAGGAAGTTTTTGCAGATTCTTTCCACTTTGGCCAAGTCTTTCTCCTTAGGTCTCCAACATGAGATAAAGTAAGTAATTGTAGATAGCATAAATGTGTTAACAACCATAGCACGCCCAGCCAAGTTGATTTGCATACCTTTCTAATGAATTAGCTTGATATCCAGCTTGGATAGCACCCAGTTCCAGCGTTGGTCCATTGAGATGTCGAAACCCGTCGGAATGCCAAGGAGACGGAAGACTTGACCTCTAGGGATAACTTGACACCCCTGATCCACCAACAATTGGGGAGTAGGCCCACTGATTGCTCTAAGAGTAGTTTTAGCATGGTTGATTTTTTAACCTGACACGACATAAAAGGTGTCGAGGCACCACCAAAACACCTCAATGCTATTTGTATTGCTATGCACAAAGCCATTCATGTCATCAGCAAAGAGTCTCCCAATCATTTGGCCGTGATTTAGAGGTAGGGAAAGACTCTTGAGATTGCCAGCGTCCATGTTATGCTTTAATAGGTGATTGAGTCCATTCGAGGCGATAGCAAAAAGTAAAGGAGCTAGAGGGCAGCCTTGCCTAATTGATCTTTTAAAACGAATGGGCTCAGAGAGCTTACCGTTGATATTTATTCTAGTTGAAGCATTTCCAAGAAGATTGGAAACCATCTTCGTGAACTTTTGGCTACATCCAAGGTCTTTCAATGATTGAAGAATAAAGTCCCATTCCAATCGGTCATACGGATCTTTAGCAGACTCCTCAGCAAAAGCAAAGCCTTCCCAAATATCGACAATTGCTTCAAGTATAGATCTACCTTTGATAAAACATTTCTGGTCCTCGCACAGCCATGACTTTAGATGACAAGAGATTCTGTTGGCGATATCTTTTGCAATTATCTTGTATCCTGTTTGGAGCATGGTAATCGGACGTGAATTTTCAAATTTGTTCTTATCTCTTCTTTTGTGGATTAACTTGATGACGCCATTATTAAGACACTCAGGGAGGGCACCAAAGAAGAGGGCCTCTTGCCACAGCGAATGCAGTGGGGTGGCCATCTCATGTTTGAAGGACTTGAAAAACTCATTGGTGAGGCCATCCGGACCCGGACTTTTCCCATTGGGAAGGGCATCAATCACCTCGATAATTTCATTCTCGGAAATATTAGCATCCAGCAGAGCAATCATGTTCAGTGGGATTCTAGATTGAGCAACCCTTGAGATGGTTGCCATGGAGTCGCACCTGTGGGGGGAAGGAGGAGTCGAGACCCCGAGAAGATTGGTAAAGTGCTTGACGATGATAGATCTAATTTCAACTTCTGTGCTACATTCGGTTCCATTGTTATCGACCAATAGGGGGATGGATTCCCTAGCTTGTTTCCTTTCAAGGATGTTACACATATTTTTTGATGGTTTGTCAGCCCTCCCCGCCCACCAATCTTTGAAGAAAATTTGAAGATTTTTCCTTTGAACCTCCTCCTCTAAATCTTAGTCTTCCCCTGATTTTCAAAAGACCTTGTTGGCAATGTAACTTACCTTTGTTGACCTCTTCTTCAAGCCGTGAGAGCCTCTGGTACACTGTTTCTCTTCTTTTCTTCCGGATATCTCTTATGGCCTTTTGAGTCATGATCAGAATTTTTCGAGTCTTTTCCACCGTGCTTCTCCAACACTTAGCCGCTTCATTACAGTAGGCAAAGGCTTCCGCCCACACTTCAGAAATTTCTTGGTGGACAGAGGGGAGGGAAAAGGATGTCTGACAAGCATGAAACCAAGGGGCTTTTTGGACCATGGGAATCGGTTTGAAAGATAGAGTAATCGGGTAGTGGTCCGAGATAGTCAGGTCCATGTGTTGGGAAATCAAAGGAATACCCCACTGAAGTATGGTGTTCTGATCGGTGTTACATCTATCAAGTCTTGCTTTCCTCAAAGAGTCCCCCAATTGGAGATTTGACCAGGAGAACCCCTTCATGTCTTTCACCTCGACCAGGTCCAGATGGAGCTTGATTTTATCCCATAACTCTTTCTCCTAACTGTCAATAATTTTTCCTTTTTTATTCCATCGGTCCTCAGGAAACTCAACCATGTTGAAGTCCCCACAAATTAGAACATTATGTGAAAGGGAGTCGAGGGAGGCCCAAGTATCCATTCTATGTGCTTCTCCATTAGGGGCATAAATTGAGACCACAATGAACTGGAACAGGAACCCGATAGAGGCAGCAATCCAACGATGGTTCCGACCTTCAGAAGCCGAGGTCACATTGCGAGACAAGGAGTGACTAATACCGATAGCAGCACCCCCCGTCCCCCTAGGGTGAGAAGTAGAGAACCAAAGGTGGTTCCGAGAAATGCATTTAAGCCGTTTATGGAGATCCTCTCCGTCGATTTTAATCTCTTGTAAGCAGATAAAGTCAGGGTGGAGACACTTGTCATTGAACCACTGGCCAAGAATCCCCACTCTTGACGGGTCACACACACCCTTGACATTTAGTGATGTGAATTTCATAATTGATGGTTGCCCTCTTTGAGGGGAGGGACCCAATCTTTTTTCTTCTTGTGGTCTTCTTTTTTCCTCCCAACTTCTTGACTTAGGATCCTACTCTTGAGAGGGCTCTTCCAAGGCATGCCTAAAGGTTGTTTTCCTTTAAGCTTTGACTTTTGTTGCAGTAATCTTGGAAAGCATACCGGAAGGGTAGGAGCAAGAGAGGAGCTTTCGCTGTCTGGATTGTCTTCATTGCTAGTAGTGAAGCCTTCCTCTTTACTCGTGGTGTATCCTTCTTGGTTGTCTTCTTTGCTGTTAGAGCACCCAAGTGTATTATTAGTGGGGTCTTCTTCATAGTGGTTGTCCCCTAGGAAGTCGACCTCATTAATCTCCTTTTCTAGGTTACAATACATGTTACTTGAGGGGGCAATTATCGTAGTGTTCCTTGTTGTTAATCTTCGAGGGCTAACTTTCCTCCTGCGTCTTACTTCAATGAATCCTTCTAAATCCATCTCAGCAACGCGAGTTCCCTCTTCTTCCTCCATCGGAGGGGGATGACCCCGAGTGTCATCTTGGGGGAAAGGATCCAGGGTCCCATCTGGTTTAAGCTTATTTTTATTGGTACTTTTCTTCAGGGGGCATTCTTTGATCCTATGACCTTGATGCCCGCACCGAAAGCACGCGTTTGGCAAATTCTTGTAAGTAACCTCTTGTGTCCAGGTCTTACCATCTCCATAATTTATGGAGATTTTCAAGGGAAGGACCTAGTTCAGGTGTATTTCAACGTAGATTTGTGAGTGCCATCTTGCATTGAAAGAATGTTGAGCACCATCGTAGCTTAACCCCCCCAACAACCTCTCTTGAGACCATCCGGCGACCGATCGGTGAAATGATTTCATGAAGAAATGCATACAAAAAGTAAGGCAGGTTCGGAAGCTCCACCCAAAGCGGGTAACGAAGGGGCTATTTGACCTGTTCGGAACAAAGTGTGGGGTCCACTTAAGAAGGCAAAGGGTGGACCGGCCCACTTGCCAGGAGCCGGCTTGCAGGGCTTGGAATGCCATCTCTTCATTCTCAAATACTAGAAGCAGGTGATTCGCCGGCAGGAATTGACATTTGTAGACAATTAGGTAGCGCAAGAGCCACTCCTTGCGAAGCCAAGTTCTCACACTTTCAAGAGGGGGCCTAGAGCCAAACATTTGACCGATCAGACAAGTTTTCATCAGTTCTTCTTGCTTTGCCGCCACAAACTCCTTGCACAAAGAGACCACCAGTGGTGCGACGTCAATTGGGACGGAATCCATCTCAAGGGGGCACACGGACTGTGGGGGAGCCACATTGCTCAGGACAAAGGAGGGAATAAGGGACGACATCTTAAAGATAAAAAAATCCCCCTCAAAGCCACTAACAGCTTTCTACTCTTTTCGGGCCTCTTTCTTTCTATTCTCTCTTTTTTAGCCTTATAAAATCACTTAAAACGTATGATTCTGAATGACTCTTTACTCTGAATGACTCAGAAGCGATGCCCTATGGAAACCCTTTAGGAAATCCCTTTAAACCTGTTTTTTTCCCTTTGAATAGATCAAACTAGCACACGACTGCAGCTTTTACTTTTTACAAGCTACTGATTTTCCTTTTAAAGAGAAAGAGAACTTTAGGCATGAAGCACGCGAGGGCCCAGTGAAAGAAAGAAATATTAATTGATCTCTGAATGCGACGACGCTATACTGAAAGCGCCTCGGACTGGAAATGTGGCCTTTATCTTCACTGGAAAAAGCGATTGCCGCCATAGCAAGAAATCGCGATTGTCACCACCTCAGGAAAGCGTGAATGTCAGATCAGTGAGGCAGCGATTGTGAAGCGACACACAATCGCGATGACACAACATCGCGATTACCAAGGGGACACAAGCGCGATTGTAGGAGGGCGAAGAAACGAGAAGCCAACTGCGATTTCCGGGAGACGCACAAATACGAATGCCAAAAGACACACAATCGCGATTGTCAAGGGGACACAAAATCGCTACTGTAGGAGCCAAAGAATCGTGAAACCAATCGCGATTGCACGAGCCAATGATGGTTCACACAATCGCTAGGCCGACGACGACGAAAAAACAACACGTTAAAACTCACAATCGCGATGCATCTTAGAATCGCGATGCTCAAAAGGAGCAACGTCGCGATACTGAAGCAACTCACAATCGTGATGAAGAAACCGTCAAGCAGATCGTGAAGCTGAGACAGACCGGTCCCAATCGCGATGCATCAGATGTATTTGCCTCTTTTATCTGTTTGTCCTTCCGCATTCATTCATTCGCAACAGACACACTTTGGTCTGTCAATATTTTACACGCTGTAGTTCTGCACGTGAACTTTGTCGTCCGAGTAACAAATTTGTAACGCTTGCATCGTTTTCTCTGCTGGGCAGGCTATTCGGTACTTTCTCGAGTCATTCGCTAGCAGGGCAGAGAGAGGAGGATTCACGCCGTTAGAAATAGGAGTCCAAAAATGTCATTAGAAACATTCCAATAATATAAGTAGCTCTTTAAACTTGCCATTATAATCGCTCAATGAATATAAGCGCTTTTCTTGTGATGTGATGACGAACTACGCTGGCGTGAAAGCGCTTATTCTGATATGTATGTATGGTCCATAAAAAGACACAAGATAAGATAGAGACTATGTATGAGCAATCTACCCAAATGTCTGCTTGGGATTTCAAACACGTCTTGCTTCTGTTATTCTTCGACGATGTAGAGTGTACAAAGAAATTGAAGGAATATAGAAAACACTGACCCCACAACCCTTCTCTTGTCGAGTGCCGAATCTCTTTCCATTTCCTAATCTTCATCGAGCATTCTGAGGAAAGCTCGGAATATTTCTTGGGCAAGTTTCGAATATTACGTTGCCCACGTCTTTCTGTGCTAGCAGCAGACTATGTATTGCTAGAGAATAGTGTTTAAAATGAGGCACGTACAGAAGGAACGATTTTCTAAGAATGTCGTCCAAAATGATGCGTACATAGAAGAAACAGCGCTTTGTTCTTTGAACATAACTTTTCTCGCCAAGCCCTTGGCCCATGTTGCTTGTAATGATGCACTGTCTATTCAAAGTTTTTCACTGGAAAGTGGGGGATAAAGCGGTCTCGTGTGAGCTGCTCATTTTAATTTCACGCCAAATGGAACAGCTGACCTATGACCGAACTATGAACCAAAAAGCGAAAAAAAAGGAAAAAAAATTGTATCAATCAGCTTGAAAGTAAGGTAAAAAACGAGAAGCCATTTACTTCAAAAAACAAAAAATACAGAGGGGGAATCAGGCAAAGCCATTCCTCCGGAAAATTTTAGGCATCATCCTAAGCCATGGTTCATACAAGTACAATTCTTTTACTATGCTCGAGGCTATCATTGATGTTTCGAAAGGTATAGTTTTCATGGAAGAGTCCGATCAAGATGTCCTCTTCCTTAAGAACGACTTCGACAAAGCTTATGACAGACTCAAATTCATTCTCGAATCTCTGAAAGACCTAGGCTATGATGAGAAGTTCATTAAGATGATCTCAATGTTGCAAGGAAATATGTCAGTGCAAAGTGACATCAATAGAAAGCTTTATCAAGCTATTCGATTAAAATTTTTAATCAAGAAAGGATGCCCCTTGCCCCCTCTTCTGTTTGAAATGGCTGCTAATGATCTCAGCTACCTTATTAAACATCATCCACCTTCACGTCTTATTAAAGGCCTCTTTCATCCACTCAATCAAGACCAAATGATCATCAAAATTAAAGTCTCGGAGAGTGGGCCAAGGCCAAACTTCAGGCTTAAAAAAAGAACACCAAATGATCATAAGAATCTTTGCCAATGACATGGATGCTTTTGTACATAATGATCCTGCCAGCATTGATAGCTTTCAATGTTGCCTAAACTTATTTTTTGAGGCTTCTGGCTCAAATATAAACCATCCTAAAGCTACTTTCAGGGCAGTTCTAGGACATCCACCTTAAATTCCTTTTCATCATGGTTGTCACTTGATTGTAAGGAACAAATCTTTTGCTTGTTAGGTATTTAGATGGGATTCGACCTTTAGATAGGTCAATGATGGAGCTTGGCTCTTTCAAAGCTGGCTAAGAAGTTTGTGTATTGAAAAGGTATACATATCAATCTAGTGAGGCTAGCTATGGTGGTTAATACATTCCTTCTTTCTTCAATTATTTAATTTTTCTTTTGCTAGAGACTCAAGAGATTCTCGAATTGGAAAGAATTTGTAGAAATTTTATATGTACAAGAGATTCTAACAAAAGGGGTGTCTTGAAAAATCACTGGGCTACTTGCATAAGCCAAAAAGATCAAGGTGGTTAAGGCATTCTAGACATTCAAAGAATGCCCAATAAGTTAGTAGTCAAGTGGTTGATTAAGCATGGAGCAATAGGGATGCCTCTTTGACCAAACTGATTTTTTAGAAATTAGAGTACTGCTCTTAGGCTTGTGGGCCTTCTAGGGTGGGAGGAACTTGATCTTCGCAATCTTTTTCTCTCCCCCTATGAGGTAAATCTCAAAGGCTCGAGCTCAGTTTTCTCCCATTCAAGAGTTGGAAAAAGTTGAAACAGCTTGTCAAGATCAATGAAGAATGCAAATGGGCAACTATTATCAGACAAAATAATTCGATATGGTTTTCTATCAAGGGTAATAGAGGCATCAAGAGATGGAGACTTTAAACATTTTGGAAGCTTTGAAATAAAGGTTTCCATTTGTGGAAACACCTCTAGAATCAAGAAACATGCCAATGGATTAGATTTGAGGACATTGACTCGACTACAAGAGTGGACTATGAAGAATGGTGCTTGTTGGACAGAAATTTCCATGCTTGAGAGTGCTTGAAAACTTGCCTCATTGTTGGGCATGACTTCCCTCACTTTGAGGGTCTTAGATGGCACAACAGTAACAATCTATGAAAAATTTTGACATTCAAGAAAACTGTGGACTTTCATGTCATGCCTAGTAGGAGACATTATCCGGATTGGTCATGTATGAGGTGGAATTGAAAGTTCCGATCCCTTTGGTATCCCCTCATCAAGGTAAAAGACTGAGTTCTTATGTGGGAAATCCTCCACCAAGGAAATTGGACCTATATAAAAGCTAACAAAATTTGGGGAGCCCCTTCATGGTGTAAACGATGCGTTTGTGGCAAGGAGAACTTGGGACACCTCTTCTTTTCATGCACCAAGTCATTGTCGATATCATAGACCCTTGGGAGAATCATGTTGTTGTAGGGACAAATCAATTGGATGCAAGCATTATTAAGTGAAGCGATCAACATTTCCTTAACACTATGGAATCTTATAAGAGGTGAGACCCTCTCAAAGATCTAGAAAGAGAGATGTTGTAATAAAGTAAGTCTATGATCTAAGGGTCTAGCGGGTTCAGATAGATCTGAAATCGGACACCATTTGGTCAACCGTGTGTATGACCAAAGATCTCGAGTCTAGACTTACTAAAAGGTCATTTACTCTTGTAACCAAGTGATTCACTTAGCTTAGTGGTTAAGTTTCAAGGGTATGAGGGAGAAAGTCTTGGGTTCAACCCCCATAGGATACATGGGGAGAGTGTTTTTACCTAAGAGCTCGAGAACCTTCTAGAAGCATCCACTTGGGTTAACTCTAGTTAACATGGACACTTGGCGCACATGCAATTACATCGCTGACACATGGGTGGTTAGTATCCACCTGCCCAAGCAGGGAGTCCCCTAGAGAGAGCTATATATAGAGGCATTTGGTTGGGAGGAGAGTCATCTCTCTAGCACGTGGTGGTCATAATCTTGCATTGGTATCAGAGCCCTAGGAAAGCTCCCATTGTGACCTTGATGGCTCATCATCATCATCATCCATCTCTAAGAGAGTTCTCATGGAGAGAGCTATATATAGAGGCATTTGGTTGGAGGAGAGTCATCTATCTAGCACGTGGTGGTCATAATCTTGCATTGGTATCAAAGCCCTAGGCAAGCTCCCATGGTGACCTTGATGGACCATCATGATCCATCTCTAAGAGAGTTCCCATAAAAAACTTTGGCGGATATTTTCTCATCATTCTATCTATCTTCTCTCTATTTTTGAATTATGATGGCATCATGAGTAGCGGCAGTTTTTTTTTCAGGGGTGTGCCAATATTCATCCCGATTTTCTCTTGGAGGCATATCTAAAGCTAGAGGTTGCAAAATGGAAAGCTATATGCAGATGATGGCAAGCAAGGCTTGAACCTGCAATGTCGATAAGAAGCATATTTCTTTTGTCCATGAGAACAAACGATCATGTTGATAGGGTTTGCATTTGATCTTTTTATAGCTTGATTTCATTCAAGATTTGAACTTTTGAGGTCGTGCTGCTGATACTGACCCTCTACCCACTAGATAATTCAAAGTCGAGGATGCCGAATGTGCAATTTCAATAATTATGTACCCAACAATGCAGAAGCTCATCAAAAGCAACATGGAGAAGAATATTTTCACTACAACGAGGTCTCCAACTCGCACCCCAACTCCGAGCATGTTTCTCTATCCACAAGAGCGATCAGATTCCTTGTTATCGGTAGTTTATCATAGATTGATATGATACATTAAACAACGCCGTAGGACTCGGTAGATCGCATGGGGATATCATCGATATAGAATATTGTGCATCAGAGGAGTTGATCTCTCCATGTTGATATGCCAAGACATCCAGTTATCCCCAATGCCAAGCTTCAAATATATCAGAGTTAAGATAAGTAATGGCTGCATCTCAGATCCAAAAATTCGAAGGTTAAACTATTCCGAGCTGAAGGCAATGAGGAATGTAATTCATCTCCACAGCCTCATGAATGTGCAAGCTAGCCACAAGCCCGTAGTTCTCTTGATTATGAGTTCTTTAAGGCCTGAAAATCCACTTTATGATTTGCTGCTACAGAGGATAAACTCATGGAGTTATATGAGTGAAGAGAGACAAAGGCTTGTCTAACAATAAGGAAATCCCAAAGTAGCTACGAAGCATGCATCAAAGGATGGAGAATGGCTTTTCCTTTGGAAAATGGAAGGACGTAGCTAATTGGGAGATAAGTATTTTTCAAATTGATGTTTTCATACTTGCTTGACTTGTTGCTTTCATGTAGCTTGCATCTAAACATTATTGAATCATGGTAGTAGTCTTCATTTGTTATAATGATTTTGCAAACGCTACGAATTCAGTGAAAGCTAAATGGATATAGCAATATTTGGAAATACATCAAGTACTAGCATGCATCTACAAAAGAATATTGGTGCATTTCTCCTTTTCAAAGAATGTTGTCATGCACAAAACACGTTTTCTTCTTGCTTGAAAAGATATCTAATGCTCAAGTTTATGCACATGAATAGTCATATCTTTTTAAAAAAAGTTAGCAAGTAGAATGTATGTGCATAGATGATTCAGAAAATGCATTTTCAAGCTCAAGAATTACTTGATTTAAGTTTGGTGAGAATGCCAACACAAGCATGCAAGAGCATGCATATGCATATGCATGATTGTTTGCTAAGTAGTTTAATAGTTATACTTTCATTATCCCCTTTTTCTAACTTGGCCATGCAACTCAAGTAGCTAATTTGTTTTATTCAAACATGATACTTAGGTATCACAAATTATGAGTCTTGATTAGGAAAAGTAGGCCCTTCGAAAGTCAGGTGCGCAATTTTCTTGATCATTGGAACAACAAGAAAATGGGTGTGCTTGGAAGTTTCCATGATGCATCTACGTTTATGAGAAAACTTAGAGATTCCTAACGACAAGACCAGATGTAGTCGTTAGCTTGGATTTAAAAAATCTACATCTAAGAAGGATGAGAAGAGTTTCCTTAGATACTTAAGCACTTTTTAAATGAATGCCTTTATTTGATATCTAATCCCAAGACGTGATCAAAATCAAATAAAACTAAATGGAACTTACACTATTTGAACATTGAAAGTTCAAAAGATAGTTGTTCTATTCCATAAGTGGCATCCTTGGTAAGGATGCAAAGTGCTAAGAAAAACTATGAAACTTTTGAATGTTCTCATTTGTTTCCATTCCAAAGAGTCATGGAAATCAAAGGTTGAACCTTAGCATCAACTGAACTTTCATGTTCAATACGAGGATGTTAGGTTTCATGATTGCATCTCAGGTAATGATGCAACTTTCTAAGCAAACATGGAAACTTGAAAGAACTCTTTGAGAGAGTTATGTTTTGGTTCTATTTAAGCTAATTGAAGGTTAAAGAAAAAACCTCAGCAAGCGATCTTTAGGAAATGACATTAGTTCCTAAAGACATGAATCGAACTATGAACTTTTCATTTAGTAATACAAAAATCCAAAATATGGTTTCAATCCATGAACGTTTCCTAACCAAGCTTTAAAGCTCAAAGTTATGTGTTCATAGTAGCATTACTATTGGATCAATTATCAAAAGATGCTTCGAATTTAAACATAATTTTGATTGTTGAAATATAAAGATACTCTAGTAACATCTAAAGATTGACCAATAATAATGAATTTTCTATCAAACTCAAGAAAGGGAATCAATATCACATAAATGAAATTTCAAGCCAAACTTTCATAGTGGAATGGGAAACCATATCCTAAAGGTGATACTTATTGTCTAGTTTGATACTCAATAGATAAATAACTAAATCAGTAAAGTTTTTGGATATTGTTTGAAAGTCTAAGAACTTCTTTCAAATATCTTTTCGGCATTGCAAAAGATTCCAAGATGAATCATTGGACAGGAAAAAAAGAAAATTCCAAGATGAATCATTAGCTTAGTATTACTTGATTCCTTGGCAGGAATCTAAAAGTTCTTGAGAGAAAAATCTCCCTAGATGTGAGACTTCAATCTTTCAAGTAAGTTTAATGGCAAGTAGATCCTAACAATTCCCAAATCATTGGTATGGGTACTTAAGTCTAGATAGTGATATAACCTAAAGATATATAAAGTATTCTTAGCTTTGGAATCTGAGAGGCATCAGTGTATGCTTGGACTCAATTTCCGGGAAAGATCACTAAAAAATCCTACAGGTAAGCAAAGAAGCTTTTAATAGTTTAGGAGAACTTAAAGATAAAGACTAAGTCTTTATTCTTCTCGCAAGGTCAACAAGACCTGATCAAACTTGGCCATGATTTTCCAAGAACTTGCGATTGGAACTACTCTAAATTGCCCAAATATTGGCAATAAAAAACCTTTTCGAGAATTATTCACTCAGGTTCCATTTATCCAATGGAAAATTATGAAAAGAGTAATCTGTTGCAAGTATGAATAGAGTAAGCAATTCCAAGAATGTAGCTTGCAACCATGAAGATGGTACTTAAGTCTTTGGAAGGTAAAACATAATGCTTGCCTATCCTTAAAGGGATTTTGGTACAAATCTAGAAAGCTTGAGCGGATGCTTAAACTTAAGCAAAAGAGAGATTCCTATAAAGTCCACCAAGATAGGTACCTAAAGCGTCAGTAAAGAAGGAATCTAAAGACAAGAATTCAAAAGCTCTTGTCACTACAAATTGGTCAAGAGTAAATCAATTGAACTTGAATTTGTGAAAACTTCAAGTACTTCAAATTCTGGTTGGTTTTCATTTGAAAAACCTAGAAATGAAGGATAGAAGTTCCATCAACAGGTTTTTATGTTTCTAAGGCAAATCACATGATTGTGAAATGGAAGGGATCAAAACCTAGAAAATCTAGTTAGCGGTAATGCCTCAAACTTCAAAATTCTCGTAAGGAAATGAAGAAAAAAGGTACTCTATCAAGAGATGTTTAGGCTTTAGGATATATATCACCCATACGTTAATGTGAATATAAAATAGGGTGGTATGGGACACTAGATTATATACTCAGATTCATGTAGGAAAGATGGTATGGGACATCGGACCGTGGATGATAATTATGTTTTAGTCCTAGATTGGATCTTGAAGTAAGGTTTGATCCTCAAGGGAATTAAAACTCTAAAGAAGGAGTTTAAATTCAAGGAGGAAAAGTAGCATCTCAAGATATTTCAAGATTAACTTCAAGATCAAGGAAAAAGAAGATATGAAGTAAGTAACTTCCAAGATCTTTTGAAACACTTCAAGATAAAGTGTTGTTACTTTGAGAATATTTCATAAATTTTTGAAAAAAGTTGGACTTTGACTTTGAGTTGATTGTTTTCAACGAAGGATTTGATTGACTAGGTCAAGAACCAAGTTCCTAGTGTAACTTAGTAAATTCACTCTTTTGACTCAAAGAAGTGCACAAGAATTATATTCCCAGTAAAGAGTCAGAAAGATTGAATATGACTTGAACTTAGTCTCAAGTGTATAAAACTCATCAACACAACCTCACTGGGTCGACAAAACGATGTTTGTAACCACACTAGTATCATGTGGTTGGATGATGTTTTCGATTTGCTTTGAATCATTTTGAGAATCCAACTTATTTCTCTTAAAGATAGAGAAAATGTTGAGAAGTTAAAGTCCTGAGTCATCTAGACTTCAACTCATAGCAAGTTTACATATCTTTGAAGTTTGAATTGGTTGAACATATTTTTAGTTCTTTCTTTCCGCTTTCCAAATTTCATTCAGATATGGTGTCTTCTTCTTTTCATAAAAGTCAAGGGTTAGTCAAATAGAACCAGGTAACTAAATTCAACATCCTAGATAGATGTTCTGTGCAAGAACCTTTTCAAACATCAAAAGATGATAAGTTCAAGATTGACTTATTCATTTGAGTTTTCTTCAAGTTATAGCATAAATTATTTTCTAGAGTCCTGTATACATGGCTGACACATGGATGGTTAGTATCTACTTGCCCAAGAAGGTAGTCCCCTGGACAGAGCTATATATAAAGGCATTTGATTGGGAGGAGAGTCATCTCTCTAGCACGTGGTGTTCCTAATCTTGTAGATGTGCCCCCGACTTTGTTAGCCATCCCAAAGAATGGTCGATCGAATAATATCTTTCCCCTTTAGGAGAAAGATTTTCCAATTGTAAGATGCCCCCACATTTTAAACATCATAGTGTTTCGCCTTGAGACCAAGAAGATTTGAAGATAGTGGGCCAGCAATGAAGAGGAGAATTTAAGGCTTATCACCCTTCTTTTTAGTGTTTTCTAGCAAGTTTTAAGCAACCCTTGCTTTGTGGGTTTTCAGGGGTCCTATGGATGCTAGGCCCATTCATTTGTAGACTTGTTCGTTTTTTTTAAATTAAAGTTTGGGAGTCTAAGCTTTTGTCGAACTTCCTTTTGTTAAAAGAAAAGTTCATATTTGAGAATTAGCCATCTATAGCCTTTTATGTTTTCTTTATAATTAGAATAAAGTTGAAAATAAAGTTCTTCAAGTATAAAGAAAGTTAAGAGTTTATGCAAATGTTTAGATAATTACAGTGCAAAGGAAGCCCTTGGGTGTGAAAAATATCTAAAGCCAAGTATTTTGTCAAACACTAATGTTCTATAAGCATCCAACTTAGATTAGTTCTTATAGACTCGAATTTGTGGTAGATATTCTTCTTTTGAATCTAAAATGATTTGCATAGTACGAAGGAGAAGATCGATTTTGTCGAAGTTACTAAACATAGTTGAAATTCTCATTCTCATCTCTCAAAGCAACATAAAGAGCGCCTAGTTCACACGAATACTAAAATGTTAAGGTTTCTTATGAAAAGAAAAGTGAAAAAATGAAATTTGATAAACAAAAAGTTGAACAAATTTTGCAAGGAAGATTAGAAGAGGATGAGCATGTTGATATATTCAGGTGGTGATGTATGTGAACATAGAAGAACCACCGAGGCACTTTTTTCCCTCTTTAGGAGGGTTTTCCCCTAGCTTGTATATTCATCTATAGCCCTGATGGGTTACTTATCTTTGTACATTCTAGTGGTAATACATTCAATATTGTGTGTTTCACTCCAAGCTTCTTCTTCTTCCTTGTGATGTCTGCATGCTTCCATAGACCTCAAACATCAACAATTGGTATCAGAGAAGGTCCTTGCTTCATCTAGGGCATCTTCAACACTCCTCTAATCATAGTTTTAGAATCGCACAAAAATTGGTGTGCATACTCAGGGTCATTAGGAGATCAAAACAGCTTCATTCTATTGTGCCGAAATCATGATCGTAGCTCATTTTGACCTTCGAATGCACTATCATAGTGCTTATTCAAGCATGATCGTAGCTCATTTTGACCTTCAAATGCACTATCATAGTGCTTATTCAAGTTATTTTGTCTTTTTTGTGCCAAAGATATATACAGGTTTTGGTTCGCCCATATAAGCCCCTCAAAACCAGCTACAGGTTTAGTGGAACTCGTGAGGGTAGTTTTGTTCAATGTTTTCACATATAGTTATTTTTTTGCATCAAGGTATTTTATATGTGGCCATGGCTGAAAGGAGTGATGTATTCCATGTATTGGATGTTCAGAATTAGTTGGACAATATCAATTACCCATTGTGGGCCTACATAATGCATCATGTATTGGTTGCAAAAGGACTGTGGAATATTGTGCAGGGTGTTGAAAAACGTTCTATTTCACCTGCAAAGAGAGTTACTAAAGGTGGTGCATAAGGCGTTCAAGATAGTGATATTCTTCATGTTCCTATTTGTGTTATGATTCGTGCTACATCTACTATAGAGAAAGTTCATTGGGATGGTAGAGATGCTCAGGCAGCACATGCATTGATAACCTTGTCTATCAAACATGCCATTCTTCCTCACATTCACTCTTGGAAAGAAGCTAAGGATGCTTGGGATACATTTACCACTTTATACCATGCATGAAATGAGGCTCGTGTTGCTTACCTCCAAAAATAGTTGGAGATTCCGCAAATGAATGAAGGTGATTCCATGGAAAATTTTCTGACAAAGATCAGAGATTTGGAAGAACACTTGATTTTTGTTGATGAAGTCTTGCTTGATAGTTCACTTGTCCAATCTGTTCAAAATAGTCTTCCCAATTGATATCAGAGTTTTGCTTCTACTCTTTGTTTGATGGTGAAAGGCAATCCAAATGCCTTAACATTTGAGGAGTTAGTCTCTATTCTATTGTAGGAAGATTATTCTAGGCAGACCAGCTCCATTATGCATGTTGCAGTCAGGCTTTCCTAGGTAGTCAGAAGGGCAAAGGAAAATAGAGCTCTTCTACTAGTAAGCACAAATATACTAATTCTACACAATCAAAGAAGGAAGACAGAAGAGAGAAGAAAACAGAAAAGCGGAAATTTTTTCGCAAATATTGTAAAGGAAATGATCATGTAAAAAAGAGCTATCCAAAACTGGCTGCTAAAGAGGCAAGAAAGAAAGAGGTTGGAATGGTTGTTGTAGAGGCCTCTACAACCAAAACAGAGTCTTCTAATCTTCTGTAGAATGAAGAATGGGCATTTACCACGATTTGGAATTACGACCCATCTTCTCATGAGCACTATATGTCTGTAGTAGAATGAGATGTTCGGTACTTTGATAGTGGGGTGACCAAACATATTACCTTGCAGTGTATTTTCTTTACTTCACTGAACCCTACCCCTATGCAGAATACTATCACATGCACCAACAATTCCTCTTATCCTGTTATGGGATTTAGTAAGATCATTTTCACTACTACTCATGGTAGTTCTTTTACATTTTTAGATGCTTTATTTGTGCCAAGGATCAACAAAATCCTGTTATTAGTTTCAAAATTACTCAAGATTGTCTTGGTTGTGAACTTTGTTGATCAGAGATGTACATTTCATGATCTATCAAATGGTGATGTTATCATTGCTTCTGGCATTTTATGTCATGGGTTATATAAGCTCATCAACTATGAAAAATCTCTCAATGATTTAGCATGTGGAATAACTTGATTCTCAGGCTATGTTAGATGCAAAGCTTTTGCATGCACACTTTGGTCATCTGAATTTTGCTAGTTTGCTATGCCTCTAGAGATTTGAAATGGTATCCTCTTTGCCCAAACTTGAGGCACCCGGTAAATATGTATGTGAAGGCTATATTTTGGGCAAAATGCACCATTCATCATTCCCAAAAGATGGTTCAGCTCGAGCTACTCAGAAATTATAGCTCATTCATAGTGATGTCTATGGTCCTATGCAGACATGCTCTTTTGGAAACTATCTTTACTACGTGACTTTCATTCATGATTTCTCTAGGCATGCATGGGTATATCTATTGAAAGCAAATTCTGAAGTTTTTATGTGCTTCAAAAAGTTTTTGGTTTTGGATGAAAATCTATCATGTAAAATGGGCACCCTCCGTTCTAGTTGACGGGGGAATATATGTATTCTGACTTTAATGCATTTCTCATTGAACTTGGGATAAGACATCAGTGTACAATGTTGTATACACCTGAACAAAAGGGATTTACTGAACCGAAAAATAGGTCACTCATGGAGATGGCAAGGTCTATGGTCAAGAGTCACGCTTTACCACATAGTTTTTGGCTTGAGGCTATCATGTGTGCAGCATATGTACTTAATAGGTGTCCTACTAAAGCATTGTAGTCTATCACTCCATATGAGGCTAGGCATGGTCGCAAGCCATCTGTTGCTCACCTGCTTGTTTTTGGTTGTCTGGCATATGCATTAGTCCCTAAACAACATCACAAGAAATTGGATTATAAAGTAGTGAGATGTATTTTTTGGGTACAATTATGAAGGCAAAGGCTATTGTCTGTATCATCCACATACTAAATACATTTTGATTAAATTGTGATGTTTTTATGTAAGATGCTATTCATCCATTACTTCCATGTACTAGGGAGACATTTGTTAGCTCCAAAGATATGTATGATACATTGCTACCTCCTTTTAGAGGTGGACAGTCTAGTGTTGCTCCTAATGAGGAAACTTCTTAGCCTCTATAGGTTTCATGTGATGATGCAGATCATTCCAATTCTGATGGATATTTACATGATGCACTTGTTCATGAGAGAGCTGATATTGACGAGGCAAAAACTATGCCAAAATGCTTGGTGCAGACTTTGTGTGACAACAAATCAAATGCACCTCTGTCATATCATACCAGTTCAAGCTCTCCTAGTGCATCTTTTGCATCGAATTTCTGTGTTATGGCTGCCTCTAGTCTTTGTGATGAGAATGAGCCTGTTTCGTTTGATGACGCAAAAAATTCAAAACATCGGATGGTTGATATGCAATTTGAATATGATGCTCTAATGAAGAATGGTACTTGGTCTTTATGTGACTTGCCTCTTGGCAAGAAGACCATTGTCACTAAATGGGTATATAACTTGGTGTAAGCCTGATGTAGTTGAGAGGTATAAGGCTAGGCTTATTGCAAAGGGTTATGCTCAGGAAAGAAGCATTGATTTTGATAAGACCTTTGCTCATACTTACTGAATGATTAGTATTCAAAGTATATGTGCACTTGCAGCTGATCATGCTTGGAATGTACATCACTTGGACATTAAAAATTCATTTTTGAATGGTGAATTCCATTAAGAAGGGTATGTTTTTCAGCGCCATGGCTTTGTGTAGAAAGGGCATGAAAACCAAGTGTGGAGATTGAAAAAGGCATTATATGGTTTGAAGGAAGCAAGATGTCCTTGGTATTAAAAGATACATGCCTATTATGGCACATGGTTTTGAGAATAGCTCAACTGAGAGCACATTAAATGTTAAGGGTGCTAATGATTTATTTCTAACCATTGTTGTGTATGTTGATGACACTACTCACTTGTGCTCATGAGAAGCATATTGCTGATTTTAAGGCTGACTTGCATGCCTCATTTGAGATGTCTGATCTAGGGCATTAGCATCATTATTTGGGCATTCAATTTATCCTAGTTGATGACGGAATAGTTTTGTCTCAAATGAAATATATTGACACATTATTGTAGCATTTTTTATCTTGAAGACTATAAACCTATTGCCACCCCTATGGAGACGTGTTTAAGGTTTAGTCTTCATGATGCTGGAGATGCATTTGATTTCCTTATGCATTACTTCACCAAATATTCACTTTGTTATCTCACAAATGAGCAGGCTTATGCATTGCCTAGGTGTCAAGCATTGGCAAGCGGTTAAGCACATCTTTTGCTACTTGAGTGGTACCCAACTACTTGGATTGATTTATCCCAAGGGTGGATCACTACCACCAGATTTACATGCTTTTTTTGACTCTGAGTGGGATGGTTGCTTTGAAACTCCCTTTTCCAATAGTGGTTTTTGCTTCATGCTTGGTAGCTCATGCATATCTTGGTTGGGCAAGAAGCACCCTAGAGTGGCTACTTCTAGTTGTGAGGCTAAGTATAGAGCAGCTTTCATAGTGACTATTAAGTGTGTCTCGCTGAGAGGCCTTATTGATGATTCGGGTGTTGGTTAGTCTTCTTCCACCACCATCTTCATTGACAATCAGAGTGCATTGCTAGTTGTGAGGAACCTTGTGTTCCATGCTCGCACTAAGCACATTGACGTGCACTATCATTATGTTAGGGAGAGGTTCTCTGTTGGAGAGATCAGTTTGGCATATGGACCCACACACGAGAGCATTGCAGACCTTTTCACAAGGGCTTTGGTAGGGAGAAGTTTGAAGCTTTGCACGAAGCTTCAACTTACTTCTTTTTGTGGCTTGATTCCACATAGCTTGGCACTTCCTTATACATGAGTGCTAGCTCCTTGTTCACCCCATCACTTCAAAGAGAGAGTTGTTGATATATTTAGGTAGTGATGTATGCAAACACACTAGGACCATCAGGGCACTTTTTTCCCTCTCTAGGAGTTTTTTTCACCTAGCTTGTACATATGCCTATAGCCCTAACGGGTTACTTATCTTTGTACATTCTAGTGGTAATACATTCACTATTGTCTATTGTGCTCGAAACTTCTTCTTCCTTATGTTGTTTGCGTCCTTCTCTAGATCGCACTCTAATAGAGCAAGAATATAAAAAAACATTACAATTGAAAAAGAAACATGAAAAGTATTATGTAGTATGTGATCCAAAATTTATAGAAAATAAAGAATTTTTTGATCAAGAGAAAGTGAAAATTTTGAAACCTCAATCAAGCCATGATATTAACAATTAAGAAAGTAGTGAAAGTGAACATGATGATATCAAAGAAATTGATGTGGAAGAGAGTACAAATAATGACCAAAATATTAAAGAAAAGGGAAAAAATGGATTGAAGATGTTATCAAACAAATTGAACAAAGTATAAAAAATTCATAAAAATCTTCTAAACCTTTATCTCTTTAGAAAACACATTTGAAGATGATCCATGATGAACAGGTACCAATGATTTAAGATGAACCATAAAAAGATCCATAGATAGAAAATTACAAGAGGAATTGTAGTGATAATGAGTTGTAAGGCATGTTTTTTGATACTAACTTTGATGTTTTTTTAGGAGACATGAATATGCTTCTTCAAGATTATCTTTGATGATAAGGATGAAAATGATGGTTTAGAATATTGAGAGTAATTTGAATAATGGGCGTTAGATTGATTCAAAGTTTCCCATTTCAAATTTTCAATTTTTGCACCATAATGAGTATTTTGCACTTAGACTATGCATGAAAGATTCACATTGCTTTGAGTTCCCATAAATGCACATGCAATTGCATTTGTAAAATAACATGAAAGATAATTTCAAATTCAAAAACTTAGAAAACCTGATCATTAGCAAACCTTTTAACCCATTTGCACCATGAATATTTGAAAACATGCACTTAACATATGAATGATAGGGTGTCACTACATGACCTTGCATCAAGGCACATTTTGATCTTTACCTATGCACTTTGAGTGACAGAAAGGATTTATGTATATTCACTTGAAATGTATGAAAGTAAGTGCACATACTTCATCTACAAATACCAAATACCTTATCATTTGCAGCATATCTTCTTCCATGCATGATAAGATTATGCAATTGGTAGGGCTACATTATACGACCTTGCATAGCCACATTACTTATCTTCCCATGCACTTGACAATTGATTACAAAATACAATGCCCCCATGAAATATCAATCTATTGTGAAGAAAGGAGCTTTCAGGATTGGTCCATCAAGGACGATGTAAAAATTTAGTAGGGGAAAATTTCAAAGAGATCCTCCCTTCATATTTTGAAAATAAGAAATAAAATTTATCATCAAGGGACTAAGAACCATATTTCTTTTAAACATAATCATTATTTAAGAATTTTTCATGATGTCTCTATCCTTCCAAGTAGTACTTGGATGAAAAGAGTGAGAACCTTCGAAAAAGTATATTGATCTTGTTGACCATTAAGAAGATTTTGGAACTTAAAGAATAGAGTATCTTGTGAGAAAATTGAGATTGATAGAGCTTGAAGAGATCTTTCATTTTATCTATAAACATTTAGTCATTAGAGGTCCATTACTCTTCAAAGTAATAGTAAAATATGATTCCAAAAACAATGTTCTAAAAGGGTTCAAAGTTCTCCAATAAGTGAATTATGTATATTATATGTATTATACATCTCTTCAAGAAGTAGTGACAACGTCATAGTTTAGCTCAATCCTAGAAAACGCTATGCACGTAGACCAAAGTTTGATTCTCAGATCTTTCACAGTGTCAAGAGAGGTTTTGAATTGTTTTTTGGTGGGAAAAACACGACAACTGCTAAACTTTTTTGCGAAACATTTTTTTTCGGAATTCTTTTGTGGGCAAAGCTTTCACAACGCATCGTGAGTGATTTTAGATTGACATAAGAAACGTATGTAAGAAAAGCTCAAATCTCATTTGAGGCATCCAAGGTCATCCAATCTTGAGGAGTTCTAGCATTGAAGGAAGGAGAAGCTCATTGAGAATCAAGGAAGATCAACAAGGAGGACCTCTAGCATTGAAGATTTGGAGGAAGTGGAGGTGCTTGTTCTACATCTACGTGATGGAGGGTGGCTATCTTTCATCTTAGTGGTGATTCTTCTCTCATGCTTGAAGGGGGCTATACATACATGCTTGGAGGAGGATTTTGAGGATTTTTATGATGATAACTTTATGATCAATTATGAACTAGTAACTTGTATCTTTTTCATTATTTTCAATTAGAATTGCATGAACACTTCTTATGAATTAATTTCATTCTCCCATAAGATGATGTTTCTTGTAAGTTCTCTGATGAATCTTGTTCTTGATTTTTTATTATCTCTTTCAGTCTCCAGTTCACTACTTGAGCTTTCATGAAACACCCTATGTCTGCCATTGGACTTGACGGTTGAATTGATCCACCAAATGTGCATCATCTTCTTGACACTTGAACTCGAAGTGAAATCTGCTCATTTCCCCAAGTGAATCCAACATGACATATATCCGTTCTGATAAGTGAACTTGACGTGAAATACATCCATTTCAACATTTGAACTTGACATGAAGAAAGGGCACAACATCTCAGGTACATAATGTTACATTTTTCTACATTGCATATATATGCATTATAGAGTTGTAGTTTCTTCTTCATCCTTGGGAGTGGTATCATGCTCATAAACCTTGTGCAATATCCTTCATGTTGAGGAGTGATCATCTTGATCTGAGCCCCGGGACAGACATTAAGAAGTGTGAAATCCTCCTCACACCACCTTTCTCCATCAACATCTGCTACAGCTAGGTTTGGAGACATTCATGCACTAGAACTCTCATGTATTAGGCGTTTTGATCAAATCAAATATTGTAATAAATTTGCACGTTTACATTTACAAAGAACCCCTTCGATGAGCCTTTATAGGTAATTTTCTTCAACTTATATCTTAAAATTATCTTTTCATGTACCACAAATTCGATACGAGAGGAGGAAATAGACATACTTTTACATGAGTTCAAAATCAAAGATATAAATAGTCAAAAATTAGTCAAGGATGAGCAGACCTGTTATTGCACCACTGGAAATTATTCCTCAAGAGCTTTCCAATGATATATAACATTGTACCATTTGGTTCCAAAATGACCCTCAGAAACCCAAACCTTGAAGCAAGAAAATGTTATTTTTCTATCTTTAGAACTCATCTATAAGGATAATCATGTGGGCGCTATCAAGGAAGAAGGAGGTCCAAGGGGGGGAGCAATGAGGGGTTGCATCAGGGGAAGAGCAGGGGAAAACCCCTCGATTACTTGCGATCATAGATTTCTACATCATGAACGTATAATGACAAAAAAGAAGCTCTAAATAACTCCAAATTTTCAAGATGCTAAATAAAAAACTATGCTCCATGATCCTTGTCAATATTCAAATGTGTGCCGCAAAGCGATTGCGGATAATACAAATTAGATAATGAAATTTTATGCCATAGTGCGGATCAGGTAACAAAAGCTAGAAGGGTCTTCTTGGCCACAGTGTGGAAAAGACGCCCAAAAGCTTCTCTTTTCTTCAATTCAATCTTCATGGCAAGAACTTCTCTTCACTTCAGATACTGCCTTTTCTTCACTTCTCTTCAAATCGTGAGATAATCTGGAGAAAATCCATGGGGCATAAAAACACATCATTAATATTTCTATGAAATTTATGAAAAACACACTCATTATCCCTTTAATTTGAACAATTTTACTTTCATTTTCTTCCATTTTTCTTTTCTTTTAGGTTTTTCTTCATCTATAATTAATTCTTTATAATAATTTCTTTACTAGACTAAAGTCGTAACTTGAAGTATCAAAACAAAAAATAAAAAACCCATTCAAATCTCCCTTTTTCTTTCAGAATTAATGCTCTGCATATTCCCTTTGCCATTCAAACCGACTTTAGAATTTACCTTGCCAATACTAATGTCTCTTTTCCCCCTTCTTTGTGTCATAGGTTTCAACGTCTTGGGATCCAAAAACTGTCATGACTCTTGAGTCTTCTTCAAGTGTAGAGTATCAATTTCAGTAATACATATCTCCGAGTGCATTAAACTTAGTATTTATACGATCATTCATAAATGGTTAGTCTTTACACTATATTTCTCATTCCATCTCTTATTAAGGATCAATTGTTCTTTCCTCATAGGACGATATGCCTGCAAAGATTATAGGTTTAAGTATGCATTAAAAAAGTGCCCAGTCACTCCTTCTATTACCAATATGGTATCATCAATATGGTATCATCAATATGGTATCATCAATAGGAAGCACATGTATTGGTTTTCCACACTTAACATTTGAACGACATCAAATCGCCAAGACAAACAAGTAGATTACGTTTAAGCACCTTTCATGTAGCTCTTTATGATTTGCACAGTTATCATTTGCCAAATTATCTACAAACAACAGATTATGTGCCTCTCTCTCTCTCATATGTCGGCTTAAACGATTTCTACCATCACGACATAGCTAGAAGGCTTTCCTTCTCTCTCTCTCTCTCTCTCTCTCTCTCTCTCTCTCTCTCTCTCTCTCTCTCTCTCTCTCTCTCTCTCTCTCTCTCTCTCTCTCTCTCTCTCTCGAACATTCAACAGCCTTCATCGTTGCACATCTGCATCATCTGTTTGCTGACTCTCTCGCTCTCACTGTCTCTCCCCATAAATGTTCATATATATTGCACGTATCTTCTCAAATAACTCTCTCTCTCTCTCTCTCTCTCTCTCTCTCTCTCTCTCTCTCTCTCCTTCGACTTCAACTTTGATCACGATCCATGTGCACCTCTGTGTACTGAATCTCTCTCTCTCTCTCTCTCTCTCTCTCTCTCTCTCTCTCTCTCTCTCTCTCTCTCTCTCTCTCTCATCCTCTTCGGCCTTTTGTTGTCTATCTATGCGCGATCACTGCTTTGTCTTCTTCTGCAATAATGCTCAATGGTATTCTAATACTACCGTGCATAATGTGCAAGTCAATGATTTTGGTGGGTCCTGAGTTGCACCGGATCCAAAATTTTCACATAATCCTGAACCAAATAGACAAAAGTACTCTAGATATGGCTGAGATCACAGACCTTTTAACCATTATCATCGTGATGATGCAGATTACCCTAAGGAGGGAAAGGGTCCGTAATGTTGTTTCCATTTAGAATTTGGCCATATTCTTGTGAATTGTCCTGATGCTCACGAGTATGTTTGATGGAAGCAAGAGGCAAGATTGAAAGCTCAAATCATGAACATGGTAATGCTTTTCTTTAAGAACCCATAGGAATGATAGTTACTCGATCGGGGAAAGTTGCGAATGTTAATGATTCTTTTGTACTCCCTGAAGTGACCCCATATCATAAGATATACACTCATTGGATGGTCCCAAGAAGTGTCAATGATATTTTTTGATCTAGGTAGCAATAGCACGCAGGGTCAAGAGTCCCTCAATAAGAATGCATCTGTAAAGAATGCCACTATGGACTTCCATTTTAGTTTAGACAAGTCTTTTGAAATAGTGTCTACGGAGGGAAACCATAACAAGGAAGACACAAATACACATGGTGTAGATCCTTGGAAAACATTCTCTAAGTAAAAAATTCAATTATTCATCATTGAAGACTTGTGTTATGCACCTTTCATCATCTATGGTTCTTTCATTTACACAATCGTCTCTCAAAGAAGAAACTTTATAGGAAGTTTCTTGTGTTGGACCATATTCCCATACTTGAGCTTCATTATCACTTATCTAAATTATAGATTCCTAAGACTTCCGAATAAAGTCTTGATCATTATGGACTTTATTCCACTCTCTATGAGAAATAATATGAGATTTTCCTTTTCTCAAATTGATCCTATCACATAACATTGATATTGTAAATAAACAAAATCTTTCCCGAATTCTAAATTCCATTTAGTTGTCTCCTAAATGATCTTCCCAAAATAATCTTCATATATGTTTGCATAGTTTCAGCTTTAGCTTGTGTCTCTATTATGACCTGAATAGATACAATTTCATCTTGTTCATTGTGAGAGGTAGATAAAATCTCTACTATCTTTAGTGGCTTGTCTTTGAGAAGTTTTGTATGAGGGTTTTTTGGACAATCCCTACTCGAATGCTTTTTTCCACAATCTCTCACAAAATGTTCTCATCCACACCTATAATATGTTACCTTCTGAAGTGTGTCCACAAGTGGTTTTTGCTTCATGCTTGGTAGCTCATGCATATCCTGGTTGAGCCAGAAGTAGCCTACTATGGCCACTTCTAGCTCTGAGGCAGAGTATAGGGTAGCTTTTACAACAATTGTTGAGTGTGTGTGGCTCAGATGCCTTATGGCTTATTTGGGCATTGGTTAGTCTTCTGCCACCAGCATCTTCACTAACACTTAGAGCGCATTGGTAGTTGTGAGGAAACTTATTTTTTGCAATCCCACTAAGCACATTGAGGTGCACTATCATTATGTCAGGGAGACGTTCTCTACTAGAGAGATCAGTTTGGCATATGTGGCCACGCAAGAGAACATTGTAGACCTTTTCACAAAGGCTCTCCCTACGGAGAAGTTTGAAGCTTTCTACAAATCTTTGGGCTTACTCACTTTTGTGGATTGATTCCACATAGCTTGGCACTTCCTTATACATGAGTGCCAGCTCCTTGTTCACTGCATCACTCCCAGGGGTGATTGGTTGATATATTTAGGTAGTGATGTATGTGAAATCACTAAAACTGTCGGGACACTTTTTTCTCTCTTTAGGAGGTTTTTTTTCCTTGGCTTGTATATATTCTTATAACCCTAATGGATTACTTATCCTTGTGCATTCTATTGGTAATACATGCACTATTGTGTGTTGTGCTCCAAGCTTCTTCTTCTTCCTTGTTTTGTTCGCATGCTTCCAGCAAAGCAAGAATATGAAAATCCAATACAATTGAAAAAGAAACATGAAAAATATTAGGTAGTATGTGATCCAAAATTTCTAGAAAACTAACAATTGTTTGATCAAGAGAAAGTGAAAAGTTTGAAACCTCAATCAAGCCATGATATTAACAATGAAAAAACTAGTCAAAGTGAACATGATGATATCAAAGAAATCGATGAGGAAGAGAGTACAAATAATGAAAAGGATGTTAAAGAAAAGGAAAAACAATGGATTGAAGATTTTATCAAACAAATTGAACAAAGTATAAAGCATTCATCAAAATCTTCTAAACGTTTATCTGTGTGAAAAAAATTTGAAGATGATCCATGATCAACAGGTACTAATGATTTGAAGATAAACCATAAAGAGGTCCATGGATATGATATTATGAGAGGAATTGTAGAGAGGATGAGTTGTAAGGCATGTTTTTTTATACTAACTTTGATGTTTTTTATGAGACATGAACACCCTTCTTCAAGATTAGCTTTGATGATAATGATGGTTGAGAATATTGAGAGTGGTTTGAATGATGAGCATGAGATTGATTCATAGTTTTCCATTTAAAATTTCTAATTTTTGCACCATGATGAGTATTCTGTACTTAGAGGATGCATGAAAATTTCACATTCTTTTGAGTTCCCGTAAATTCACATCCAATTGCACTTGTAAAATAACGTGAAAAACAGTTTCAAATTAAAAAAGTTGAAAAACATCATCATTAGCAAACCATTTAACCCATTTGCACCATGATTTTTTCAACATGCATTTAAGATATTTGCACCATGATTTTTTAAACATGCATGATATGATCTCATTACAAGACCTCGCATCAAGGCACATTTGGATCTTTACCTATGCACTTTTAGTGATAGAAAGGATTTATGTATATTCACATGAGATGTAAGTGGACATACTTTGTCTACAAATACCAAACCATATCTTTATCCATGCATGATAAAAGTATGCAATTGATAGGGCTACATTATACAGCATTGCATAGCCACATTACGTATCTTCCCATGCACTTGAAAATCGATTACAACATACAATGTCCCCATGAAATATCAATCTATTCTCAAGAAAAGAGTTTTCAGGATTGTTCCATCGAGGATGATGTGCAGGTTTAGTAGGGGAAAATTTCAAAGAGAACCTCTCTCCATACTTTGAAAATAAGATCCTCTCTCCATATTCTAAAGAAAAGAGTTTTTAGCATTGTTCCATCGAGGATGATGTGCATGTTTAGTAGGGGCAATTTTCAGAGAGATCCTCTCTCTCTCTCTCTCTCTCTCCATATTTTGAGATCCTCTCTCCATATTCTGAAAATATGGAGAGTTCCTCTCTCCATATTTTGTTCATCAAGGGACTATGAACAATATTTCTTTTAAACATAATCATTATTTAAGAATTTCTCAGGATCTCTCTATTCTTCCAAGTAGTACTTGGATGAAAAGAGTGAGAAACTTTTGAAAAGTATATTGAACTTGTTGACCGTTAAGAATATTTTGGAGCTTAAAGAATAGAGTATCTTGTAAAAACATTGAGATTGATAGATCTTGAAGAGATCTTTCGTTTTATCTATAAGCATTCAATCATTAGAGGTCCATTACTCTTCAAAGTAATAGCAAAATATGATTCAAACAACAATAGTTTAAAAGGGCTCAAAGTTCTCCAATAAGTCAATTATGTATAGTATATGTATTATACATCTCTTTAAGAAGTACTGACAGTGATCTACCTTAGCTCAATCCTAGAAGAAGCTATGCACAGAGAACAAATCTTGATTGGCAGATCTCGTGCAGTGTCAAGAGAATTTTTGAATTGATTTTTGGCGGGAAAAATAGGACAAAAACTAAACTTTTTTGTGAAACTTTTTTTTTTGGATTTCTTCCATGGGCAAAGATTTTAGAACCCATCCCGGGTGCTTCTAGATGGACATAAGAAACCTATATAAGAAAAAGCTCAAATCTCACTTGAGGCATCCAAGGTCATCCAATCTTGAGGAGTTCTAGCATTGAAGGAACGAGAAGCTCATTGAGCATGAAGCTAGGAAGATCATCAACAAGCAAGAGCTCTAGCATTGGAGATTGGAAGGAATTGGAGGTGCTAGTTCTACATCTACTTGATGGAGGGTGGCTATCTTTCATCTTAGTGGTGATTCTTCTCTCATGCTTGATAGAGGCTTTACATACATGCTTGGAGGAGGATCTACATACATGCTTAGAGGAGGATCTACATACATGCTTGAAGGAGGATTTTGAAGATTAGTATGATGAAAAATTTCGGATCAATTATGAACTAGCAACTTGTATCTTTTCAATTAGAATTGTATAAACACTTCTTATGAATTAAATTCTTTCTCCCATAAGATGGTGTGTCTTTTAGGTTATCTAATCAATGTTCTTCTTGAGTTTTTATTATTTCTTTGAGTATTTATTCCACCGCTTGAGCTTGCATGAAGCACCCTATGTGTGCCATTGGACTTTCGTGTTGAGCTGATCCACCATTTGTGTGTCATCTTCTCGATACTTCAACCCAAAGTGAAATCTATTCATTCTAACAAGTGAACTGAACGTGAAATATGTGCATTCTAACAAGTGAACCTAATGTGAAATACATATGCTCCAACATTTTAACCGGACATGAAGAAACGGCACAACATCTCAGGAACATAATTTTACATTTTTCTGCATTGCATATATGTGCATTACAGAGTTGTAGTTTCTTCTTCATCCTTGGGAGCGGTAGCATGGTCATAAACCTTGAATTCCTCCTAACAACTATTCATCAGAATCCTAGCGAATGTAACACGCTTTCCATTTGCTTCATTCGATAGGAACTTTGGAAGTGCTTTACTGGAATGCACATACAACTCTACACATAAAGGGCAAAATGTAGACTCCAATACTACCTTGTCAAACACTAACATTTGTAAACATTCCACTTTCCAGACATGAAGATCTGAGTGCTCATATCCTATACTAAAGTTTAGCTCCTCAAAAGCAGAGGAACGTGTAGTTCTCTTCTGCGTACTCTTGTCCTCCCCCTAAACTCCCTCTCTCTCCCGAGGGAAGTCACTAAACGGAATCTTCCTTTGGGCCTCTCTCTCTCTCTATCATAGATAAGCATTTGATTTTCTTTCATTTATGACATACATGGGTTCTCTAATTCGTGTAGCTACAACCCTCCATAGTTTAAAAGAAACACAAATGCTCACTCTACTAATCAGAGATCCAAATACAATCTTGAATGCACAAAGAATCTAATCGCAAAACTTATGAATCGCAACCGATTGCACGATCACTTTCTATCTCTGTCTTTCTCTCTCACATATATGCATACAATCAAGATCCCTATTGTCAAAGCATATAATCACGTTTCTTTCGAAGTAAAGAAGAGAGGTAAGGGAAGGTAAAAAGAAGTGTCTTTCTCTCTCTCTCTCTCTAGCTCTCTCTCCCCTCCTTCCTCTATTGGCATGGTTGTCGAAGATGGAGAACTTGAGAGGTGGTCATGGAGAGAGAAGGCAAGAAAGAGTACCTAGAGAGAAAATCCACAGGGAAAACCAGATGAGCATTCGACATCTATTTATAGCTTTCCCCTAGGTCCTCTCTCTAGAACTCTAGAATCTTCTAACCTTTTCCTTTCTATTCTTAGAGAATCTGCTTTCTGATCCCTTCTATTTTCAGAATCTTCTCTCTTCATTAGGGGAAAAAGTGAACCCTGAATGGGCCTTTTAGATTAAGGGGTGATTAGTGATGGACCAATGAGAGGAGGGTGGTGGCCACAGTCTAGAGCCTCAATCAAGTAGGCTAGGCCTAGGTTTCCCTTGGTTTGGGCTAGTCAAAAAAACCAAAATCTGGTGGGAGAACTAGTATTTCCTTTGTAAGTGGTTTCAAGGACCCACGAAATTCGAAATTTTCCATCGGAGTTTGATTTGCACCCTTGGATATGGAGAAAATCGAATGGTTGAGTTCGAAAGGAAGAAGAAAAGCGCCTTTGGTTGTGCATCGTTGGATGATGGGCCGATCCAATGCTTGAGATTATCCCTCTTGAGGATTGGGAATCTTTGAATTACTACAGTAGGATCTCCTTTTAATCCAACGGTCTTCAAGTCATGCAAAAACGTGTTTTAACGTGAGACCTCCGATTCACATGCATCCAACAGTGTAGATCTAATGCGAATGTCGATGCAGTACTCTCTCTCTTTCTTTTCCAAAGCAATCATGATTGATATGACTTCTTATTTGTCCTCTTCTGCCAGACACCCGGACGTCGATCTTGTGCATCCGTTAAGTAGGATCCAATGGTCGTCATCTTCTGCGTTGTGTACTCTCTCTCCCCATTTTTCCAACCTCTTAAACACTCCCTCTTTTGTCGTTTTCTGCCAGAGATACGCACGCCAATCGTGTCCGTCCATGGAAAAGATCTAATGGTTTTGGATAGCCCCAAAAATAAGAGACTGATCACACTATTTTTTCATGTTCTGCCAGACACAAACTCTTGATCTCGTCCGTGCGTGAGGAACATCCTAGGGCTCTCAATCGCCACGAATTCAGCCCAACTGAGAACTCAAATATGGCATATTCAAAATAATGATTTTAAATTAAATACCACTAGTGGTTTTTTTTTCTTCTTGAATACCAGACATGATTAATTTTAATCCTTGAAAATTAGGGATCCTTACAAGGCCCATGCAAGGTTCATTTTTTCCCCTAATGTGTTCTTTTTCTATTTTTGGAAATCCAATCTTTTACTTCTATTTTGATTTTTCTAAGTTTTCTTTTCTATTTTTATTTCATCTTTTTTCTCTTTATTTTTTACTAAGGTTCTTATTTGGTTTCACACCCATGTACAAATTTAATTAAATTAAGGGTTTCAATTAGGTTAAATGGCGAACCTAGGATTCCAACCTAGGGTTTTTATTTTGTAAAAGTTGGTGTTTGACTATGATTAAGGTCAGGCACATCAATTAGTGGTTAAATATGTGCACTAGGGGTAGAACCCTCAGGGTTTCCAAGGGTTTGAGTTAGTTTTCCCTGGGTCAAAAGTTAGTTTTCAAGGGTTAAGATTTGGTTTCAAGGGATAAAACTCAGTTTCAAAGGTTAATTTACAGTTGTTTACCTAGGTTTTCTGGTTCCATAGTCTTCCAACTTTCAATGTATATACAAATGGTTAAAATTTATGGGTTCGTAAGGGTTGAAGTTAAGTTTTCCAAGGGGTAAAGGTTAGTTTTTCACGGTTTTAGTACAGGTTAATGAACTTTATACAGATGTACAAGCCTAATGTACAAAAAAATTAAACGTTCTCATCACTTAAGTAATCCAATGAATCAAACATTTAAACAATTTATGACTCTTTTTATCATTTTGTAGTAAAAATATCATATCATAGACAGAGAAACAGAGAAATGAATTTTAAAATATTTTTCATGATGCGCACTCCCTCAGGGATTTTATCCCGATAGCGGCTTGGTTAGCCTAAGCGCCTCTTAAATAAAAGCCCATGGTCCACTTCCTGATTGTAGCACAAAATTGTGTTTGTGGTTATTTGTTTTATTATTCAAAAATCGAAAGCACATCATGCACAAATTTTGATGAAGCTCTTTGTAACTGCACTCATAATTGGTTCTAGTATAGTGGCAAACAACATGCTTTAAGGATGGGGAAGAGCTTTTTTTAACTTTCTTTTCATCAGGCTTCAAGGATATATAATGAAGGCCAATCTCAATGTTAAGATCATCTTATCAAGATCATCACTTGGTTGCTCAAGGAAAAGCTCATTGTTGGAGAAGATCTTGCTTGCATTGGGGATTTTGGAGATCTATTTTTAAGACCAACACTAGCTCTTGTGTTGGATGGAGGTGAAGACTTGAAGGAGATCAAATCTATGGAGGTTTTGCTATCTATTTTGTGATGAAGGTGGAGTTCGCTAGTTCTACATCTTGGTCATGATTCTTCTCTTAGGCTTGGAGGAGGATCTACATGCATGGTTGGAGAAGGATCTACATACATGCTTGTAGACGGATTTTGAAGATTATTATGATGACAACTTTATGATCAATTATGAATTGGTAATTTGTATCTTTTTCATTATTTTCAATTAGAATTGTATGAACACTTCTTATGAACTAATTTCTTTCCCCCATAAGATGGTCCATCCTGTAAATTATCTAATCAATGTTCTTCTTGAGGTTTTATTCTCTCCTTGAGTATCCATTCCACCACTTGAGCTTGCATGAAGCACCCTATGTGCACTATTGGACTTGATAGTTGAAATGATCCACCAACCGTGCATCATTTTCGTGAAAATGTTATCCATGACTTTTCTACCCATAAACCATGAGATCAGACCCTCTATTATCCTCTAGGTCAATGGTTTCCTTCATACAAGAATCTAGCTATTGACATCTTTTGCAATACACCATGGTTATGAATTGGCCATTTACGTATCCTTCAATTAGTAGAGATACTTGTTTATGCATAAAAGGTTTCCCATCATTAGGGCATCTATCCAAGAACGTTTTTCATGTTCTTGCATCAATTCTTACACTCTCTTCAAGCTTTTATTTGAAACTATGGACCAAATTAGATGTGCTATGCTTGATCCCTCTTTTGTAGAATCCCACTCGAAATTCTTCTAAAAATTTTTCTATATCCAAGAACATCTCCTTCCGTAAAGGTTGAAACCAAGACAAAGTTGGCCGTTTGAATGTTAATCCAAAAGTTTCAAATTGAGTGGTGTATTCATTTGCTTCTTTTGTTATTGATATTTTCTTGAATGATTCCACATGATCATGAGGATCAATAAATCCATCATATTGGTTTTTTACACATATAGCCACTAGTGATGGTCTAATTCTTCTTCTTGATTATAAAAATCATTTCTTCTCCTTATTGGAAATTCTTGTACTCCTTCTCCCTCTCTTGGGAAACGATACGGTGAAACTTGGTGATTTCTTTCCCTTTGTGTATCTACTAGGATATGATGTTTACTATTTCTTTTGATTTTCGTGACTCTCCAAATTTTGATCTTAAGGAGTTTCTTGAGTACTTTGGACAACTCTTTAGTTTTATTAGGATAATTGGTGAAAACATACACACAACCTTGTCTATCCTCACAAATGAATTTCTAAGTTTCTCAATCTAATGAGTTCCTTATGCAAACCATCTTGGTTTACATAGGACCCAAAATTATTTGTATATAGATACTTGAGGATATTCCTATAATGTCCTTGGCAGAAAGTTTTAGGTTCCACATTATGGTCCTCCATGTTTGATTAGGAGAGTGGTTTATTTCCTTCATTCGAAATATCATTTGAATGTGCTTGACATCACCTCTCTCTTGTTTGGTTATATATGTGTGTTTTCGGTAGTCTAGACCTCAAACTCATCAATTGCATATTTCTTAGGTTTAACCCTATTTTTCCTTGATTTCTAGAATTAGGTTTACTATTTTCCTAGAGTTGTCTTTTATTTTTCCCATTTTATTTGGTCTCTTGAAGGCTCCTAAACCCTTGATGAAACATAGAATTGCAATTTTCTCAAATATTATGTTTTGGTTTTACCAAATGGACGTTCCACAAAGGCCTACTCTCCCAAAATTTAATTAAGAGAAAGATCAATTTTACAAATAAATGGGCCTAGCACCCATACAACCCCTCGAAGCGCACAAAGTAGGGGTTGCTTAAAGCTTTCTATAAAACATTATGAAGAAGGTTGATAACCCTTTGGTCTCCCTCATGGGCAGCCCATTTTCTTTTGATCTTGTTTCTCTCGATTAGAAACACTCTATGATGTTTAAAAGGTGGAAGGTTCTTACATGTGGAAAATCTTTTCGCCTAAAAGGAAAATAGTTTTTTTGATTGAGCATTCTTTAGGATGGCTACCAAAGTTGGAAGCACATCTTCCTTACTAGATAGTTGAGAGGGTATCACCTCTTATAATATTCCACAATGATAAGGAATAGTTCATTGCTTCACCCAATAATGCTTGCTTCCAATTGATTTGTACCTACAACAACATGATTCTTCTAGAGCCAAATATATCGACATTGAATTGGGACATGAAACAAAGAGGTGTCCCAAGTTCTCCTTGCCATGAAGGCATCATTTACACCACGGATTAGCTCCCAAAATTTTGTTAGCTTTTACATAGGTCCAAATTACCTAGTCGATTTTTTCCCCATAAGAACTCATTATTTTACCTCAATGAAAGGATGCCAAAAGGATTGGAACTTAGAATCCCACCTTAATCTCAACCAATCCACACACCATCTCCTATTAGGCATGACATGAAAGTCCACATTCTTCTTGAATCTCAAACTTTTGCCAAGACTGTTACCGTTGTTTCATCTAAGACCCTCAAGGTGAGGAAGTCATACCCAACAAGGAGGCTAGTTTTGGAGCACTCCCAAGCATGGAATCTGCTCTATTCGTGGGTTTTGAACTTGATTGTGCTTGAAGACAGTGACTTGTTCTAGCCAAGTCACCTCGTGACATTTCTTGTAGAGAGGTGTCCGGAGCATATTAAATATGTATCTGTTGCACTTGGCATCTTCAAGAAGAGACTTCCAGAGAATGACTTATAGAGATATAGCTTCAAATTTTGGACCATGGGACATTGTTGCCAACAATCACCCCTTCAATTTCATAATGGTACAAGGTTCAATATTCTTCAGAATGTCATGTGACTTTTTCTTGACCTCTTTCCACTGAATCTTTATCTCACTGTGTATGAACTTTTATACTTGAGAAATTGCAAACTGAATGTTTGGATGTGTATTACATAGATATATCAAGTAGCTTACTGGTTGACTATATAATGTAGCATCAAATGGTTGTGAATCTCCTTGTAACTATAATGACACATTGACATCCATAAGTGTCTGCATAGGCTTGGAATCTGTCAGCTCAAACCTCAATGTATTTTTGCTCTGGGTTGCATTTATTCGACCGAATAATAAAAAAATACCCAATATGTTTGTTTTATTCGTGGTTTTCTGAATAAACATCGCAAAAAATGGCGATGGATACTTTTTTTATCAAAATGTTTTCGATCGAAAGCGCTTTCGATTGAAATATTTATCAATTGAAAGCGCTTTCGATCGAAAAGCGTTTTCCAGCAAAAAATTATATATTTTTACATTTGATCAAAAATATTTTTCCACACGTGCTTCATTGATGTTCTAGAGAGCTTTAAGCCTGCAATTTTTATCAATGAGCTTCCTTCTCCATCATTGGGGTATTGTTTTAATTTTTCTTTATTGTTTATTTTATTGTTTTGTTAATTGTAACATGTATATTGTTTGATTCGCATATGCCTGTCTTACATATGCTTGATGTTTATTTATAAAATTTTTTTTATGTCTTTTAATCATCAATTGTATACATGTTCGACTCGCACAAGCGTTTCTTACTTGTTTACATCGAGGAAAAACATTTAAAAATAAACCACTACTGTAATTGTCTGACTTGCTACATAGATTCTTACTCTCACAGTAGTATAGGACATAGCAATAGATCTATTGAGATTGTTTGAATCGCAACCTCGAATCCTACTCTCTCAATAGTATAGGGAGTGTGTAGGGACTATTGTGATTGTCTAATTTTTCGACTCTTACTCTCACAATAGTCACTTAGATTCCGATGAGAACACTTAGTGTAGGACACAAGGTGTACAGAAACTATTGTGATTGTGTGATTCTTTAACTCTTATTATCACAATAGTCACTTAGATTCCGATGAGAATACTTAGTGTAGGTCACAAGGTGTATAGAAACTATTGTGATTGTCTGATTCGGAATGTATATGAAATGTAATAAATGTCTGATTCTTTGACTATTACATTCTTAATAGTTACATAGATTCACTTCAATATTATAATTACACTTTCTATTTAATTATAAATATACTTATTTAACTATGCATATGTCTATCATTTGTGTACACATACTATTGATTTATTTATCCATACACTTACTGATAGTCTAATTTTTTATTTTTGCCTAGATAGCAGGTAAAATAAACAAGCAGGAGTGAACATTTTTAGAAGAATTTGTGTGTTCTTACATGTATTGAATGAGAGAAGATGAAATCACTATAGCCATGGACACTTCTAGATACAAAGATTTCATTGAGTAATTATCTAGAATAGCATTTATTAATATTGAAGATAAATTTGGCAGTGTGTCCGGTGGAGCACAGGTCTTAGATGAGCAAATGTCAAAAGAACTTACCTGTATCTTTGGACAAATCATTAATGTAGCAGAGTCATTGGTGGTGGATATCACCAGTATGCCTACATTCATCGATAAAATTAAATTTATCGATTTACATTATCAGACTATGAAGAGAGGAAAGCGATTAAAATAGGACATGACTTAACACCTTGTGAGAGCACAGGTAGATCCAAATACAAGAGATGCATATGTGAATATGGGAGATCAAACATCGAACAATCTTTGCTTGCACCCATATTCCTCTATTCTTTTTGAAGATGCAGCTCTCGTGGAGGAAGGACAATATCGAATGATCCATAAAGTCAAGATATCCCACCCTAGATTTAGCAATGAAGTATTTGTGCTTAAGCTATTCAAATTACATGGTGGTGACATACATGTTGGAGAAACAATCACTAATTGGACATATATTTGAAGGTCAAATCTTAGGAAGAAAACCACATGCCTATGTGAAGGGACAAATTCACAAGTGTATTATAATTGTAAAGTTAGTTCACTTTAGTTCTAGAAGTTTTTTAAAATCCTGAGAAAGAGAAAATCTATATAAGTTAGTTTGAATCAACTGACACGTATGAGAGAAGAAGTAGAAGAGAGTGATAAAATGTGAGAACGAGTTCATTTTGTATGACTGAGTATAGTTGGGCTTCTCTGAGTGAGAAAGCATCTGTAAAACTTCTGAGTTTTTTATAGTTATGGGAAGAACTAAGTAAAGTTGTGTGTATGAGACTCTCTCCATCATCTCCATGATTACCTAGTGTCTGATGAGTTCAAAAGATCAAGTTTTCCAAGCAACTCGATGCCTAGCATCGAATCTCTACTGATAAGTCATATTTTCATTTATCTTTCTCATTCAGTGCTAAAGTGTTTGCAAACTATGAAGTTGTTGGAGCAACTCGATGCCTAGCATTGAATTCCAGTTGATAAGTCATATTCTAAGTGTGCATGAAATCACCTATTGTTTTGGTATCTAAAAGCTTCAGGTTTTATGCGGGAAGTCGATGCTTGGCATCGAATCCCTGTTTAAAAGTGGCCAAAAACACCCCAAGTCGATGCTCGGCATGGAATTCTCGTTGCAACTCGATGCTAGGCATCGAATTCCATTTTTAGATAGGCGTTTTTTACTAAAATAGGCAAAATTTCCAATTCTGGAAAGTCATATAGGGTGACCTTGTGAAGGCCATAACTTGAGTTCTAGAGATCCGTTTCTTGCAAATAATAGCTTGTTGGAAAGCGCTTTCGTTTCTACTTTCATCCACCAAAAGATCTTGGAGAAATATTATTTGAGTTAAGAGAAATTAGCAAAATACTAAAGGTATGTCATTTTAGTGACTAGGAAATTCTGAAGAAGTAAAATTCTTGGTTTTGGCTATCATTTCTCAAAGTTTGGAGTGGCAATGAGTTAATGGTGACCATAGAGGTTTTCTAGTGTCACATTAATTCATTTCTTGTGATTTTTCACACATCAACAAGTGGTATCAGAGCAGAAAGGTCCTAAAGAGCAGAAGGCGGCAAAAGGTACAATAAGTTTTTTTATTAAAGTTTGAAAGGTGAAGCATTTGAAGACACAAGGCATCAAAAAGTTACTTCAAAAGTATCTTCATACACAAGGAACTCCAAAAGGTATTATTTGTTATCCTTTGAGCTCAAAGGTTGTAGCAGAAGGAAAGGAGTATGGTAGATCATATCTCCATTGACAAACTGGACAGAGATAATTACCCCGCATGGGTAATGAGAATGGAAGCCTTACTTATGAGTAAGGATCTCATGATGTACATAACAGGTGAAGAAGAGAAGCCAGTATTTGAAGATGAAAGCCGACCAAAGAAAGAAGAACTTGATGCTTTAAAGCATTGGCAGAAGAAGGATGCAAGTGCAAAAGCCTACATCTACAACACAATCTCATATCATTTGTTACCACACATCAGAGGATTGGAATCATCTGAAGATATATGGAACGCATTGGAGTATCATTTCCAAAGCACTACTAAAGCACGAAAAGCAGGTCTATGGTCAGAGTTTACAACATTCAAGAAGAAGCCAAGTCAAAGTATTAGTGATTATGTCACTAAGATGAAGGATCTAGCAGATAGTCTTGGATCCATAGATGAAGATGTTGAAGATCACAGATTGATTGCTCAACTACTTGGAGGATTGAGAGGGGATGAAAGGTGGAAACCTTTTGTCTTATCAACAGAACTTTCATTAAATTATTATGTTCCAGATTTGAACCAGTTGCTTGGTTTGATGCTCACATATGAGCAAGACTTGAAGGGAGATGGAGATAAAGTACAAAGTTCTGTAATGTACATGAAGAATAAGAAGAAAGGAGATAAAGGTAAAGCAAAGGATGAAGAAGAGTCAACTTCTCAAGTTTATTATGCAAGAGGTAAAGGCACTGGCAGAGGAAGATCAAGAGCCTTTGGAAGAGGTACAGGTAATCAGAATAACAACAAGAAGGCTTGCTGGATCTGTGGATTGAGTAATCATTTTTGCTCATGACTGTTGGCACAATCAGCAAGGATCAAACCAGAATCAAAACAACAATAGCAGAGGTCAAGGTGGAAGATATCAAAGTAATTTTCAAAGAGGTAGACAAAGTCAAAGAGGAGGCTATGGTAGAGGTGGAGGAAGAAGTTGGGGACAGAATCAATCCTACAACACCACCTACTACAATTATGCAAATGATACACAGAATGAAGGTCATACATCATTGATGATGAACTCGATCAGCACATCACATAAAGAAGATCTAAAGGTATTTTACATTGACTCTGGATCTTCTAATCATTTGTGAGGAAACATAGAATTGATGTTAGAATTGGAAAAAGGAATTTCTAGTCATAGTGTTCAAACACATGATAATACAAGACACAGTGTACATTCAATTGGAAAAGTGAAATGCAAGAGTGGAGCAGATTTGCTAACCAATGTTTTGTATGTTCCTACAATACCTAAAAACTTGATTAGTGTGGGACAGATAGTTGAAAAAGGTTTTCAAGGCAGGTTTACAAATGAAGGAGTATTTGTTGAAGATCCAGAGAATGGATATAATCAGATTGTCTCTGGTAAGAAAGAAGGTAGACTCTTTACTTTAAGAGTGCAAGGGAACATTGGTCAAGCTTTGCTCACACATGGTGAAGGAGTGATTATAGAACTTGATCTCTGGCATAAGAGATTAGGTCACTTCAATGAAAGAGGAATTAAAGCTATGGTTGAAAATCAATCTGTATTAGGATTACCAAATGTGCAGAGTCAACATATGGTTTATAAATGTGAAGCATGTCAAATGAGAAAAGCACACAGGTTACCATTTCAAAAGAAAGGATTCAAACATGATGGATTACTAGAGCTCATCCATACAGATGTATGGGGACCAACAAAAGAAGGATCTATCAGTGGCATAAGGTATTATGTTCTTTTCATTGATGATGCTACAAGATGGATAACTTTATATGTCTTGAAGGAAAGATCAGAAGTGTTTGGAGCTTTCAAGCATTTTCATGCATATGCAGAGAGAGTCACAGGTCAAAAGCTTAAGAGACTGAGGTCTGATGGAGGGGGAGAATACTTCTCCCATGAGTTCAATGATTATCTTTGGAATGCAGGTATTAAGAGAGAAATAACTTGCAGGTATACACCACAACAAAATGGTGTAGCAGAAAGAAGGAACATGACTTTGATTGAGTTTGCTAGAGCTATGCTGAAGGAGAAGAATTGTCCAAATTATCTTTGGGCTGAGGCTGTAAATACAGCTACATATCTTGTGAATAGATTATCATGTGCAGCTCTCAATGGAATGACTCCATATGAAGCTTGGTGGGGTAAGAAACCAACACTACATCATTGTAAAGTGTTTGGATCAATTGCATATGCTTATGTTCCATCACAACTTAGACATAAACTTGAACCAAAGGCAGAAAAATATGTGTTCATTGGTTATGATGAAACGTAGATGGGTTACAGGTTGTGGAATCTTCTAACCAAACATTTTCTTGTTTCTAGAGATGTTACATTTGATAAACAGAAAAGTTGGTATGTAGATCAAAGTCATAGAGCTAAAGAATTTGAAGAAGAGGTCATAAGATGTGAGAAAGGAAAATCAATTGTGCAGGTGAATAGAGATGAAGACTATATGCAAGCAAGTACATCCAGAAGTGGATTAACAAGAAGGAATGGAGAAGCTCCTATATTTGATGAAGAGGTGTATCCAGACACTTATGAAGAATGTGAACCAAGAAGGTCAAGCAGGACTAAGAGGCAACCAGAAAGGTATTCTTATGATACTTCTTACATAACTCAGAAGAACTATGCATATATGGTCAAAGATGATGAAGAACCTCAGAACTATGATGAAGCAAAAGGTAAGAAGCAATGGGAAGAAGCAATGAAGGAAGAGTTCAATGCACTAGAGGAGAACAAGACATGGAAACTTGTTCCTAAACCAAATGGTAAGAAATTAATTCGAAATAAATGGGTTTATAAAGTGAAGAAGCTTGCAGATGGAAGTATAGCTAGATACAAAGCTAGATTGGTGGTGAAAGGCTATGCCCAAACCTATGGCATAGATTATGATGAGACATTTAGTCATGTAGCTAAGATGTCAATTATAAGGACAATCATTGCTATTGCAGCTTCAAAAGGATGGACTCTAAGTCAATTGGATATAAAGAATGCATTCTTGAATGGATACATATCAGATGAGGTATACATGGAACAACCTCAAGGGTTTATAGATTCCAAGTATCCAAATTTTGTTTGCAGGTTGAGAAGAGCATTGTATGGATTGAAGCAAGCTCCAAGAGCATGGAACTATAGACTGGTGAAGTATCTTAATGATCTTGGATATCAAAGTTCAAAAGCAGATCCAAGTCTACTCATCGAAATAACAGAGGAAGGTACAATCTACATTTGTATTTATGTAGATGACATTATAATCACAGGTACTTCAGATGACGAAATCAAGGAGGTAAAGAGATTACTTGAAAAAGAATTCAAGATCAGTGATCTAGGAAAGTTATCATACTTTCTTGGAATGGAAATCACAAGAAAGGTATCTTCTGAAGCTATTGAAGAGGTTTGATATGGAAAATTGCAGAGAAGCTTCAACTCCACTTGAAGTTAATCACAAGCTCAGTAAATATGATGGTGCAGAATACAAATATATGAGGAAGTATCAATCTCTTGTGGGTAGTTTGATTTATGCTACACTAACAAGACCTGACCTTAGTTATGCAGTGGGAGTTTTATCACAGTTCATGCATTGTCGAAAGGACCCACATTGGATTGCAAGTCAAAGAGTTCTCAGATATATCAAAGGAACTATAAAGGAAGGATTATATTATCCTTTTACATCAGATTTGAAGTTGAGAGCCTATAGTGATTCAGATTGGGCAGGTAATCAAGATGACAGAAGATCAACTCATGGCTACATGATATACATTGGTGATAAGCTTGCAAGTTGGTGTTCAAAGAAACAACATACAGTAGCATTATCATCAATTGAAGTTGAGTACAAAGGACTTATGGAAGCAGCTAAGGAGGTCATATGGATGCAAACATTGTTCAAAAGCTTGGGCATTGATCAATGTATACCTACAATACATGGAGATAATATGAGTTCACTTTATCTTGCAGCAAATCTAGTTTTTCATGCAAGGACAAAGCACATAGAGATATAGTATCATTTTCTTAGAGAGAAGGTAATGGAGAAGGAGATTGAAGTGGAGTACATTTCTACAAAAGATCAAATAGCATATATAATGACAAAGAGCTTGGATGGTGTGAAGAACAGTAGATTGAAAAGTATGGCAGGAGTAAAAGAAAAGAAGAAGATATGAAGGAACAGAGAATGTCAATTAGTGATTGAGGGGGAGCTGTTGGAGAAACAATCACTAATTGGACATATATTTGAAGGTCAAATCTTAGGAAGAAAACCACATGCCTATGTGAAGGGACAAATTCACAAGTGTATTATAATTGTAAAGTTAGTTCACTTTAGTTCTAGAAGTTTTTTATAATCACGAGAATGAGAAAATCTATATGAGTTAGTTTGTATCAACTGATACATATGAGAGAAGAAGTAGAAGAGAGTGATAGAATGTGAGAAGGAGTTCATTTTGTATGACTGAGTATAGTTGGGCTTCTTTGAGTGAGAAAGCATCTGTAAAATTTCTTAATTTTTTATAGTTATGAGAAGAACTAAGTAAAGTTGTGTGTATGAGACTCTCTCCATCATCTCCATGATTACCTACTGTGTGATGAGTTCAAAAGATCAAGTTTTCCAAGCAACTCGATGCCTGACATCGAATCTCTGCTGATAAGTCATATTTTCATTTATCTTTCTCATTCAGTGCTAAAGTGTTTGCAAATTATGAAGTTGTTGGAGCAACTCGATGCCTGGCATCGAATTCCAGTTGATAAGTCATATTCTAAGTGTGCATGAAATCACCTATTGTTTTGGTATCTGAAAGCTTCAAGTTTTATGCGGGAAGTCGATGCCTGCCATCAAATCCCTGCTGAAAAGTGGCCAAAAACACCCCAAGTTGATGCTCGGCAGGGAATTCTTGTTGCAAGTCGATGCTAGGCATCGAATTCCATTTTTAGATAGGCATTTTTTACTAAAATAGTCAAAATTTCCAATTTTGGAAAGTCAGATAGGGGTGACCTTGTGAAGGCCATAACTTGAGTTCTAGAGATCCGTTTCTTGCAAATAATAGCTTGTTGGAAAGCTCTTTAGCTTTATACACATTGGAATTATTAGTCCATTTGGTTTGGTTAGACACCATAGCAAAAGTGTGTGCCTCATTTTCAAATTTTGGAATGGTGGTACATTGGACATGTGGCTAGAAAGAATGAAGAAGGAATACCTAAACCTACTACGAAGCAGAGGTGTGACAGACACAGAAGGAGATATAACAACTGTGAAAACAAACATTTGGAAGCTGATCAACGGCCTATTACAAACAATATCATTTTTACATACTTGTAATATATCCCATAACGATCTCCATCCAGGAAACATCTTGTTGCATTTTGAAGATCAACATGTTTACATCGGATTATGTGATTCTGGTAGTGCGACAAATTTACCAACCAAAAATAGTTTACCAAAGCTTCCTAATCTAGATACATCTATTAGAAATGAGTGGATTCGAAAGTATTGGTGGATTGCACGCGAATGCATATCCACTAGCCCTCCACATTTTAATAAGAGTCAGGAGATATGTACAATTTCAATACGCCTCTTAAAACTCTTGAAATATATGGATTTCAATAGTTATCCCATTGATAAGAATGGGATTTACAAGTTCAAATATGTTTTAGAATTAGCTTCTAACAAAGATGTATCAAAAAGAGTAGATGCATATGAACTACTTAGAGTATTCTAACATCTAACTCGATATGGTTTAATGATATCCATGATAGATGGATTACGACCATATTGAAAATGATATGTATTCATTTGGACTATCTAGATTACATGATATAGATTCATTTGCATTAAGTGGCCTAAATGTTGTTGTAGCATTGAGTTAAGTGGATGAATGAAGTGTAATCATTTGTAATATGTGAATTAAATGATGTAGATTTATTTGAGTTATGTGGAGTAAATGAAGTGCTATCATTTGAGTTATGTGGATTCATTTAACAAATGTGAATTAAATCTTGTGGATTCATTTGAATTATGGGGATCAAATGAAGTGTTTACATTTGCGTTAAGTGGATGAAATGAAGTGTAATCATTTGTATTAAGTGGAGTAAATGTTGTGGTATCATTTGTGTTAAGTGGATGAAATGAAGTGTAATCATTTGTATTAAGTGGAGTAAATGTTGTGGTATCATTTGACTTAAGTGGATGAAATAAAGTGTAATAATTTATAATATATGGATTAAATAATGTGGATCTATTTGAATTATGTGGAGTAAATGAAGTGCTATCATTTGAGTTATGTGGATTAAATGTTGTGGATTCATTTAACATATGTGAATTAAATCTTGTGGATTCATTTGAATTATGTGGAGTAAATAAGGTGCTATCATCTGAGTTATGTGGATTAAATTTTGTGGATTCATTTAATATATGTGAATTAAATATTGTGGATTGATTTAAATTATGTGGATTCATGAAGTATTTACAGTTGAGTTAAGTGGATAAAATGAAATAGATTCATTTGAGTTATATATATTAAATGTTACGATTTCTCTTGAGTTAAAATTAGTGTTTTTATTTTTCATAAGTAAAAAATGGCAAGAATGCCAGATGTGAATGATGTTCTTGATCATATTGAATCTCAGAGGATTTTATCTGAGTAGAATGCTCAATTTGCACAATTAGGATTAGCCTTTTTATTCCATCAAGATTTAGAGCCAGAGGGATTAGAAGGAGAAGCATTATCACTAAAAGAAGTAAAAAAGCTATGTCCAAATTACTTTGTTCCTGATGTTCTCTTTTGGGTTACAGGAAGGGCAAAAGAAACAGCACCATTAAAGCTTTGAGACTTACAACATAAAGGATTAGCAGAAACGCTACTTCGATGCTTTGTGCAAGTTGAGAGATCATTACCAAATAATAATCAAATAGCATTATATTTCATTCAAAAGGTTTTTGTACAAGATATTCTTCATCGACGTGTAGATTGGGATGATCATCCGAAGAATGCAATTATCAGTTTGAGTCATCCTCAAAAGCAAGCACAATATCGTAATCAAGGAAATGAAGGCCCTCTTCCTTGGAAGTGGCCCTACATTTTGCTACTTGAAGAACATAATCTTATACATGATTTGTTGTTACAACGGGTAGAATTATACAATGAAGGATTAATGATTCCTTCATTAGGAAGAACAATAGATGATCAACAGAAGAGGATTCATGATCTAGAAAATCAAGTGAAAAATTTACAAATTTTTGTGGATTCTTATCAGAGCAAATATCGAAGATGCTCAGAGGCATCATCATCTGCTGATCGGTTTATGGCCAATGAGATATTGAATCAAGAAAACACTGAATAGGCAAGCTTTTTTTGTAATTAAAGACATGACTTGTATTCGCTTTTGCAATTGAATATAATCATAGTATTGATAGTACATCATTTTCTTCATTTTGGATATCATCATCTATGATAGGTACCATGTTATCTATTTCTTCCATGTCTAAACCATCATTATGATCTACATCTAAATCATGATCACTCCATGTATCATTTGTTAAACTTTAATGAGTTTGAAATCCTCCAAAAGTTTGTTGTGCTAATGTAGAAGCGATCTTGGTTGGAGCATGTAACAAATGCATATTACCAAACACATATACCAAATCATTAGCACATGATACACTTCAGGGTGGATGCTTTTGAATTGCTTCAATGTGCCATAGATCTCCAAAAGATCCTTCTCGATTTACATACGCTACTCTTTGGTGGAATGCATCTCGACCATTTGTACCGAGACGTAATAACTGACATGTGGTTTTGAAGTTTGCCATGACTTCTTTGTTTGACACTTGGCCATTGAGTTGAAATGTTGGATCCAAAACAAATGTTGTTCCATGGAAATGAGTATGCATTTGCGTCCATCTCTTCTCTGCTAATGATACAATATGTGTTTTCTCTCGTAATGAAAATTTATTAAAGTCTTTTACTTTTTGAATAGTTTTTGACATAATCCAATTAACGTTTCCAATCACAAATTTATCAAAGTCTTTTAATTTTTGAATAGTTTTTTATATAATCCAATTAACTTTTCCAATTATAAATTTATTAGTATCAAAAATTCATAAAAGTTCCATGAAAGGTTTAGTGATACCAAGAATTTTTTCAAGATTCTGCCAAAAATTTTGTGATTGTATTAGACATGTACATTTGGATGTTGCAACTCGATAACAAGGATACTTCTCTAGCCGTGCCTCCCATCTTCGATCAGCAATCATTTGTACAAAAGCTGGCTTAACTTCTAATAATCCACTGAGCACAATGCAAGCAGTTGCAAATCGTATGGCACAAAAAATCTGAAGTGCTTTATTGAGAGATTTTGATCGAAAGAGCGAATATGAAAATTGATGCTCTCTCATAAATTTTACCACATGATTTGCATCTAAGAAGCTTTTTTTAATGAAAGATAATCTACCTATATCTTTCAATAATAAATTTAATGTATGAGCTGCACATGGAACCCATATAATGCCTTCATACTTGTTTTGAATTGTAACTCCAACACTTCGAAAATTAGAGGCATTATCTGTCACTATCGCAGTCACATTCTTTGGACCACCCACGCGTGAAATAGCATGTTCATATACCTTTACAAGAGAAGCCGAACTTTTCTCTTTAAGAGAAGTATCAACAACTTCTAAAAGCATGTTTCCTTTTGGACATATAACCATGACATTAATCAATGGTTTCTTTTGAAAACTTTTCCATCCACCCAATGCTATTGTGCATCCATACATGGGTACAGAATCAAGTATTGTTCGCTTTAAAGTAGCTTAGTACTCTTTTTCACTTTATGTATACACTCTGTTTACATTTTGTTATAATCTGGCATGGTGAAACCTTTTCGTGCAGCTAACATCAAAACATCTTTGAAAAGAAGATTACGAATAACGTTGAAAGGAATCCCACATGCTAAGAATGCTTGAGTCCATTTAAGATGAAGCTCGAGACAATCTTGCTTTTCAAAATCTACATGTATAGTATTTTGTGATTTATTACAAACAAATAATGGTGACAAAGTATTAGATCCACCATGTTTACTACATTCACCAACTCCACTCTTTTTTGATGCAATTGGAGAAAATGGAGTACATTTATCTTGGTTATTCTCAAAAAATGTTTGAGAGACTGGAGTAGAAATATCCTGATGATCCTCTACTCTCATGGATGCATCTACTCATTCTTGCTCTACAGTTGGGCTACTTTGAAGTGCTATGAACTACTCATGCTTTTGAATATTTTTTATGTGATACCTTGAGATTTACATTTATTTCCATAACTTTCAAAATGTACCCACATATCACTATCTAGATTAAAGCATCCTGCCAAATTATTACCTATACTAAAACGATGCTCTTTTATGCGAGTTGCATTTCCTACATAACGATGCCCATAACATTTGCATTGTATTGTGGATACTATTTTACCCTCTTGATGAACAATCACATATGACCATTCTTTTCCCTTTCCCATAGTGCTTGCAAATTGCTTTAGGAAGACTATACCTACAAAAAAAAAACAATATAAATCAATATCAAATAAGATATTTCAATTAACGTTGAGTCAAACACATACATACATATACTATTATGAAGTGATGATCAATGTTGGTTCAAACATAATCTACCTATATCTTTCAATAATAATTTTAATGTACCACAATAGATTTTAAATTCTTAATCATATGCACATACACTTACACATACTATTGTGAAGTAAGAATCAATGTTTTATCAAACAATCATAATAGATCTTAAATTCCTAATCATATGTAAAAACATTTACACAAACTATTGTGAAGTAAGAACCAATAGAGTCAAACAATCACAATAGAGTTTTCATTCACAATTATACACTCATATGGATACACATATGCATACACACACACATACATGTACTATTATGAAGTAAGAATCAATGGTCATTCAAACATAATCTACCTACATCTTTCAGTATAAATTTAATGTATCACAATAGATTTTAAATTCCTAATCATATGTATATACAGAATCAATGTCGTATCAGACAATCCCAATAGATTTTAAATTCCTAATCATATGCACATACATTTACACATATTATTGTGAAGTAAGAATCAGTATTGAGTCAAACAATCACAATAATTTGAATTATTTAATAGGGCAAAAATTTATATCTTGTTCTCGCTACGAAGTTCGTAAAGGAAAAATTAGTTTTTATGAAAAAATGAGTCTAGTTCTACTATTTTAAAAAATATTACTTGATCAAATTGTTTTTGATCGAAATGTTTTTCAATCGAAAGCTTTTTTATAAAAAAAAACTTCGATCTAAAAATTATAAAAAATAGTTGAATACCCATGCAAAAACTATTTGGGTGTGTCTGAATAAGCTGATGTGTCACCAACTAATTTGGTTGAATAATAAGAGCTTGCTGTAAAGTTTCCGTAATTATTCACGAATAAACGAATTGTCGAATAATGAATAATGCCACCTAGTTTTTGCTATGTCATGTAGATACACTCACCTCTAGACTTGAAATCAATCCCTAGATAAAAATATAAAATCCCTAATTCATTTACATCAAATGTATGCTTAAGTTGTTCTTTAAACAACTAAAGATCTGAATCGTTGGGACTTGTCATAATCATATGAATGCGCCTTCAACACTAGCTGGTTCATTCTCAACTGAAGTAAGAGCTAAAATCTTAAATGCTCTCCATAATTTGCCTAGTCTACTTGTTCTCCCCTTGTCTCACTTTTGGTTCATCTAGTGAATTCTTTTATACCACTATCCTTCCAAGTTTGATATAACGACTTTGGCATATATTTGAAAAGTGGTGGTATCCTTTCTGGTTCTTAAATATCTTTTTCTTCTAGAAGTCTAGAACCTTTTTCAAATTCATAAGTCAGAACTTCAAGATGGGTACTAACGATAGATTAGGCACTCCTGTAGGTAATGAAATTCTCTCTTCACCTGTATCCATTAGGGTTTGAGTAACTTCATCACCCCCCTTGTATAGCTGAATGTAAGCATCCAAATTCTTTCTCAAAAAGCATAGCCACCTGCCTTTATGAAATATGGAATTTCTTCCTTCTTATAATAAATCTAACTTCCTTCAATATATGCATTGCATGAGAGTAGTATATCACCTGTATCTAGAACATAGAATCTGTGTCCTTTGCTTTCAATTGCATGACCAATAAAGACTACTTTAATGGCACTTACATCAAGCTTACCCTGATTCTTCTTCTCAATGTGAACATAAGTTGGGGAACCAAAAACTTTGAAGTAACTCACATTGTGTTTCTTCCCCTAATAAGCTTGATAAGGTGTAATGACCTTTATAGCTTTTGTGGAAGACCTATTCAGAATGTGATTAGCTGTATGTATTGAATCAAAAAAAAACTTGGGAGAAAGCCTTTTGGATGACATCATACTATGCATCATCTCAACAAGTATCCTTATTTTCCTCTCTGCAACACCATTCTATTATGGCATGTAAGCAATAGTGTGTTGATGAGACATACCTTTGTCTTCAAGAAAAGTCTTAAATTCTTTAGACATGTACTCTCCTCCTCTATTACTTCTCAAAATTTTGATCTTTGACTTACTTTCATTTTCAACCATAGCTAACAATTTCTTGAAAGTAGGAAAAACCTCTGACTTCACTTTAAGACCATAAATCCATGAATCTCTTGAGAAATAATCAATGAACATAACAAAGTACCTAGAAGCTTGAATAGAATGTATTCTAATTGGATCATTCACATTTGAATGTATGATTAGCAACTTCCTTATTGCTATGATATATCCATGCTTCTTGAAAGGCATTTTGTGAAGATTTCCTTCAAGACATCCTTCACACGACTGCATCATCTCGTAAAGAAAAATTAGTCAAACTCTCCATCATAGCTTGATCTTTGATATGTTTGAGAGATGTGTAACTAATATGGCCAAATCTAGCATGTCATAACTTCATGTTCTTCATAGGTGTAGTAGACCTAGCAACATTAGAATGACTAATCATGGATAACACAAACATGCCACTTCTATTTTAACCTTGAAGTAGATAATTATCCTCCTCATGTGAGAGGATCGGACATGAATCATTCTTAAAAATAATTTTATAACCATTTGACAAGAAAGTAGAGATAGAGAGCAAATTTGTCTTCATGTGTGGAACATAAAGAACATTGGAAATTATGAAATTTTCACTTGCTCTAGACTTTAGGTTCACTCCTCCAACACCAACAACATCCAAATTATGACCATCTGCAATGGTCACTCAACTACCTGAAGAGTTAGAAAGGGAAGAAAATACCTTTCTACAACCTATCATATGCTTAGTAGCGTCAAAATAAAAAATACAAGGATTATTTGAGATTGCATTTAATGCTTCCTGATGAAAAACTACCTCTTCAATAGTAATACATGCATATGAATCTAAATTTGAAGATTTAGGTTTTGGATCATCTTCAGCACTATTACCTGATGCTTTCTTCTTCTGGATAAAAATTCTTGCTCTCCATTTTGCTATGTAATGACCTAGTTTCTTATAGTAATGGCATAATTATTGGTTGAATTAGATGTAGGCAAAGTTTTTTTCTTTGGGTGAAGAGGAAGCATTAGGAAAAGGATTGGAAGACTTTGGATTAGAAGACTTAGATTCCTTCTTCGATTGCTGACTCTTCTTCTCCTTCTTCTTCTTTCCCTTTGATGATGATAACATGCCTTCATCATTCTCTTCCATACTCTTTTGTTGATCTCCATCTTGAAGTAACAAGAACTATAGTTCTTTAAATGAAAGCTCCCTATCTCTTATAGAGAGAGATAAAAAAGTAATAAGAGCACGATATGTGGATGGAAGTGAGTTTAGAAGTGTGTTTACCATCTCTTCATGTGAAATATTTACTCCAACATTGAGTAACTGATCTTGTAAATATTTGAGTTTCAAAATTTGTGCATGAAATCATTCATCAACTTTCATCATTGTGCTGGCTAGCTATCTCCTTACATGAACTTTCCAAGTAGGGATTTTTCTCTGATAGAGATTATCGAAGTCCAACTAAGCCTAACGAGAACTTCTGCATGACCTCATCTAGGGTATAATATTCCCCAAATCAATTCATGAAATATATGAAAGTGCTTGTCCATCCCTTAACTCCCATAGCAACTAAGCCTAATGCAAACTTATGCATGACGTGATCTTGGGTATAATATTCCCCAGATCAAGTCATGAAATATATGAAAGTGCTAGTGCATCCCTTGAATCCCATCTCGATTGTTCTTCTGTAGGAAGTAGTCTGGTAGTAGTATGGACTCATGATGATGAAATAGTTTCTTCTTCTTCACTAACCTCCTATTGTGCAAAAATAGGAGTAGGGGTTCTTCTAGAATATGAAATATCTTCTTCTCTGGCTTGTCTTGGCCTTGGATAAGTACCATTGACAACATTCCATAAGTCTTTTGATACGAATAGACTCATCATCATAAGACTCCACATTGGATAATTAGACGCGCTCAAGCTTGTCTTCATTCTCAAGTCTATAATCACTCATCTTGTTAAGGGTGTATGTCAACTAGGCTTTGATTCAAAATATTGGTATTCTAAGGTTTGAATACCAAGTGTTGGAAGTGTATCAGACCAAAATAACAATACAAATCACAAGTTTACACGATCTTCCAATAGATGAACCTTAACATACACGCCTTAATTTTCAAATAGAAGTTGAGTGAGATAGAGAGAGAGAATAGACAAGTTTTCAAGTGTAATGATAAACTATGAAACTCACCTACACTAACTTATATATGAATCTCTAAATACAATGTGTGTATATGATACAAACGAACAATATTTATATCTAGGCAGAAACTACAAGAGATTGTGTGCCTAAGAGGTATGAAGAGTGTGTGTGAGAATATAGAGAATATGAATAGTTTAGAAGTGTTGCATAGTAAACCCAAATTCTGATCAACCTAAATAAAAAATTAGTGACTTAAAAAGTACGAACGGAAATAGACTTGCTACTCACAGTAACTCAAAAATTGAGGGTAAGCTAGCAAAATATCCTCCAAATAATCACCAAGATGTAGACAAAAAATCCTCCAAGAGTGTGAGAACTACTCCAAGATGGCCTCTAAGATCTTCTCCATCCAAAAGCTACAGTCATGGAAGATATCCTTAAAATTGAAAAGCAATGTTTAATAAGAAAAAGTAATGAAGATCATCGTGTTACATCATGAATTGTTTACTAAATCTGGCTTGAATAAAAGAACTCATCAGTCACCCGATCGGGGATCAAAATAATGTCCTAGATTTGAGAGGAGTTTCTTATCCACAACATCCAACATGATTTATCTTAAAGAATAGTCTAAAGAAGACAATATCTGATAGTCCATTGAGGACCATTTGAACATTGGTTCTAAAAATCCCTATTGCTCCATGCTTTAATTAACCATTTGGCTTCTACCTTATTGGCTATTCCTTGAATGTCTAGAATGCCTTAACCACCTTAATCATTCTGGCTTATGCAAGTAGACAAATTAATTTTGGGGAAACCGTTTTTGTTAGAGTATTCTGTGCATAAAAAATTTCTACAAATTCTTTCCAATTTGAGAATATCTTAGTCCCTCGGTTTCTAGCAAGAGAGAAAGTAAATAATCAAAGAAAGAAGGAATGTATCAACCACCATAGCTTGCGCCATCAGATTGATCTGAATATGTTTCCAATATGCCAACTTCTTATTGAGCTTTGAAAGAGCTGAGTTTCCATCATGGATGCATCCAAATATCTTATCCCGTCCGAATACCTAACAAGTGGAAGCTTTGTCCCTTGGGATCAAGTGATAGCCATGATAAAAAAAACTTTGAGGTGGATGTCCTATAACTGCCTTCAAAGTGGTTTAATCTGGAGGTAGGAGCCTCACAAAATGTATCTAGGCAACACCAAAAGGTATCAATGCTCGTTGGATTGTTATGTACAAAAGCATTCATGTCATTGGAAAAGATTTTCATGATCATTTGATCTTGATTGAGGGGAAGATAGAGGCCTTGAATAAGACCTCAAATTGCATGATGTTTAACAAGGTAGCTAAGATCATTGATTGTTTGCAAAGAGAGTAGGGCACAAGGGGCCATCCTTTCCTAATAGAACATTTTAATCAAATAGCTTGGAAAGGCTGACCATTGCTATTAATCTACATTGACACATTTCCCTGCAACATTCAGATCATCTTAATGAGCTTCTTGCCATAGCCTAGGTCTTTTAGAGATTCAAGAAAGAAGTTCCACTCGAGTCTACCATAAGCTTTTTTCAAGTCATTCTTAAGGAAGATGACATCTTGATCAAACTCTTCTGAGAAAACTAGAGGTTCCCAACATCAATGATAGCCTCGATCACAATAAAAGGATTGTACTTGTGAGAACCATGGCCTTAGGATGATGCCTAAAACATTTCCAGATAAATGGCTTTGGCCGCCTTTGTTAGAACAACAAGCTTTCATTATGCTTGAGGTGGACATGATGTTCTTCAAATCCATCATTTGAATGATGCTCCATATAGTCCTTGTAGAGTTTTTATTTGCATTCATTTACTGTATTGAGAGTTTGAGCATAGAATCATCATCGTATGTAATATCCAAAGCATTTAACTTTGTAAAAAGGAAGAGTAAAAGTCCTAAAAGCCAAGAGTGACAAGTGTTTGGGATTTATTCTCAATCAATCTATCAAAAACTAGATGTGATTTTAACTTTCTCTTTTCCTAAGTTGTAGGAAAAGATTCCAATCAATCTAAATTAACAAACCCGCCTAATTTTGAATTTAAATACTTGAAGAAAAGGCATAGATGGATGCTCAAGAGTCTAAAAAAAAAACTCCAAAATATTTATGGAGTGCTATGATTCTAGTATTATGGAGAAGCCTAGACTATGTGTGTTCGGGCTAGACGGAGGGTCTCCCTTGTGTGAACTAAGCGATCTATATATTGCTTTGAGAGATGAGGATGGAATTTCATTTCTTTTGAGTAAAGTTTCCAATTGCTCTTCTCCTTCGATTTGGCGCAAATCATTCTAAATTTACAAGAACAATATTTAGCGCAAATTCGAGTTTACTAGAGCTAATGTAAGTTGGATGCTTTTAGAAGATCATAGAATGTCCTTGACAAAATACTTTGTTTCATATGTCTTTGAACCCAAGGGCTTCTTTGCATATGCCTGAGTTTAAACATTTGCATAAGCCCTTACTTTTTATAAATTCTTCAAGATCTTTATTCTCAACGTTATTTTAATTTTATAGGAAAATGTGGATAGCTATAGATCGCTAATTCTTATAGATAAAGTTTTTTTTTCTTACGTTGACGGCGTTTGACAGTAAAGGAATTCTACTTGTATCAACCGCTGGCCTTACGATGATGCTCAAAATTTTCCGTACATATGGCGTTACCCTCCTTCCCCCTCTCTAATTTTTTTTTAACTAAATGGCTTCTCTTGTTCTACCTTGTTCTACCTTAATATCAAGGTGATTGATAAGAAAAGCTTTTTTCCGTTATATTAAGTGATTGATAAGAAAAGCATTTTTTACCTTTTATTTCACCTTTGGGTTTGTAGTTCAGTCATAGTTCTACTCTTCCATTTGGTGTCAAATTGAAATTGTTCCACATAAAAACTATGAAGAGACTGTTCATCATTGCAAGCCACATGGGCCAAGGGCTTAGCGAGAAAAGTGTGTATGTTCAAAGAAGAAATCGCTCTTTCCTTCTGTACATGCGTCATTCTATACGTGCCTCTCTCATAGAAGAGGCGGGGATTCGGGAAGGTAATATTCGAAACTTTTTTTTTTAATATATATATAAAGGAAGTTCGGCCTTAGCCTAATCTCCCGGACTTTAATTATAATAAAGAGAAAAAGTTACAAGTGAATGGGACTAGTGCCCATGGGACCCCCCAAATCCCACAATGCAGGGGAGGAGTATGGCAAGCTACAGGGCATTATAAATGAGGCGGATAAAATTATCATCTCCCTCATGTGGGACCCATTTGGGTTTCAACTTGTTGTTTTCGAGGAGATAAATACAGTGATGTCTAAATGGTGGCGATCTCTTGACTCGGGAGATTCTTTTACCTAGGAGAAACAAGGATTTCTCGATCGACCATTCCTTAGGAGTTGGCCAAAATTGACAGCACAACGCTCCCTCCAAATCTTCCAGAGAGCCTCACCTCTGATGGCATTCCACAGCCTTGATGAGCAGCCGATCGCCTCACCCAACATCACTTGTTGCCAGTTGATTTGACTCATGAGTCTCAATACTCGCATCACATGATGCCAGATAACACGGGACTTGGGGCAGTCGAAGAACAGGTGAGCGAAATCTTCGATGCACCGATGGCAACACTTGCACCATGGCGGCCCACCACAGATTTTGTTAGCCCTTGCATTGGTCCAGATACTTTTATGCAAGATCTGCCACATTAGAATGGACTTTTTGACCTCAATTAGGGGGTGCCAAATAGACATGAATTTTAGCTTCCACCGAAGTTTGGTCCAAGAAAGGCACCATCTCTTGTTAAGGGTGTGGTGAACATCTAAATCCTCTTTGAAGTTGGGGATTCTGGATAGCTTCTTACCATTGCTCCATTTGAGGCCCTCCAAGCAAGGAAGATCCTGACCGCAGAGAAGGCGGGTAGTTGAGCGGTCCCATGCTAAACACCTGCTTTGAAGAAGAGTCCATTCCTCAAAGGTAACTCTAAGTCTCGGATCCAATTCTTCGAACCTAATCCATCGGCTGGTCTCTTCTTTCCAGAGTTGTTTCCACTGTTTGAACCCCTCGTTCCATAACCGCCTTGTAGTTTGGAGGTTCCAAGACTCCACCCCCCGAATGCCACTGATCGGGAACCAAATAGAGTCATTTTGTCTTATGCCAGTCGCCCACTTCCACTCATCACTGATTCTTATGAACTGTTTGGCCTTGTTCCAATTCTTCCATAAGGAACACACGAGGCTAGAGCCTTTAGGGAAGACCGGGTGGGGGGAGAACAAAAGCGTGAGAATCCCTATGTCCTTCCAACCAGGGTGGCCAACTAAGGTAAGGTCTGTTGGTGCATATCAAGCCTCAACACTTGGCTTGGACCCTTGAAGGATGATTTTACATAAAGCTTGGAACATGGAGTTTCAACTTGGATTTATTTTATTTGAAGAAAGAACCATAGGAACTCAAGTCTATGAGTTTTTAACTCTTCACTCATTGTAAAAGTCAATATGACTTGGCATGATTTATGTAATCAAACCGACTTGTAAAAGTCGTGGAAATTGATTGATAAATTTGATTGAGAGGTGGAGAGAATATCTCCCCATATGTAGAGGAGGTGAATGATTGAGGGAATATCTCAATCAATAATCTTTTAGGTACATGATTGTAGGAAAGTGGCAACCAATCATCAATCAATCTTTACAAAGTAAAGAAAAAACTCGCGGGTCACTAGTTTTTTAGTCCACCACCTTTTGACACAACTCCCGAGGCAGAAAATCCTTTGTAATTCAGTGTGTGTTTGAGCTAAGCCATAGCCAACACCTTATCATCTCAATTAGCCTTGCTTAACAAGCTAATGAGATTGTAAAATCATTCATATCAATAGAACATATACATTTTGTACTTCTGGTTTTTCTCTGTATCATCTTCTTCAAGTCTGTCAACTTCAGAGAGGCATATCTCAAGATTTACTGAATCAAAATTAATGATTCAAAGCTTGTTGGAATCAGCTCAAGGTCTTCTACAACACTACAAAGTTTGAAGATTTTTCATTCAGCCAATTGTGAGAAAAGTCAATCGAAGCAGTCACTGGTATTTCTGTGTGTAGCTCCTAAAATGTCGGGATCATCTCTGATTTTGCTAAAGATCATTCTCAGTGCATAGTTTGTCAATTGAAGTGATTTAACTTGCAATCAATAGCTTGTTAAGTTAATTTAATACTCTCAAAAGGAATTTGGTCAATTGTAAGTGTGCTGGACACACTGAGCATTAGACTGAGCAGGTGTCAAGACAAATTTAGCAAGTTTTCTCAGATTTTTGAAGTCTCAACCATCTGTTTTGATTTGATCATTGCACAAAGAGTTTGCAAAGTACATATGTGATTTCTTTGCATCATTTGGGATCTAAACAAGTCTACAACACATATCTGAAGCAAAGTGTAGCTGGAGTCAAGCAGGTTTAGCAGCTCCAACTCCATCTTCTGAGTGTCTCCTACCATCACCTCTTACAGTGGTATCAGAGCAAAACAAATAAGGTAATCATGGGTGATGGTTTCCCTTCTTTTATTGACAAATTAGACAGGAACAATTACCAAGCATGGTCTCTGAGAATGAAGACCTATCTACAAGGAAGAAGTCTGTTTGGATTCATATCAGGAGATGAAGAGCTACCTACATTCAAAGCTAGAGGTCTACCCACCAAGGATGAGCAAGAGAGACTCAATCAATGGTGTGCAAAAGATGCCTTGGCAAGGTCATATCTTCTAAACTCTATTTCTGATTTCCTTTTACCACATATAAGGAATTGTAAGACTTCCCAAGAGACTTGGGAAACCTTGTCCAATTATTTCTCTTCCAACACAAGGGCTAGGAAGAATCAACTCTGGATAGAGTTTACAACCATAAGGAAGCAGCCCAAACAATCAGTCTCAGAGTATGTGACAAAGATCAAAGATGTGGCAGACCAACTAGCAAGCATTGGAGAAGAAATTGAAGAGGAGCAAATAGTTAGGCAAGTGACAAATGGACTCAAGGCAGATGACAAGTGGGAGAGTTTCACCACTGCAATGGACTTATACATGGATATGCATACCCCTGATCTTACAACCCTTATGGGCCAACTCTTCACACATGAAGCCAAGTTTACAAAATCAGGAGAATTAAAAGGTAACAATTCCTCTGCTCTTTATACTGATAAGAAGTCTAAGGATAAGGGTAAAGGTAAAAAGCTTGATGAAGAAGGATCCACCTCTCAAGCAAACTTTGCAGGGAGAGGTAGATCTTCAAGAGGAAGAGGCAGAGGAGGTAAGTCAGGTAGGGGGAGACCCTACAACTCATCACCTTGCAATATATGTGGTTTGTCTAACCATACTACAGATGAGTGCTACAAAAACTACAAGAACCAAAGAGGAAGAGGTTACCAAAGAGGAGGCTACTCTCAAGGAAGAGGCAGATTCAATCAACATCACCAAGGCTACAATGGATACAACAACCAATACAACAACAACTACAATCACAACAACAATGGTGGATACAGAAATAGAAGGGATTACAACAATTACACAGAGGAGCAAGATGACTCCTTACTGATTATGAACATGACCTCTAAGGAAAGTACAAATGATGACAACTTATTTTATATTGATTCAGGTTGCTCTAACCATGTAGCTGGAAATGTTGCATTGCTCTCTGATTTGGAAGAACCTAAAGGAAAGCATCAGGTACAAACAGGTGATGACACTAAACACTCTGTTATAAAAGTTGGTAATGTGAAGACATGTGATGGCAAACAGAATCTTCTGAGTAGAGTACTCTATGTACCTACAATCACCAAAAATCTTATGAGTGTTGGTCAGATTGTAGAGAAGGGATTGCAGGTCAGATTCACACAACATGGAGTTTATGTGGAGGACCCAAAAAACAGTTTCAAGAGGATAGCCAAGGGAGAAAAATCAGGTAGGTTATTTACCTTTGAGCTTGAAGATACAAAAAATATTGCTTTGTTCAACTACAAGGATCAAACCTTATCAGAATTAGAGATTTGGCACAAAAGACTTGGACACATAGGTGAGAGAACCATCAAGCAAATGTGCAGGGATCAATGTGTGCTTGGGATACCTAATGTATCCAAGCAACACATGATATATAAGTGTGGAGCATGTCAATTTGGTAAATCACACAGGTTGCCTTATTCAAAGAGAGGATTCATGCACCAAGACTACCTAGACTTGGTACACACAGATGTTTGGGGACCTAGCAAGGACCCTTCTATATCAGGATCAAGATACTATGTATCTTTTATTGATGACTATAGCAGGTGGACAATTTTATACTTTATGAAGGGTAAAGATGAAGTATTTAATTGTTTCAAAAAGTATCTTGCACTTGTTGAAAACCAGACAGGTAGAAGACTAAAGAAGTTAAGGTCAGATGGTGGAGGAGAGTATTTCTCAAATGACTTTGAAGAATTCTTGCAGGAAAAAGGCATCAAAAGGGAGATTACAACCAGATACTCACCTGAACAAAATGGTGTGGCAGAAAGAAGAAATAGACTTATTGTGGAAACAGCTAGGGCTATGCTCAATGAGAAGAAGTTACCAAATTATTTATGGGCAGAAGGAGTTTCTACTGCAACCTATCTCATAAACAGATTGCCATCCAAAACACTTAATGGTATGACACCCTATGAGGCTTGGCATGGTAAGAGACCATCTCTGGATCATTGTAAAATTTTTGGTTGCATAGCATATGTGCATATACCCTCACAGGTAAGAGGGAAATTAGACCCTAAAGCTGAAAAGTGTATCTTCATTGGTTATGATTTGAACCAGAAAGGGTACAGATTCTACAACCCCACAAACAAAGGCTTCAAGGTAAGCAGAGATGTCATCTTTGATGAGAATGATTCATGGTATGAAAATGAGTGCAGGAAGGTAAGTCTACCATATGATATAGATGAAGACTTTCCAAAGCTAATCAAGCAGGAATCAATCAAAGAAGAAGATTCAGAATCAGATGATGAAGACTCCATCAATCTTGAGGAATTCAAAGCTTGGAAATCAAAAGGAAAGCTAAAGATGAAGGATATTCCAGAATCTTCAACTCAGGCTATGAGGAGGTCTCAAAGAGAAAGTAAGAAGCCAATTAGGTATGGTTATGATACTTCTCTTGTTACAAAGCATTCAGTATATCTTGCAAAGGATCTCTTGAGTGAAGAACCAGGTACCTATGAGGAAGCAATCAAAAAACCAGAATGGAAGGAAGCAATGGATGAAGAGATGGAAGCCCTTGAGGAGAGTGATACTTGGGACTTAGTACCCAAGAAAGAATCCATGAAGGTGATAGGATCCAGATGGATCTACAAGGTAAAGAGGAATTCAGATGGAACCATAAACAGGTATAAAGCCAGGTTGGTAGCCAAGGGTTTTGCACAAACCCAAGGCATAGATTATGAGGAAACATTTTCTCCTGTGGCCAAGATGCCAACTATCAGAGTTATGGTGAGTGTAGCTGCATCCAAGAATTGGAACATGTACCAATTGGATGTGAAGAATGCATTTCTGAATGGATGGATTTCAGAGGAAGTCTACATGTCACAACCACCTGGATATGAAGACCCAATTAAGATAAATCATGTTTGCAAATTGAAGAAAGCTCTATATGGTTTGAAGCAGGCACCTAGAGCATGGAATTACAGATTGACCACCTACCTACAAGACCAAGGATTTGTAATGAGTAAAGCAGATACATCTTTGTTCATCAAAAAAACAAATTCAGAGGTAATCTATTTGTGTGTCTATGTTGATGACATCATTGTTACAGGGAATGATGTTCAAGGAATCAGACATATCAAGGCACAAATGATGAAGGAATTCAAGATCAATGATCTTGGATTATTAAAATATTTCTTAGGACTTGAGTTGATTTATACAGATACAGGTATATATATCACTCAAAAGAAGTATATACAGGACATGGTCAAGAAATTTGGTTTGCAGGAAGCTAAAGTATCAAACATTCCAATGGAAGTCAATCACAAGCTCAGTACACATGAAGGAGAAGAAATCAAGGACATTACAGGTTACCAAAGCATGGTAGGAAGTCTCAACTATGCTACCTTGACAAGACTTGATATATCTTATGGTGTTAGTGTACTTAGCCAATACATGCACAAACCCAGGACACCTCATCTTGAGGCAGCTAAAAAAATCATTAAATATCTCAAGGGAACTCTGAACCATGGTTTGTATTATCCATATACATCAGATATTGACCTTAAGGTTTACTCAGATGCAGATTGGGCAGGTTGCAAGGATGATAGGAGAAGCACCTCAGGGTATATTTGTTTTGCAGGTGATAAAGCCATTTCTTGGTCATCCAAGAAACAGCCTACAGTAGCCTTATCATCTACTGAGGCAGAGTACAGAGGTTTGGCAATTGCTACCCAAGAAGCAATTTGGTTGAAGCAACTATATTCAGAGCTAGGACTATTCACAAGGTCACCAACCATATTTGGTGACAACACAAGTTCTTTACACCTTGCAACTAATCCTGTTTATCATGCTAGAACAAAACACATAGAAGTTCATTACCACTATGTGAGGGAAAAATTGATTAGCAAAGAGATTGAATTAAGTTATGTTTCTACTCATTCTCAATGTGCAGATTTGCTTACAAAAGCATTGGATGGAAGTAAACTATACAGGTTTAAATCCATGATTGGATTACAGGACATCATTGAAGACCAAAGATGAAGACTTAAGCAAGTGTTTGGCTTGAGGGGGAGCTGTTGGTGCATATCAAGCCTCAACACTTGGCTTGGACCCTTGAAGGATGATTTTACATAAAGCTTGGAACATGGAGTTTCAACTTGGATTTATTTTATTTGAAGAAAGAACCATAGGAACTCAAGTCTATGAGTTTTTAACTCTTCACTCATTGTAAAAGTCAATATGACTTGGCATGATTTATGTAATCAAACCGACTTGTAAAAGTCGTGGAAATTGATTGATAAATTTGATTGAGAGGTGGAGAGAATATCTCCCCATATGTAGAGGAGGTGAATGATTGAGGGAATATCTCAATCAATAATCTTTTAGGTACATGATTGTAGGAAAGTGGCAACCAATCATCAATCAATCTTTACAAAGTAAAGAAAAAACTCGCGGGTCACTAGTTTTTTAGTCCACCACCTTTTGACACAACTCCCGAGGCAGAAAATCCTTTGTAATTCAGTGTGTGTTTGAGCTAAGCCATAGCCAACACCTTATCATCTCAATTAGCCTTGCTTAACAAGCTAATGAGATTGTAAAATCATTCATATCAATAGAACATATACATTTTGTACTTCTGGTTTTTCTCTGTATCATCTTCTTCAAGTCTGTCAACTTCAGAGAGGCATATCTCAAGATTTACTGAATCAAAATTAATGATTCAAAGCTTGTTGGAATCAGCTCAAGGTCTTCTACAACACTACAAAGTTTGAAGATTTTTCATTCAGCCAATTGTGAGAAAAGTCAATCGAAGCAGTCACTGGTATTTCTGTGTGTAGCTCCTAAAATGTCGGGATCATCTCTGATTTTGCTAAAGATCATTCTCAGTGCATAGTTTGTCAATTGAAGTGATTTAACTTGCAATCAATAGCTTGTTAAGTTAATTTAATACTCTCAAAAGGAATTTGGTCAATTGTAAGTGTGCTGGACACACTGAGCATTAGACTGAGCAGGTGTCAAGACAAATTTAGCAAGTTTTCTCAGATTTTTGAAGTCTCAACCATCTGTTTTGATTTGATCATTGCACAAAGAGTTTGCAAAGTACATATGTGATTTCTTTGCATCATTTGGGATCTAAACAAGTCTACAACACATATCTGAAGCAAAGTGTAGCTGGAGTCAAGCAGGTTTAGCAGCTCCAACTCCATCTTCTGAGTGTCTCCTACCATCACCTCTTACAAGGTCTTCCGTGTTTCTGAAGATCAATTTAGCCCAAGAGGACTCCCTATTGCTCTAAGCCTTGATAAGCCACTTTGCGGCCAACTTGTCAGCCAACCCAACAATATCCAAAATTCCCAAGCCCCCTGAGTCTTTAGGGCTAATGCAAGTTTCCCATTTGATTTTGGGAATCCCCCTCTTGTTGGGGTCCCCGGTCCAAAGGAAGTTTCTGCAGATTCTTTCCTTTTTGGCCAAGTCTTTCTCCTTAGGTCTCCAACACGAGATAAAGTAAATAATTGTAGACAGCATAAATGTGTTAACAACCATAGCGCACCCTGCTAGGTTGACTTGAATACCTTTCCAATGATTCAGCTTCCTATCCAGCTTGGATAGCACCCAGTTCCAGCGTTGGTCCATTGAGATGTCGAATCCCATCGGAATGCCAAGGAGACGGAAGACTTGACCGCTAGGGATAACTTGACACCCCTGATCCACCAACAATTGGGGAGTATGTCCGCTGATTGCTCTAAAAGCAGTTTTAGCATGGTTGATTTTTGAGCCTGATGCCACACAAAAGGTGTGGAGGCACCACCAAAACACCTCAATGCTGTTTATATCGTTATGCACAAAGGCATTCATGTCATCAGCAAAAAGTCTCACAATCATTTGGCCGTGATTTATAGGTAAGGAAAGACCCTTGAGATTTCCAGCGTCCATGTGATGCTTTAATAGGCAGCTGAGTCCATTCGAGGCGATAGCGAATAGTAATGGAGCCAGAGGGCAGCCTTGCCTAATTGATCTTTTTAAACGAATGGGCTCAGAGAGCTTGCCGTTGATGTTTATTCTAGTTGAAGCATTTCCAAGAAGAGTGGAAACCATCTTCGTGAACTTTTGGCTGCATCCAAGGTCTTTCAATGATTGAAGAATAAAGTCCCATTCCAATCTGTCATACGCTTTGTCGAAGTCGATCTTAATGAATACCAGATCTTGAGCAGACTCCTCAGCAAAAGCAAGGCCTTCCCAAATATCGATAATTGCTTCAAGTATAGATCTACCTTTGATAAAACCTTTCTGGTCTTCGCACAGCCATGACTTTAAATGACAAGAGATTATATTGGCGATAACTTTTGCAATTATCTTGTATCCTGTTTGGAGCATGGTAATTGGACGCCAGTTTTCAATTTTGTTCTTATCTCCCCGTTTATGGATTAACTTGATGACGCCATTATTCAGGCACTCAGGGAGGGCACCAAAAGAGAGAGCCTCTTGCCACACCAGGCGCAGTGGGGTGGCCACCTGATGTTTGAAGGACTTGAAAAACTCATTGGTAAGGCCATCCGGACCCGGACTTTTCCCATTGGGAAGGGCATCAATAACCTCGATAATTTCATTCTCGGAGATGTTAGCATCTAGTAGAGCAATCAAGTTCTGTGGGATTCTGGTTTGAGCAACCCTTGAGATGGTTGCCATGGAGTCGCGCCTGTGGGGGGAAAGAGGAGTCGAGACCCCGAGAAGATTGGTAAAGTGTTCGATGATGATAGATCTATTCTCCACTTCCGTGCAACATTCAGTTCCATTGTTATCGACCAATAGGGGGATGGATTCCCTAGCTTGTTTCCTTTTGAGGATGTTACACATCTCTTTCGTTGGTTTGTCGGCCTTCCCTGCCCACCAATCTTTGAAGAAAATTTGAAGATTTTTCCTTTGAACCTCCTCCTCTAATCTTAGTCTTCCCCTGATTTTCAAAAGACCTTGTTGGCAATGTAACTTACCTTTGTTCACCTCTTCTTCAAGCCGTGAGAGCCTCCGGTACACCGTTTCTCTTCTTTTTTTTTGGATTTCTCTTATAGCCTTTTGAGTCCTGATTAGAATTTTTCGAGTCCTTTCTACTGCGCTTCTCCAACACTTAGCCGGTTCATTACAGTAAGCAAAGGCTTCCTTCCACACCTCAGAAATTTCTTGGTGGACAGAGGGGAGGGAAAACGATGTCTGACAAGCATGAAACCAAGGAGCTTTCTGGAACATGGGAATCGGTTTGAAAGACAGAGTAATCGGATAGTGGTCTGAGATAGTCAGGTCCATGTGTTGGGAAATTGAAGGAATACCCCACTGAAGGATGGTCTTCTGATCGATGTAGCATCTATCAAGTCTTGCTTTCCTCAAAGAGTCCCCCGACTGGAGATTTGACCAGCAGAACCCCTTCATGTCTTTCACCTCGACCAGGTCGAGATGGAGCTTGATTTTATCCCATATCTCTTTCTCCTGACCGTCAATAATTTTCCTTTGTTATTCCATCGGTCCTCAGGAAACTCAACCATGTTGAAGTCCCCACAAATCAGAACATTGTGTGAAAGGGAGTCGAGGGAAGCCCAAGCATCCATTCTATCTGCTTCACCATTAGGGGTATAAATTGAGACCACATTGAACTGGAAAGGGACCCCGAAAGAGGCAGCAATCCAACAATGATTTCGACCTTCAAAAGTCGAGGTCACATTGCCAGACAAGGAGTGACTAATGCCGATAGAAGCACCCCCCGTCCCTCTAGGGTGAGAAGTGGAGAACCAAAGGTGGTTCGGAGAAATGCATTTAAGCCGTTTCTGGAGATCCTCTCCGTCGATTTTAATCTCTTGTAAGCAAATAAAGTCAGGGGCGAAGCACTTGTCTTTGAACCACTGGCCAAGAATCGAAGCTCTTGACGGGTTAGATAGACCCCTGACGTTTAGAGATGTGAATTTCATTAATGATGGTTGCTCTCTTTGAGGGGAGGGACCCGATCTTTTTTCTTCTTGTGGTCTTCTTTTTTCCTCCCTACTTCTTGACTTAGGATCCTACTCTTGAGGGGGCTCTTCCAAGGCATGCCGGAAGGTTGTTTTCATTTAAGCTTTGACTTTTGTTGCGGTAATCTTGGAAAGCATACCGGGAAGGTAGTACCAAGAGAGGAGCTTTCGCTGTCTGGGTTGTCTTCATTGCTGGTAGTGAAGCCTTCCTCTTTACTCGTGGTGTAACCTTCTTGGTTGTCTTCTTTGATGGTAGAGCACCCAAGGGTATTATTAGTGGGGTCTTCTTCAAAATGGTTGTCCCCTGGGAAGTCGACCTCATTAATCTCTTTTTCTAGGTTACAGTATATGTTATTCGAGGGGGCAACTGTCGTAGTATTCCTTGTTGTTGATCTTCGAGGGCTAACTTTCCTCCTGCGTCTCACTTCAGTGAATCCTTCTGAATCCGTCTCAGCAACGCGAGTTCCCTCTTCTTCCTCCATTGGAGGGGGATAACCTCGAGTGTCATCTTGGGGGAGAGGGTCTAGGGTCCCATCTGGTTTAAGCTTGTTTTTATTGGTACTTTTCTTCAGGGGGCAGTCTTTCATCCTAAGACCTTGATGCCCGCACCGGAAGCACGCGTTTGTCAAATTCTTGAAAGTAACCTCTTGTGTCTAGGTCTTACCATCTCCACAGTTTATGGAGATTTTCGAGGGAAGGACCTGGTTCAGGTCTGTTTCAACGCAGATCTGTGGATGCCATCTTGCATTGAAAGAATGTTGAGCACCATCGTAGATTAACCCCCCAACATCTTGTCTTGAGGCCATCGGGCGACCGATCGGAGAGACGATTTCACTAAGATATCCGTACAGGAAGAAAGGCAGATTGGGAAGTTCCACCCAAAGCAGGTAACGAAGAGGCTTTGATCTGTTCGGGACAAAGTCTGGGGGTCCACTTAAAAAGGCAAAGGGTGGATCGGCCCACTTGCCAAGAGCCTGAAGAAATAATCCCCAGCTCTAATGATTACATTTTTCATGCACGAGGCACGAACATCAGAATGCTCGATAAAGATTAAGAAATGTAAGGAAATTCAGCACTCGACGAGAGAAGGGAGGGGCCTTTGATGACGTGGCAACAAGCAGTATATGTAAAAGCAAAAACAAGTTTTATAATATAAATCACCACCGTGAGCGCAACATTCCACCACCGCTAACGCGCGTTTTTTTATTAGAACTCTCTCTCTACCTCCCTCTCCATCGTCGTCTGCGTGTTGCTACGCCATAGCTGTGCACGAACTTCTCAGGTGGTATCAGAGCTGCGCGATAGCTGCACAATAAAAGAAGCTTCAAAGTGTTCAGTGGAAGGAGAAGACCATGGTTTAGCAGGAGAATACTAGAAAGATTCCTTCAGTGTCTCTGCGAATCAGAAGTGTTGCAACGACTCCAGGTGATTCAGCAAGAGATAACTAAACTCGAACATAGTAGCATCCAGATTGACAGTATGCGAAAGATGAACTATGGATTTCTGAACTCTAAACACGTGCGATTGGAAGCTTCAACAAACGTGGTGACGAGCTCCAAATTCATTTCTTAGAATGCTGAACTTCAATTAGAATGCTGAACTTCAATATGAAACAGTTATCAACATAATAGATAGTGGTTTGCATATTGGCGACGAGTCAACTCTGCGTTTACTTTTTATAGAGCTCTACAATCAATTTTTATATTATAGAGCATGAATTTTTTATGTCAAAACTCTTCCACTCTATTTCTGGTTATTCTGATTCGTAAGCCTTTCAGAAGACGTGCCGAGTTGCACACAAGACGTGATTGTTTGAAAATAATTGCGAGATCTTTATATTTTAAGGTACACATTTCATTTGAATTTTCTTTTGAGTGCATGTGGCAGGCGACATCATGTATTCTCTTGCGGGTCCATGAATGGACACTACTCACAGGTTATGAGACGAATGTATGATATTGCGGGTCCTTAGTTGGACAACTCATATGTTTTGTGAGGTTTTATATTACCCTGCTGAAAACCTTCAATTTAAAGACGTGGTAAAGTTTTTAAGTAGGGTATTCTCATGCTTGGAGATACTCTGGTGAGAAAGGTAGAAGGCCAAAGAGAAGATAGTCCAAAGATCTTGTGTATCGATCATGGGATGAATGTATGATTTTTGAGGCCTCCCATGAGAGATTATTTGCTTACGTTACATGCTATTATTGATGCGTTTACCCAGAGTTTGGGTTTTTGGAGTGGATTCACTATAGTTGGTTTGGCTCATATACACTTTGGACAAAGGGGACTCTATCGATTTTTTTTAGAGAGATAAAAATTGAGCGTATAAGTGTATAGAGATACACGGAATGCTTAGAACAAGAGTAAAATCATTGAGATTACTTATGAACATTCAATTTTTGGTGCATATATTTAAAAATACAGAAAAAATACTGCCGAATTTTTTCTAGGCCTTGCCATAAGATTGCCGTTGCATAGAGAAGTGCTTAAATTGCAAGAATGGATGATAACATTGCACAAATAAATAGTGATAAGTTAAACGAAGAAAATTATCATATATAATTGTATATGATGAAAAATTTCTTGATGGGATAAGGACTATGGGGACTAGTGAATGGAGAGGATGAGTGTCCTGAGTTGCGAGAGAACCAAAATGCAGAAGAGCAAAATGATTATAAAACATGGATAGAAAAATCTAGAAAGGTTCTCCATTGGATTTTGATATATATATCAGAGAGCTTGATTCCACATATTATGAAAGCTAGCACACATAAGGAAGCTTGGGACATAATTCATAAGATATATAGTACGTTGATAGAAGCTAGAAAAATTCACTTAAAGCAAAAGCTACATAGCATATGGCATGGAAATAGCTCCATAACATATTATATGGCTGAAATTAGGAAGATCACTGATGATTTAGCTTCCATAAATTGCACGCTCGATGATGAAGATATGGTGTCAGTCATACTGAATGGTCTAGGACCATAGTATAAGAGCTTAGATACTTCTATCTCAGTAAGAGGCACTATGCCAAATTCTGATGAGCTAGTAGCTTTTTGCATGATAGAAGAAGTAAAGCTTGGTTTGAATGCATCAAGAAGTGGTAACTCGAGAGATCATGCATTCTTTGAGCATAGAGGAAGAGGTTATAGTCTTAGATACTCATCTTCTAGAAATGCAAATACAATGGATATGGCAAGAGGTAGAGGAAGGTCAAACTCGAGAGATAGAGAAAGATCCCAGGCACCAGGGAACTGTTACCATTGCGGCAAGTATGGCCATTTTGAGAAAGATTGTTATTATAAGCAGAATAGTCAAAGAGGAAGAGGTAGAAGCCATTATGTGGCACATGGAAACTTCTCTGTTGAAAGTTCGTATAGAGACTATGGTAGAGATAATATGTTTGCGATAGGGCATGTGTTGAATAGTATGCCAAAGCCTGGAAATGATATGAACTGGTACATAGACTCTGGTTGCACGAATCACATGACGAGTATAGGAAATTTCTTTGAGTCAAAAGAGGCTTTGAAGACCAAAGAGTATGTAGCAACAGGTGATGATACCTTACACATGATTAACGATGTTCGGAATGTACCACTAGCACAAAGAAATGGTGTTTCAAACACATTAAGTGATGTATTACATGTGCCTAGCATTACAAGGAATCTAGTTTCGATTGGTCAACTTGCGGATCAAGAAATGCAAGCAATTTGCAATAAACATGGCTATTTTATACATGATTTCAAGTATGGCAAAAGAGAAAATTACTTAGTCATGGAAAGAAGATGGGTAGATTGTTCACTTCGGACATAAAAGTGATGATTGGTGCAAAGCAATAGATGATGAGAGGAATGCATTGAAGAAGAATGATACATGGAAATTAGTGAAATTATTATTGAATAAGAAAGCTATTGCATGCAAATGGGTATATAAAGTGAAGTACAAAAGTGATGGTTCATTGGAAAGATTTAAAGCGTGTCTAGTTGTAAAAGGATATGTCCAAGTATATAGATTAGATTATGATGAAACATTTAGTCCAGTGGTGAAAATGACAATATTGAGAAGCGTGATTGCATGGGTTGCTATGAACAATTAGAAATTGTATCAAATGGATGTTAAGAATGCATTCTTGAATGGAAAATTGCATGATGAAGTCTATATGCAGCAACTAGAAAGTTATGTGCATCCAAAATATCCTGATTATGTATGCAAGTTAAAGAAAGCGCTTTATGGTTTGAAACAAGCACCATGAGCATAATGTGAACGATTCAGTAAGAAGTTATTGGATCTGAAATTTATGCAATCGAAGGGTGATTATTCATGGTTTGTATGGAATCAAGAACACGAAATGATTCACTAGTGATTTATATCGATGATTTTATCATTACTGGCAATGATGAGAAGAGGGTTGCTGATTTGAAAAACCAACTAAAATCTGAATTTTTGATGTCGGATTTGGGAGAGCTAAAATACTTTTTGGGATTTGAAGTAATTTCAATGAAACAGAAAATTTGGATGATACAACATAATTATATGCTGGAAATTCTTGAGAGATTCAATATGAGTGCTTGCAAACCTGTTGTTACACCACTTGATGCTAATGTTAAGCTTATGCATGATGGAAAGTACTTGCATGATGCCAATATGTATAGAAAAATGGTTAGAAGTTTAATTTATGTGACAAAGATAAGACCGGATTTGAGCTTTGCAATTTGTTTGGTGAGTCAGTTTATGCATAAACCATGTAGAGTGAACTTGGATGCACCTACACGCATATTGCGATATGTGAAAGGAACATGTAATTTTGGCTTGTTTTATGAGAGAGAATTTCAGCCATGTATATATGCATACCCAGATGCAGATTGAGTTGGAAATATCATGGATCGAAGGTCAACGAGTGGATTTTCATTATGGCTTGGAAGTGCAATCATTTCTTCGAGTAACAAGAAGCAACCAACGATTGCTTTGTCAAGTATCGAAGCTCAATATAGAGGCATTATGCAAGCAGTTTGTGAAACAACATGGATTAAGTACCTACTCGAAGAAATGGGAGTCTACATCGATGGAAAGGTGGTCATCTATTGTGACAATGTGAGCAGCATAATGTAATCAAAGAATCTAGTTTATCATGCGAGAGCGAAGCACATTGAAATTCATTATCACTTTGTTCATGAGAAGGTTATGGAAGGAGAAGTGGAGTTGATACACATCAATACTAGAGAAAAAGTGGCAGATATCTTCACCAAAGCTCTTCCGAAAGAAAAGTTCATCTACTTCAGAGAAGCTTTAGGAGTTAGAAACCTTTAATTTGTATTTAGATTTCATTTCATGTTATTTGATCTTATATGAACATATGTATTTCTCTCATTTTGTATTCAAGCTCATTTTGAACTTGAGGGGGAGATTTGATGATGTGGCAAAAAGCCAATATATGTAAAAGCAAAAACAAGTTTTATAATATAGATCACTATCGTCAGCGCAACATTCTACTGCCGCTAACGTGCGTTTTTTTATTAGAACTCTCTCTCTCCCTCTTCATCGTCATCTGCACATTGCTATGCTATAGCTGCGTACGAACTCCTCAGGTTTTTGGGGTCAATGTGGTCTACATCGTCGAGGAAGACGTGTGTAAAATCCCACACAAACATTTTGGTAGACTGCCCATCCATCCCTGAGCAAAACTTGAAGCATTGCCACCTGCCTAAGCGAACAAGGGGAATCTGCTACACCACGCCCTTTGATAGTGTGGTCTATTTGATAGTGTGGTCTATATTCTTTCAATTCGTTGAACACTCTACATGGTGGAAGAATAGAGGCATGACTTGTGTGAAATCCCAAGCAAACATTTCGGTTGACTGCTCTCATACATACATATTAAAATAAGCTTTTATATTCATTGAGCGTTTATAATGGCGTGTTTAAAGAGCAAGCATTAAGCTCCTTATATTATTGGAACGTCTCTAATGACATGTTTTGATTCGAAAATTCACGGCGTCTCCACCTCAAATAAAGGAATGCATCGAAGGCGGAGGAGAAGGACGAGAAGGTGGGGAATCTAGTCGTACCGAGAACATAGACTGCTGAGGGTATGTTTGATAGGATATATACAAACGTAAGTATGAGAATAAGGATTCTAAGAACACAGGAAACGTAGGGATGGATTTCCAGAGTCTTCTCAAGCTATGATACGCATAATATTTCTCCGATGCAATTGCAGTTTCAGAATCTCACTTTATCCATGATGTATAGTGATCCGCTACACCAATAGGGAACAGTTCACTCGTATTCTTATCCCTCGAACATAGAAGTGCTAAAAAAAGGTCAAGAAATTGGGCACATCGAGTAAAATTTGAGACAAAGATCACCCAATTGTTTCTCCAAGTAATGGTTGTTTCTAGTTTATTTGTCTTTGTAAACTCAAAATTTTGGTGATAGATTTCCGGATCTTATCATTTCTAGGGCATCCAAATCTGGTCACTTTTAGGGCACGAGAAGAAGAGATGGCCAACATCCCTCTATACCCTAAATACAATGCTTTCACCAGTGAAAAGGCCCAAAGATTTTATTCGCTTTGGCATTGGTTCAAATTCCACGATGTAGAATTTGCTATCTAAGAATGGATTGTTTTTTAATCAATGAGAGGATGGCACAAGTCCCCCCACATAACTTGCCATCTCATGCCAGACCAGTTCTCACACCACCTCCTTTTAAGGGAGACATGCATGTGAAGCTACTTGTGGATCCTCCGAATTCTATCCAATTTATTGATGTTGGTCCATCTTAACCCTTCCATCCAGGGTGGGTCATTACCGAGAAGGAGGTGAGACTTTGAGTTTTTCCAAGAGTTGATTCTGAGTGTGAGAAGGTCGAAATCCTCATAATGAACCCCTTTTCATGGGTCAATGTACAGCCCAAGAAAATATTCGACGTAGTCATGGCTACTAATCCCATAAGTGGTATTGAATTCATCTACATGAGCTCTTCTTATACTCACATATGCTGGGAGAAATAAAACATTATAAGAAACATGATAGTCCTCTTAGTTTGAAAAAATTCTAACCCAACAAAAAACAGTACAGTTGGAAAAGCTACTCATAGCTTCTCTTTCGTAGGTGCAGTTACGTAAATGAATCCTTTCTCACGTTGGGAAATGATTGAAAAAATCGAAATAATTTTCAAAGGATAAAGTAGTACAAAGTGGATAGATATCATGGTCATGTATACAGAGACGATATGGAAACACAAAGATAGTAGATGTACGTACGAATTTCATGTATATGTATAGTCGTCGTTCCGTCAGCAATTGGTTCTCCCCCCCCACTCCACAACGGAAACCTAAAGTCATGTGGGTGGCTAACCGAACAGCGGGAAGCGAAAGGACACAAGGTAACCCCGCTTTTCCATTGGCCAATAAAAGATTGCAGATAGTTTTAAGGAATGCTTCCGATCCCCCCATTTTCGAAAAGGAAAAGAAAAGTGAAAATAAGGAAAGAAAACTAAGAAAGCCAGAAAGGGAGGGGGGGGGGGGGGGGGGGGGATCGGTTTCTAAAGTCTCCTCAAGTTATGCTACACATAATATTTCTATGACTGAACTGCAGTTCCAGAATATTGCTGTATGCATGATGCATAGTGAACCTCTACCCCAAAAGGACCACTCATGTTCATATCCCTCAGACAAAAGGACTCCTAAAGAGAGGAAAAGGCACTTTAAGTGAAGATTTAGACAAAGCAGGTCTCTTTCTGACATCAAGAAAGTGTGTTTACTTAAAAGTTTCTTGGAGCAAAGCATCTTCATTCACAGGTGCAACGATGTGATCGAAGAGTTTTTTATGTTCATATAGAAAGTAAAAGAAACGGTTCTATTATTACATTAAAGTTACAACGCCTTGGACGGAAAGTAAGTATAGTATATGCATTTGGAGTGCTTTCACATCGGAATGACGGTACACTGTTTTCATAAAAACAAAGATCTTAATATGAATAAAACTGTAAGAAAACAGAATCCTGATGAAACATACTTGAGTGAATATGCGGAAAAGGGCATAGCCAATATAATTTTAAAAGTCATAGATTTTGTTTTTAATTATAACCTCATTGTTCGACAGATAGTTGTAACATGTTTCTTTCAGATGTTCCATAGGTTGATATAAACACTTCAATGCGGAAAAGAAGGCCGAGCAAAAGATTTAGGTCGAAGTTCATGTAAATCAAGGGTCAACTTCATTAGACCTTGATATTCACATTATTTAATAGTTATTACAATAATCCCGTGGATGTTCTAGTTCAAGTTGTATGAACAATTAACATTCTGCAATCATCCAAGAAACATCTCCCTCTCCCATGGGGAGGGTCTACTTACCTTCAAAAGCAGTCTAACTTCGAAGGAAACCCACTCTAAAGGACACGACAAACTACTACAACATTGTATATTCTTTCTTTTCTAAAAAGCGTGCTCTCAATTAACAAGGAAAAAAATACAAGAAACTCTCAGCGAATAAAAAAGAAGGTTTATAACCTTCTGGTCCTCCTTTGTACAGACCCTTTTGTTTTACAAGTTATTGTTTTCTAGAATGTACATCTTCTGTGCTTAAAGGGGGGATTTTGTACAATTAGGATCATTCTACCTAAACAACGGACTAGGAATTTCGCAATCCACCATCATCTCGCAGGCTTTCAAAGTTGGTTACACATTGCATTTGAAATCTTCAAGAGTGCTTCACTCCTAATATTATTCCATACATAGATAAACAACGGATAGCTTCATTGAGCACAGCTCGGTTCCAACTAAGTTGAGGAGACAACAAAAGGAGCTTGCTAAGACACTAGCAAGCTCGAATGCTCTTGAGACAAAGAAAAAAAAAAAAGGTGAACCCATCCTTTTCTACGGCAAGTGTAGCACTTGCACCACAAAGGAGCACCACATACATTATTGGTTTCTACATTCGTGCGTTTCTTCCTATGCAGAACTTTCCACATAACGACCGCTAACTTGTTGTGGATAAGGGGGTGCAAAACTCCATGAACTTGAATTCCCATTTAATACAAGACGAGTTCGAACTCCACTTCTTGTTAAGCAAGGGCTGAACATCTACATTTCTTTAGATTCTTGAAATATCGTCCATTTTGTTTCCATTCTACTGCCTTACACCTTGCAAAGGTGGGAATGTTGGCCAAGAATGTGGTGGTTCATGGAGTCAGCGCAAGATTCGATTCTTTTGTGCTTAAAGCCACTAGCCTTTGAAGTTAACCTTGCGACTTTGATGAAAGCCCTCAAATTTGTTCCAATATCTTCTATCTTGATCCCAAAGATGCTTAAAGCCTTTGATCCATAGATTTTTTGCTCTTTGAAGGCTGTCAAATTCACGTCTTATGATACCAACAATTAGGAACCAAATACAGTCATGTTTTCTAATGCCAACAACCCGTGTTTAGTTATGAGCCATTACACATGGAGCACACAAGATTGGAGCCCTTAGGAACAATTCAGATAGAGAGAATAATAGAGTGATTAATTTAAGATCTTTCCACATTGGAAACCCAACGAGAAGAAGGATGTCATTTTTCCTAAACATAAACCTCTCCTAACAGGCTTCAATAGTACTACAAGATTTAATCATCCATTTGGCCACCATTGTGTTGGATAAGACTTTGACATCTAGAATACCTAATCCACCCGCTTCCTTTGGGCTAGAGAAAGCTTTGCATTTGATGTTTGGCACACCTAATCCTTTTCAACTTCAACATCGCGAGAGTTTTCCTATGTTTATACCGACGTCGGGAATGACTGTCGATATAGACAACGTCGGTATGCCCCTCATATGTTGTAGTGTCTAATATGCTTGATCTTGTTCATTATGATGTTTGTAGCATGCACACCAAATCTATAGGGGGTACTTCTTACTTTGTTTCTTTTGTTGACGACTACTCAAGTAAGATTTGGGTGTATTTGTTAAAATCTTAAGATGAAGCCTTTGCTGCATCTAAGAAATTTCATGCATTTGTGACCACCCAAATACGTAAGTTGGAATGCTTATTTTCAGACAAAGGGAATGAGTTGAATGAGTTTACAAATGCTACATGCAATACATTTTGTGAAAATCTTGGTATTAAGAGGGAGGTAATAGTCCCATATAAAACTTCCTATAGTGGTGTGGTTGAAAGGTATAATAAGACTTTATGTGAAATCAGATTTTGGGGAGAGGCTTTGAAAATTGCAATACATGTTTGCAATCGATCCCCTCATATTTCCTTAAAAGGTGCCATTCTAGAAGAGGTTTGGTCTAGCAAACTAGCTCCATATGACCGCCTATGCATCTTTGGTTGTGATGCTTTTGTGCATATGACGCCTGAGTTGAGAACAAAGTTAGATGCAAATTCCATAAGATGAAGGTTGAATGGGCTACAAGATTTGGCTACCTCTACTCAAAAGTGATCAGAAAAGTGTCAAATTCTAGCATGTATGGCCACGTGCTAGATTTGATATTAAGCCTCAGGATGCAACACATTTGGTTAAAAATGAAAATGAGCGAATGGCTATTGAGCTAGATTATGCCTGAGAGTTAAATAAGGCTTTTGATGGGCATATGTAGCTACCTATTCATGTTGAAACTAGGGCTCAAAAATATGTACAACAACCTATTAAATAAAAACGTTGATGTACCTTTTGATGTAGATCCATTGTCGGATATTGTGGATCATTGGGTAAGAAGATCTACACATCCTAGGAGGCGAGTGAGTAGATATGATCCCTATGAACATTATATTATGTTATTAGATGAGGGTGAGCCTGTCACTCATAAAGAGGCAAAGCTCTGTGAGCACAAGAAGAAGTGGGAGTTTGCCATGTAAGAAGAGATAAAGACCTTGCATGCAAATGATACTTGGGATTTGGTTGAGTTGCCCAAAGGTAGGAAGGCCATTCCCAACAAGTGGGTATACAAAATCAAACCTATTGATGGAAAATCCAAGTACAAGGCAACACTCATTGTTGAAGGATATCCCCAAAAAGAGGGCATTGATTTCCAAGAGGTGCTCTCTCCGGTGATTAAAATGACCACATTAAGTGTGTTATTTGCACTCATGGCTACCTTGATTTGGAGTTATTTCAAATGGATGTTAAAACATCCTTTTTGCATGGTAATTTAGACAAAGATTTGTACATGAAACAATGAGAAGGATATGCCGTTCTTGGAAAAGATCATCTAGTATGCAAGCTGAAAAGGAGCTTATGTGGGTTGAAAGAGGCCCCTGAGAATATGGTATAAGAATTTTGATTTATTTATCCTCAAACATGGGTTCAAAAGAAGCCATGCATACCACTATTTGTACATTAAAAAGTATGAAGATGCATCCCAATCATTCATATGTTGTATGTAGATGATATGTTCCTAGTTGGGAAGAAAAAGAGCACTCTAAATGCTCTAAAATAGTAGTTGAACTCTGCATTCTCAGTGAAAGACCTAGGGGAAGCTGAGCATATTCTTGGTATGTGAATAAAAAGGGATAGGCAACATCATATTTTGCATTTCTCCCAAGAAAACTACATTGAAAAAGTGCTTGATAGATTTAATGTGGCTAATGCCAAGCGTCTTAGACTGCCATTGCAACCACATGTTAAGATTTCCAAGGATGATTGTTCCAAAGATGTAGATGGAGCCAACCACATGAAGTGCTCCATATGCATCATCTTGTGGTTCACTTATGTATGCTATGTTTTCCACTCGGCTAGACATTGCTCATGCAGTGCGAGTTGTTAGCAGGTTCATGGCTAATTGTGATAAAGCTCGTTAGGAGGTAGTTAAATCTATCTTGAGTACTTTGAAAGGGACCAAAGGTAAATGCCTATGTTATCAAGAGGGTCCACTGGAGTTAAAAGGATTCTATGTTTCAAACATGGTAGGCGATGTGGACACACACAAGTTCACAAGTGGCTATGTATACACCCTTGTAGGTGGAGCTATTAAATAGTGTTCTAGAATTCACAGGATAGTTTCACTATCTACTATAGCAACTAAAAATATTTGAACCACAAAGGCTTCCAAAGAAGCCATTTGGTAAGCTCGCTTGTGTAGTTGTTTTGGGATGCCTAAAAAGGCACCTGTTCTTGGATGCGATACCGAGAGTGGCATATGCTTGGCAAAGAATGCCATGTTCCATGCTTGCACAAAGCATATTGATGTGAGATACCACTTCGTCAGAGAGGTGTTAGAGGATGTCTGATCCCTTTGATCAAGGTCAATACTTCACATAATCTTGCAGATGTTGTCACGAAGTGTCTACCCAAGGCATAACATCAGCCATGTATATAAAAGGTGGGAGTTACTTAGCTTAAAGGAGCCAGGAGTCTATATAATTTTTTGATGTGTTTATATGGTTTAACCATGTTATAGATGAGTTTGACATTATGCATCTTAATCTTTTGCCTGTTTCGGACTTGTGGAAATATTCATGAACATTTGCGGTCTTTTCATGCGTTTGTTTGGAAATTTATATGCGAAAGTGGCTTTAACTAGATATTCATTTGATTTGTTTTTCCATTTGAAGAATATTTTGTAAAAAGTTTTCCCTTTCTCCTTCGATTTTTTACTTGAACAATCTTACTCAATGTGTATGCGGTAATTGGAAGGATTGAGAATACAAAGCTCTCAAAAACTATCGCTGTCTTAGACATCTACTCATAACGGATAACAATAATTCCAATATGCGGCATTACAAGATGTTTGAGCTACAAAATCTAGTTCTGAGTTCGTGTGTAGCTTGAACAGAGGAACGAAAATGAGGAGGTACATTAAACAAATATCCATAAAAGATATTTATCTTATTATGTACATGTTTATTGAGCTTAAATGCTAAAAAATGTTCGTACTATTGAAAATGTTATTCATACTTTGCATCCATTTGATAGTCTTTCCAAGTACCACCACCAATGTATCGAAAGAGTGGAGGAACATATTTCTCTTTCTTATTTTTTATCATGCCAAGTATAACGATCTTAACCTCAATATCCGAATCAAACATGTACTCTCTCATCTTCTCTTTCCCTCTTTTCTCCTTTCATAGTCTTTTTCATTTTCCCTCCATGATGTTTTAGACATACGAAACTCATATAAACCATAATCATGGCTTTCCTCATGATCAAAATGTCTATGACTTCTTTCTAGCTGATCTTGAACATTATGCATATAATCATCTATTTCACTCTCTATCACAACCACGTCTTTGGGTCCATACCATGAAACATTCTCATCAAATATATCATCTCTAATCATTGTACATTCTTTTGTGATAGGATTATAGTGTCTATATCCTTTCTTCTCTTTGTAATATCCAACAAATATGCCCTTTCCAGTTTTGGCTCAAACTTGTGTCTCAATTGACTAGGCACGTGTGCATAACAAATACTCCAAATACTCACAGAGAGCTCCCATTTGGTTTATGCTTCCATAATCTTTCATAAGGATTCAAATCATGATCCATTCTGGTTGGAGCTCTATTTATGACATGTATAGCCATATAAGAGGCTTTAGCCCAAAATATATTTAGCATGCTCCTTTAATTTAAGATGGCTCTAACAAGTTCCTCAATCACATGATCATTGCATTCTTCCACACCATTTTTTGGCGGTGTATATCTACAAGAAAATTGCCTTTTCATTCCATGACCACTAAGATATTGATCAAATTCCTTTGAAATATATTCTCCCCTTGAATTTGATCCTAAGCATTTTATGTATGCACCCAATTGCTTCTCAACCATGTTTCTAAGTTTCACAAAGCATTTGAAAAATTCACAGTTCTGCTTCAAAAAATATATGCATGCATATTGGGTATAGTCTTCAATGAATATCAAAAAGTACAATGAGCCACCAATTGATTTTGTTCTAGTAGGTCCAACTACATCACTACGAATGAGCTCTAAAGGTCTCTTTCTATGCATTTATCTTCTTGGAAACTTCATATGTTGATGTCAAATGCACATGCTTCGCATATCCTCTAAAAATTTAAATGACCAAACCTTGGTTGACCACGTACTAAAATTTGCTTTTCCATAGAATTTAATTTCCTCAAATTTATATGACCAATTGTTTTCTACCACAATTCAGCTATATCATAGTGCCCATTGCTCTTCGCATACATATTCTCATAAAGAGGTTTCCCCATATCAAATGTAACCAATCTACCCAATTTCTTTCCATGAACAAGTAGTTTTCCTTTTTTTGTTACACTTGAAATCGTGTATGGAGCAGCCATGCTTATTAAAGATCACTTCCATATCTTGATCCACAAGCTGACCAACTTAAACTAAGTTCTTTGTAATAGTAGGCACATTTACATCACTCAATGTATTTTGGACGCAACTCTTTTGTACTAGGGGTACATTTCCAAGGTTGTTAATTAGGTGTAAAGTATCATCACTAGTTTCCACATACTATTTAGTCTTCAAAGGCTCGCTAGAATCAAAGCAATCTCCTATGCTTGTCATATGATTTGTGCTACTAGATTCTAAGTACTAATTTTATCATTTCCAGGGTTTGACATGCTATTTAATAGATGCTCCATTGCAAACATTTTATCTCTACGATAATCTCTATATAAACTTTCAGCAGAGAAGCTCCCATGTGATGCATAAGAGCCTCTACTTCATTCTCTTTGGATATTCTGCTTATGATAGCATATTTCTAAAAATGGCCATATTTGCCACAGTGGTAACAGTTTCGTGGTGTTTGCAATCTTCCTCTACCTCTTTAATTTGACCTACCTCTATCGCTTAGCATGTCCAAGGTGTTTATATTTCAATAGTTTGAATGACCACCACTAGAACCTATTACTCTATGTTGAAAGAATGCAAGATCTCTTGAGTTTTTACTTTCTATTCCATTCAAACCAAGCTTCACTTCTTCCATCATACAAAGTGCTACTAGCTCATTAAAGTCAGGCATAGTGCCCCTTACTGAAATGGAAGTGTCTAAGCTCTTATATTGTGGTCCTAGTCCATTCATCATAACTGATACCATATGGTTATCTTCCACCTTGCAATTTATGGACACTAAGTCATTAGTAATCTTTCTAATTTTAGCCACATAATCAAAATGGATATATTTCCATGCCATACACTATGCAATTGTTGCTTCAAGTAAATTTTTCTAGACTCTATGGATGTACCATAATTTTATGAATTATGTCCCGAGCTTCTTTTGGTGTACTAGCCTTCATGATGTGTGGGATAAGGCTCCCAAAAATACACATCCAAATCCAATGTAGAACCTTTCTAGACTTCTCAATTCGATTCATGGGAAGATTCTCGAGTGAGAGTAAAGAGAGAGTGGTCCATGAAGCTAGTAGATCTAGAAGGTATCTTCAAAGAGACAAAGGCAAAGGTTGTAGAATTAACATCTTAGGTCCCATTAGAGGTTCCACCTATCCCCAAGTTAGGTTCAATATTAGGAGATCCTATCCCAAAAGAATTAGACCTGACACTCAAGGCTTATCAAGTGTGACTCTGAGAAGGAACAAACATACTAGAATTAGATAAGAGCTACCCTAAAATGGACCTAGAGAAAAAGAAGATGAACTTGTGCATCAAAATGATTAAACTAGCAAGGGTATGTTTGAGGCTAGTCAACTCTTTAACCAAGGTAAGCTAATCATACACAAATTTCAGTTTGAAGGGCTATTAGATAGGTTAGAGTAGTTGGTGTCCAAAATTAAGAGCATGAAATTCCTCCTTCCATTAAGAAATATGCACACGAGTTCTTGAGAGAAATTTGAGTAGATAAGTGGGGTACAAAAATAGTGACTCCCGAACCTATTCAAGAGATATATGATATTCAAGTTCAATTCATTTAAAAAATTTCCTCAATGAAGAGACAAGAAGACATTCAATCAAGTGAAAGGCTAGAATTTGAATCCAATTCTTTACATGAATTGCCATATTTTATAGATCCTTTGGAATCGAGGTCTCTTCAAATGAGATCTCGCATGATAATGATAAGAAACAAAGAATCAAGTATACCTAGAAACAAGGAGGTTGCAAAGAACACTAAAGTGTAGTGTCATCTCACTTTTGAAGAACTTATAAAGGTGAAACTATAGTTGTGGAAACACATAGCAAACCAAGTGCTAGAACTTTTTGGTATCCACTCACAAGCTGACTCCAATACAAAATTCCTAGAGATCCTCCTATATAATATAGGACATATGATTGAAGGAGAAGAAGGAAACTCCTTCATATCATTTATGAAGGATAAACGACTAAGACAAACCTAGATTTAGAAGCACGAGTTGGCATTGCCACCACTTCCTCATGAAACATTAGGTTAAACCTCATTTGAGACCCACATGGATGAAACTACAAATGGAAGATGAATATATAGGAATTTCATTAGGATTTCTAGAAGGGATCACTCTTGCTACTTGTGGTGTATAGTTTAAACACAACTTTGCCATATGCGAGTGTGTAAAGAATCATGTATATGAAATAATCTTGGGTAGACCCTTTAGGAGACAATTGCAAGTAATGGAAGATTGGGGAACCAAGTCTTTGTACTTAAAACATTGAGGGGTCACTATGAAGGTTAACCTCAATAATTACTTGTATAGATATGCCCCACTACTATACTAAAATCCAATCCATAAAGCACAATAGGACATAGTGTCAATACACTCCATAGGTTAAAATCCTTAATGGATGCACAAGGATACCCATTTGTGGATTTGTGAAATTGTAGAAGAAGAAAAGAAAAGATTACAAGCCATAAACATAAGAGCATTTGAGAATAATAAATCGCATTGAGACCCAACCTATGCCCCTTTGATATTTTAAAATGAAGAGTTTTCAACCCATGGTTGGGCTAAAAATCTTAGCAACAATGGATATAGTTGTGAATGAATAACAATTGACTCCCCAATGTGATTAAGATGGATATAACATTCCAGTATTCAGGTCTGAATCCATAGTTGAAAAATGTGAACCAAGTATGGACACATATGAAGAAGTTGATGATGAGGACCTATAATCCATCTTAATGGATCCATTTTGGAAATCAAAAGAAGAATATTTGTACCTGATAGATGTTAAGACTCATGATTAGAATGAGTGTAAGAATGAATTATTAGTAACCACACAAGTTGAGATAAAAAACAAGAAAACCAAACATAAAAAGAATGAATCAACACATGAAGAAGAAGAATCCTTGTAAAGGTACCACAAAACTTCAAGAAATATGAGATGGAGGATAAGAAAAGCATGATGAGAATGCCCAAATGAGAATCTCTCATGGGAGAAGACTACAAAAACAAGGAAAAAACCAGTAAAGTTGTGGTAATGAACAAAGATGGATAAGAACGAAGTACATACATAGGAAATGACTAGAGTAGCAAGAAAGAACAAGAACTTAGAGCTCTTTCAAGAGAATTCCAAGATGCCTTTGCTTGTGCATTCAAGGATTTGAGAACGATCGATTGAGTCATATGCTCACTTAGGATTCCCATGAATTTGGAAGCCAAACATACAAAACAAAGGCCATACACATATAATGATTTGTATACAACTAAGATAAAAGAGAAAATTGATAGGTTGATAGAAGTTGGATTCGTCTATAAGATTGAGCATACTAAATGGGTGTCCCAAGTTGTGGTAGTGTCAAAGAAAAATGGAAAGTTGCATGTGTATTAACTTGAAGAAAGTTAATATATCCACCATAAGAGATGGTTATCTACGTCCTATCATGGAACATCTATTGGAGCATGTAGTGCACAATGAAGTTTATAGCTTCATTGATGGATTTTTAGGATACAACCAAGCATTCATTTCCAACACAAGAAGGCTTTTTCCATTGAATTGGGTATCTTTGAATTTTTTTGTGATGTCTTTTGGCTTAGAAATGCACCTGCTACATTTCAAATGCTCATGTGTCATATGCTCAAAGAGTTCTTGCATGAGAACCTAGAGGTCTATGTGGATGATTTGTGCATTGATTCCTACATAAAGCAAACTCACATTCCAAAACTCAAGCAATTACCATGTTTCTAAACTTGGAAAAATGTGTATTCAAAGTCAAATAAGGAAAGATCTAAAGTGAAATGGTATCAAAGAATGACATATCAATAGATGAAGATAAAGCAAGATCCATAGCACAATTACTAAGACCTAGAATGATTAAGGAAGTATAATGTTTATGGGTCATTTGGGATACTATCGACAGTTTATACACATGTATGCAATCATAGTTAAACCCTCGTACAACCTTTTGACAAATCTCAAGTGGAATTTTGAATGTGAAAAGTGATTTGTAAAGTTCAAATGATGTTTGTGATCAAACCCTATTTTTTCAACACCTAATTGGAACAGGTCATTCCATGTTGATGTTGATGCCTCCAATTTCTCTATTGTATTCATGCTAACACAAGCAACTAGATAAGGAAACAGAGAATTACCCCTAACATACACGAGTAGGCACTTGAACATCGCAAAAAGGAATTACATGAAAATTGAAGGAGAAGCAAGCAACTAGATTAGGAAATATAGAATTAGCCCTAACATACATGAGTAGGGATAATCTATATAGTAAGAATATCTCACAACATTTGATTGCAAATAAGTACAAATACACTTTGCTATGTTCATATTGTTTTCTAAGTCCTACCAAATAAAAATAAAGTATATTAGTATTTGTAATGGTTTATAAAAGAGTACGTCAAGTACATAACAACAAAAGATTCCTCCTTTCCAATGAAAGTGGAAAATGAATTTAGTTGTTGGCCCTTTCAAAATAGAGGTAGGACCTCTATTACATACTCTCTGAAAATATACACTTGTAGGAAGGTAAAGTGTATGGACATGTACGATTTTTTGGAGCTTAAGGTTTTTGAAAGTGCGAAAAGGAAACAGTTACAATAAGGCTGCCAAAAAATTCCAACCAATTAACTAGTCCACAGGTACAAGCCAAGCATGTATATTTAATTGTACTGAGGGAAAGTGATTTGGGAGGGATTTTTTATTCCTTTCCTTTCAGATTAAGGAAGGCAGTAGCCCTGATGTGATCAAGGAAATGAATCTAAAGAGAGATATGATCATGCTCTAAGCATAGATCATGGTGCACAGGGAATACTCCACATATGATACTTCTACTCAGTTTTGAGTATGAAAATGATCTAAGGGGAGAAGAATGTTTTATAAATCATGAGTTGGAAAGGCTTAAATATATGGATACTAAATTCATGAATATGAACTATATTTTTCTTGGTTTAGACCTTGATTTACCCTTGCAACATGCTTTAAACTTTGGGTTGAACCCTTGGTTTTAACCCTTGGGGTATTAATTCATATGAGCTTCCAATTGAATGGTTGAAACCTTAGCTTTGACAAACTCTAAGGATTCGTAACCTTAAACTTGGAGATAAAATTCTCTAGGATCCACCTTGGGTATACATGAGGGAAGAATCCTCATTTGATTCAGAATTCATGTGATAGATGTTTGAAACTTAAAAGGCATGTGATTAGCCTTGGGAAAGTGTCCACATGAGGGAAACTTTGGTTAGAAACTTGGCCTATTTTAAGGACATGCACCCCCTTGGCCTAGAGGTATATATATTCATTGATTTGGGTGGGTGGATACATGCTCTCTCTCTCTCTCTTTGGTAGTTTAGGCTGGTTGTTTGTGTAGTCCTATTAATTATTTTTGTTTATGGAACTTAGTTTCACAAGAGGAACCTTTGTAGCACTCTCTCATCAAAACACGTTAGATGTTCCGATTTGACCTTCATCTTACCTGAAACTTAGGATTCCCATCAACCTGGTATTCCACAATTGACTTGTCCTCATCACCAAGACCTTAGAAAATGTTGAATACAACATAGAATCATGAGATTTGGAGAGTGGTTATATATTAAGAAACAAAAGTGTAGCTCAACCTTGGTTCTGTTGTATTTTATGGAATCATGGAAGGTTAAATGGATTTTTAATGTTTTAAATGTCCAGAAGGTTTTAATGTGGTTGTGTTTGATCTAGCAGGTGAAGAAACATGAGGGCGTAGATACAAGTGGATGCGCGTAAATAAATAAATTCAAAGACTGAATCGAAGAATTCTAGAATAGTTAGATTTAGGTTTATCTTGTTGTTCGCTTTAGAAAGTGATGCCTTTTGTAAATAGAGTAGTTTTTCCTAAAAGACGCTTCTAAAAGCGACGGCCCTCATGTAACTTCTATTTTTAGGACATAATAGAAATAAACCTATAAATACGTGTACTCGGAGAGACTCGTCCATCAGAGTACATGGGGGGAGATTGCACCCAATATCGCATCAAAAATTTCTCTGTTTCTGATTCCTGTTTCATTGTCTTTTTTCTTCTGTGTGTGTGTGTGCACTGAAGGACCTGATAACAGTGATAATCTTAAGTATGAACTTTCCAATGTGCCCTTTCTGCAATTACCTGATTTTGCACAACCATTTCACCTAGTTATAGATGCTAGTGGTTATAGGTGTTGTTTTAATGGAAAACAATCATCCTCTTGCATTTGAAAGTAGGAAACTCAAACGTTCTGAAAGCAATTATAGTACATATGATAAGAAATTGTTAAGTGTTGTGCATGCATTGAAAATTTGGAAACATTACCTTATGGGTTTGGAAGTTTTAATGAAAACCGACCAACAAGCTATTAAGCATTTATTACATCAACCATTGATTTCTGATAGACATATTAAATGGGCTTCATTTATACAAAACTTCCAACCTCTGATTCAATATCACCGAGGAAAAGCTAATGTTGTAGCTGATGCTTTAAGTCGTCTCCCATCCCCACAAACAACTACTGTCTCAATTACTAATATTTCTGCTATTCAGATTCATTCATTTCATGATATGATTTCCACTTATGTATGTGACCTGTATTTTTTACGAGGATGGATTGCTTTCAATAATTCCGCGTCACATCATGAGGATCATTACATATTTCATAATGGATTCTTGTATTTCCAACACAAGTTATGCATTACACAAGTAATCAAAGATTTTTTTATGAAAGAGATGCATGAACCACCATATATGGGTCATAGGGGCATACAAAGTACTATTTCTGCATGTAAAGATTTCTTCTTTTGGCTTAACATGGAAAAAGATATTGCACAATATGTTTCTCACTGCATTGTTTGTCAGCGTATAAAACAACATCATGGTAAACCATTCAGATTATTAATGCCACTTCCTATAACTAATGGACCATGGGAACGGATTTCTATGGATTTCATTACTGGTCTTTCTACAACTACGTCTCACAATGATATGATTTGGATAATTGTTGATAGGTTTAGTAAACATGCATACTTCATTCCTTCTAAAAAGACTTTAACTGCACCTCAAGCTGCTAAGTTATCTATTAAATGTATTTTTTCACATCATGGTTTTCCTACAGTTATTCTTTCAGATCCAGATGTTCATTTTTGTAACCATTTTTGGGTGGCATTATTTCAACATCTAGGATCAAAAATAGACTTTAGTTCTGCATTTCATCCTGAAGTAATGGTCAAAGTGAGGCTACAAATAGTACTATTTTGGATTTATTACGTTGTTACTCTTTAGATAATCCAAGTAATTGGGATGAAAAACTCCGTTTACTTCAATTTTCATATAATAATACCCCACACACTACTACTGGTCCTATACCATATGCAATCGTTTATGGAAGAAAGCTTCCCACTCCCATGATTCTCACTCAAACTAACATTCCTATGGCTGATTCTTTTGCACATGATCATATTTCTACACTTGCTGATGTGCATGAGCATATTAGGAAGAGTCAAGAACGTTACATGCATAGTATTAATAAGAAACCCATAGCCAAAAAATTTAATGAAAATGATTTAGTTTCGTTACGAATCATTAAAAGGAATTTAAAAAATATTTTTCAACATCCTAAGGTAAAACTTGCCCCATGGTATTATGGACCTTTTCGCATTATTGAGAAAATAAATGAAACTTCTTTTCGATTAGATATACCTTCTCATTGGGGTATACATAGTCCTTTCCATATAAGTTTGTTGAAATCATTTCTAGGTACTTTACCACTCATGCCTATTTTAGATGATCCTCCTTTACTTGAAGAGGATGT
>CM035414.1:186545934-186580934 GCA_020310875.1 Ceratopteris richardii | reverse complement strand
AATGTTATAGAATCTAATTCTTTGGAGGAGATAATAGAGGCAACTCAAAAAGGACCCATGTATTGCTATTATGTTCACAACATGGCACGAGTGCACAATAGCTTATGGTCTTTCTGAACTTAAGGATGGTTTGCGGTATTCAAGAGGATATATTTTCATTCCTAGAAATGAAGACATTAGATTAAAGTTTCTTTTTGAGGTGCATGATTGCAAACTTGCAAGCCATTGAGGGCGAGATAAATATTATGAGCATTTGACACTTCACTCTATATGGCTCAAAATGCAAGAAGATGTGAAGGAGTATGTCAAAACCTTTCCTACCTACAAGTTATTGACAATAAGATGCATCAACCTTGCTAGTTTTCTTGTAGGCATGTTGTTGACATCATGCCCATGGGATGTCATCAATATGGATTTCATAGTGGATCTTCTTTAATCACATGAATTGACGATCAAATTTGCAGTGAGAGACTTATGCTCAAAGCAAGTTCATTTTATCCTTTCCATACCACCTTTGACATCATCGTCCAAATTGCTCTTTAAATATGTATTCAAATATCATGGGTTTCTGCTTACCATCATATCGGACAGAGATGGCTATTTTCTTAGTGCTATGTGGCAAGAAATATTCAAGCTTTTGCGTCCACAATTTTGATTTTTTTTGTCTTATCATCCTCAAATAGATAGGAAATCAAATTGCCTTAATCATGGAATTGAAGATTACATTTGTGCTTATGTACAAATCAATCAAACTCACTGTGCTGATCATTTGGAAGTCTTGGAATTCCACTGTAATACTTTTGTACACTCCACCACCACTTTTATGCTATTTGAGTTGGCAAGAAGAGAGGAACGGGTTAATCATATGGTTATAGCTAGTGGTCAAATTAAGATGAAAGAATGGGATACTGATGTTTCCTTGGAATAGTGGCACACTCATATCTAGGTGCTGAAAAAGCATATGCAAAATGAATAAGGCCCATATATCAAACTAAGAAATTGTTGATATATTTAGGTAGTGATGTGTGTGAACACACTAGGACCGCCGGGGCACTTTTTTCCCTCTTTAGGAGGTTTTTTTCCCTCGACTTGTATATACGCCTATTGCCCTAATGGGCGACTTATCTTTGTACATTCTCTAGTAATACATTCACTATTGTGTGTTTGTGCTCGAAGCTTCTTCTTCTTCCTTGTGTTGTTCGCGTGCTTCCGCAGACATCTATCTACAATAATTGGTATCAGAGTAGGTCGTCGCTTCATCATGTGCCCAAATCGCGATCTCAGCTCGTTTCAGCCTCGGAACACACTATCACAGCGCTTGTGTAGGCTATTTTGTCTTTTTGTGCCAAAGGTATATACCAGTTTCTGTTCGCCAGTTCGTCTGGGCAGTTCTGTTCAACTTTTTGAGATACAGTCAATTTTCTGCATCAAGGTATTTTAGTCACCGGCCATGGCTGAAAGCATTGATGTATTTCGTATGTTGGCTGTTGAGGATAAGTTGGATAGTACCAACTACCCATTATGGGCTTATATGATGCGACATGTTTTGGTTGCAAAAGGATTGTGGAACATTGTGCAGGGTGTTGAAAGACGTCCTATTACACCTGTAATGACAGGTACTGCAAATACAGGTGCTGGAGCTGATGAAGATGGTGTCGAAGATGATATTCCGCAGATTCCTGTTCGTGTTGTTGTTTTTGTTGCACCTACTATAGAGCAAATTCGTTGGGATGGCAGAGATGCCCATGCACATGCATTGATAGCTTTGTCTATCAAACGTGCCATTATTCCTCATATTCGCTCTTGCAGAACAGCTACGAATGCTTGGGATACACTTACCACATTGTACCAAGCTAGGAATGAGGCTTGTGTTGCTTACCTCCGAAAACAGTTGGAGAGTGAGCACATGAATGAAGGTGATTCTATGCACAGTTTCCTAACGAAGATCAAAGATTTGAAGGAACAGTTGATTTCTGCTGATGAGGTTATACTAGATAGCTCACTTGTGCAGACCGTTCTAAATGGTCTTCCTGATTCATATCACAGTTTGGCTTCTACTCTTCGGTTGATGATGAAAGGCAATCCGGATGCCTTATCATGTGAGGAGTTAGTCTCTGTTCTGTTGCAGGAAGATCAGTCCAGGCAGAACAGGTCCATTATGCATGTTGCACATCAAGCTTTCCTGGCTAGTCAAAAGGGCAAAGGAAAATGGAGCTCTTCTACTAGTAAGCAGAAATCTGCAAATGCTGCACATTTGAAGAGCCAGGATAAAGATGAGAAGAAATCAGAAAAGCAGAAATTGTTTTGCAAGTACTATAAAGGGAATGATCATATCATAAAGAACTGTCCAAAATTGGCTGCAAAAGAGGCAAAGAAAAAGGAGGCTGGAATGGTTGTTGCGGAAGCCTCTACACCAAAAACAGAGTCTACTAATCTTGTGTAGGAAGAAGAATGGGCGTTTACTATGGTTTGCAGTTTTGACCCATCTTCTCATGAGTAGTGCATGTCTACAGTGGAGTCAGATGTTTGGTACTTTGACAGTGGGGCGACCAAACATATTACCTCGCAGCGCAGTTTCTTCTCTTCACTCAAGCCTACCCCTATAGGGAATATTGTCACATGTGCCAACAACTCCTCTTATCCTGTTATGGGAGTTGGTAAGATCATTCTGAATATTGTTGATGGTAGTTCTTTCACCTTGTCAAATGCTTTATTTGTGCCAGGGATCAAGAAGAATCTGTTATCAGTTTCTGCATTTTCCAAGATTGGCTTGGTTGTGAAATTCGTTGATGACAGGTGTACAGTTCATGATCTATCAAATGGCGATGTGATTATCGCTTCTGGCATTTTATTTCATGGGCTGTATAAGCTCATAGATTATGAAAGATCTGTGAATGATTCGGCATGTGCAGTTCATGATTCTCAGGCTATGTCATATGCAAAGCTTTGGCGTGCACGCTTTGGTCATCTGAATTTTGCTAGTTTGCTACGCCTACAAAAATTTGATATGGTGTCTTCTTTGCCCAAGCTTGAGGCACCTGGAAAACATGTATGTGAAGGCTGTATTTTGGGCAAAATGAAGCTTTCCTCCTTTCCAAAAGATGGTTCTGTTCGGGCTACATAGAAATTGCAGCTTGTACATAGTGATGTCTGTGGTCCTATGCAGACACCCTGTTTTGGGAATTACCTTTACTTCGTGACTTTCATTGATGATTTTTCTAGGCATGCATGGGTATATCCACTCAAAACAAAGTCCGAAGTGTTCATGTGCTTTAAATAGTTTTTGGTTTTGGTTGAAAATCTGTCAGCATGTAAAATGGGCACCCTCCGTTCTGATCAAGGGGGGGAATATATGTCTTCTGATTTTAATGCATTTCTGGCTGAACGTGGGATAAAACAAGAGTGTACAGTGTCGTATACACCTCAACAGAATGGAGTTGCTGAACGAAAGAACAGGTCACTCATGGAGATGGCGAGGTGCATAGTTAAGAGTCAGGCTTTACCACATAGTTTCTGGCTTGAGGCTGTCATGTGTGCAGCATATGTACTAAACAAGTGTCCCACTAAAGCGTTGTAGTCTATCACTCCATATGAGGCTTGGCATGACCGCAAGCCATCTGTTGCTCATCTGCATGTTTTTGGTTTTTTGGCATATGCATTAGTGCCTAAACAACATCTTAGAAAATTGGATGATAAGGCAGTAAAATGTATTTTTGTTGGGTACAATTCTGAAAGTAAAGGATATCGTCTGTATCATCCACAGACTAAACGCATTCTGGTTAGCCGTGATTTTGTCTTTGTGGAAGATGCTATTCAGCCATTGCTTTCATGTACTAAGGAGACATGTGTTAGCTCCAAAGACATGTATGATACGTTGATGCCTCTTTTTACAGGTGGACAGTCTAGTGCTGGTCCTAATGAGGCAACTTATCAGCCTTTGCAGGTTTCATATGATGATGCAGATCATTCTATTTCTGATGCAGATTTACATGATGCACTTGTTGATGAGAGAGCTGATATTGAGCATGCAAAAACTATGCCAAAATGGCTAGTGCAGACTTTGTGTGATAGCAAATTAGATGCACCTTTGTCATATCGTACTGGTTCAGGCTCTCATAGTGCCTCCTTTGCATCAGATTGCTATGCTATGGCTGTGTCTAGTCTCTGTGATGAAAATGAGCCTGTTTCTTTTGATGAAGCACAGAATTCAAAAAATTGGATGGCTGCTATGCAATCTGAATATGATGCTATAATGAAGAATGGTACATGTTCTTTATGTGACTTTCCTCCTGGCAAGAAGGCCATTGGCACTAAGTGGGTATACAAGTTAAAGCGTAAACTTGATGGTACAGTTGACAAGTATAAGGCTAGGCTTGTTGCAAAGGGTTATGCGCAAGAAAGAGGCATTGATTTTGATGAGACCTTTGCACCTACATGTCGTATGACTACTGTTCGGAGCATTTGTGCACTTGCAGCCCATCATGGTTGGAATGTACATTAGTTGGACATTAAAATAGCATTTCTCAATGGTGACTTGCATGAAGAAGTGTACGTTTTTCAGCCCTGTGGCTTTGTGTAGAAAGGGCATGAAAACCAGGTGTGCAGGTTAAAGAAGGCATTCTATGGTTTAAAGCAAGCACCACGTGCTTGGTATGAGAAGATACATGCCTATCTGGTTGAGAACAGTCCAACTGAAAGCACCTTATATGTTAAGTGTGCTAATGATGTGCTTCTGATCATTGTTGTCTATGTTGACGACATGCTGCTCACTGGTCCTATTGAGAAGCATATTGCTGATTTCAAGGCTGATTTGCATGCCTCATTTGAGATGTCTGATTTGGGGCATTTGCATCACTATTTGGGCATTAAGTTTATGCAAGTTGATGGTGGAATGGCTTTGTGTCAAACGAAATATATTGACACATTATTGCAGCATTTTGGCCTTGAAGACTGTAAGCCTATTGCCACTCCTATAGAGATAGGTTTACGATTGACTCTTCATGATGCTGGAGATGCATTTGATGTTGTTCTCTATCAGCAGGTTGTTGGATGCTTGATTTACTTATGCATTACTTGGCCAGATATTCAGTTTGCTGTCTCACAGATGAGCAGGTTTATGCATTGCCCAGGAGTCACGCATTGGAAGGCGGTTAAGCGCATCTTTCGCTACTTGAGTGGTACTCGGCTACTTGGGTTGTTTTATCCCAAGCGGGGATCACTACCCCTAGATTTGCATGCTTTTTCTGACTCAGATTGGGTTGGTTGCTATGACACTCGTGTGTCCACCAGTGGTTTTTGCTTCATGCTAGGTAGCTCATGTATATCTTGGTTGAGCAAGAAGCAACCTACTGTGGCCAATTCTAGTTGTGAGGCTGACTATAGGGAAGCTTTCACAGCGACTGTTGAGTGTGTGTGGCTCAGACCCCTTATGGCTGATTTGGGTGTTGGTCAGTCTTCTTCCACCACCATCTTCACTAACAGTCAGAGCGCATTGGCAGTTGCGAGGAACCCTGTGTTCCATGCTCGCACTAAGCACATTGAGGTGCATTATCACTATGTTAGGGAGAGGTTCTCTACTGGGGAGATTAGCTTGGCATATGTGCCCACGCAGGAGAACATTGTAGACCTTTTCATGAAGGCTCTGCCTAGGGAGAAGTTTGAAGCTTTCCGCAAAGCTTTGGGCTTACTTCCTTTTGTGGAGTGATTTCCACATAGCTTGGCACTTCCTTATACATGAGTGCCAGCTCCTTGTTCACCGCATCACTCCCAGGGGGGATTTGTTGATATATTTAGGTAGTGATGTGTGTGAACACACTAGGACCGCCGGGGCACTTTTTTCCCTCTTTAGGAGGTTCTTTTCCCTCAGCTTGTATATACGCCTATTGCCCTAATGGGCTACTTATCTTTGTACATTCTCTAGTAATACATTCACTATTGTGTGTTTGTGCTCGAAGCTTCTTCTTCTTCCTTGTGATGTTTGCGTGCTTCCGCATACATCTATCTCCAACAGAAATGTAACTAGACAAAAACAAATTTTCATGCCAAAGGGGATTTCGTACTTCTCAGCCCCTAGAGAATCACCTTGTCAGCGAACCTCACTCTAAAGTTCTAACATCATTGGTTTGGCACACATAAGATTCTTGATGACTACAATGGAGTTATATATAACTTAGAACTCCCATAAAAATTAAAGATTCACAATGCATTCCATTTCACCTTTCTCAAGCTCTTCTATCTAGATATGTGATTTTGATGTCATGTACACCTCTTAAAACTTTGGAGCCAACCATTGGAGCTCGAGGTCATTCTCAAGCAGTGAGTTAAAGACAACTAGAATTTTATGTCAAATCATGTGGATGACCACTTTTCGACTGCACATGGATTCTTGAAAATCAAATTCTAGCTTTCAATTTTGAATTTCATTTGATACTCGTATCCACTTGGAATTCAATATATGCTTAGGGTTTAGGCTTCCCTTTCACCCTTTATTTAATTTGATGTAGTTTTATTTCTACACATGTGATTTGCATGCACCATCACCTTGATTAGAAGCTCTTGATGAAGATGTCCAAGTTCTAAAAGGGGAGAGAATGTTGAGGTTTCCAAAAAATATTGGTCAGTTATCACTTGCTCCTCCATGTGGGCACTTCGTAGGTACATTGGGCCATCCATGCAAGTTTGTTAGGGGTCCTCCCAAGCACCTCTCAAGGCACTTTCGTTCATTCTTTAGGGTAAGCTGGGGACCCTCCTTGGCACCTCTAGGGCATGTGGTAAGTGCAATAAAGTCCACTATGTAATTTGAAGCATCAAGGAGGAAGAGTCGAAACAAAATAGATAGGTTTGCACATTGACTAGCTCATCTTTGGATGAAACAATCAACTTCAAATGCTCATAGCAACCAACTTGATTATAATTGAAAAAAATCCTTCTCAAGCAGTGATACACATAGGGTTGAGTTTGTAGAATGCACAAGAGTACAAGTAATAAGTAAAATATGCTTCTAGAATGAACTTGACACTCAACAACCGTACCTCTTAGTTTTTAGGGTTGCATAGAGATAGACCCCGAGATAGAAAATCTAAGCTTTCTCCAAATCTACTAAGCCCGATGCTTTTCAAAGTTGTACACAAAAGCTAAACACTAAGAACTTTTGGTTGAATGTTGAATCATTAAATTTACTATTGTGTAGAGAGAGCAACAAGCTTTGCAAGCTCACTATTATTGAAGAAGATGAGGGAGAGAAATGAAGAAGCAAGACAATGATGGCCAAAAGTGTAAGTATATTGCTTTCATGTAATGTACAAGTGATTTGAAGTCTTCATATAGACTCTTAAAGTGTTGCATGACTTTTACAAGGGGATTTTTCAATTCAAATGTATGCAAGATTAGGTATTGAAGAGAAACAATTGACTTTCCTATAGTCTAGGAAAAGTCAAGATCTACTTTGATCTACTCTTATGTGATTAGTAGATTCATTGATTGTCAAACTCAACCACCTCAAATTCATGGAACTTGAACTATCTTTTTCACCTTTCACATGTAAATCTCTATGCTTTTACATTGGTAAATGATCCCAAAAAAAATATTTAATTAAATACAATAAAGGAGCATGAGTAAAAGAACTCCTCAATGGATATTTTTTATTTAATCCAAATGATAGCTTTTTCATGTAGATCAAATCCACCTCAAGCATAGTGTAAGCTTGATGTTCCAACAACTCCCCCTCAAGCTAAAGTATGCTTGAGTATTTTTTTCTCTAATAGGTTGAATACCTACCATTGATTCAAATAGGCAAAGCTTTATTCCATCAAGTGCCTTCGTCATCATATGCGCTACTTGCTTTTCAGTTGGAAAAAAAGAAATGTCAATCTCCTTTGCCATTGTTACATAAGAACAAGCTCAAAAGTATTGGTTTTTAGGCTTATGGATTTTATTATTTATGATAAACAACATGTGGAGATGCTCACATCTCCAAATTTAGATTGAAAGTAGATAAAGGTAGATAAAAGTAAGAAGGAAAGGAGAGGTGTCTATTTTTAGACAAGGAAGGTGATTCTGTTGATAGCCTCTCAATCAAAAGAGTGGTTCGCTTAGTGTAGGTGGTCAAATGGAGTGATTCTTGTTGATTTGGAAAGCTTACAACTTTTACTATATAAGTAGATCTAGCTTTCTACAAAATTCAATGGGAAAAGTACACACAAGTAGGCGTTTTTGCATATCTTCTTTCTTATGTGTATCTGGTGTCTCATCAGAGACATACCTCTCTTCAAACTTTCATATCTGAGTTGTTATGAGGTCTTTCTCAGTGATTTTACTTGGAGGAGATTGCTTAGCTCTGCTACTTTCTATCTATATCAAAATATTATCATAAAGCTTTGATTTTTTGTTTTTCTATACATCCATTTTCAATTTAGATAGTTAGTCATACCTTGTTGTTGTAGGCCTCTGCATACCTTGACTTGAAACTATTTGTTTGGGAGCTATACTCCACTATTTTTTATGTTTTTTGTTTTTAAAACATTCTATTTAAAGTCTAGATTTAAAATATATGACTATTTATGGGAAATTCTACTCACAGAGTTTCTGGTTGTTATTTTGCTACAGTCACCCATTTCTGTTTTCTTGAAACTTTGGAGGAAAGTTAGATTTTTTAAGTTTGGAAATATTTGTTTGATCTTTTGAAGATCTTGGGAGGTCTCATCACTTTTCATTGTGCACTTTGATGTTTACAAGTTTGTAAACATAACATTGTGGTATCATAGCTTTGTTTTTTTATTAGAACTTTCATAAATCATATTGAATTATCTTCTTTGTTTACAACGACTAAACATGGTAGATTTGAGTGCATAAATTGAGAAGTTATCAGATGGGAGAACTTATCCCATGTGGAAATTAAGAATAGAGTCTTATCTCATGTTTTAAGGTCTTTGGGGATTGATAACAGGTACAGAAGTGAAGCCAATATTACTAGAAGCCCCTATGCAAGTAGATCAAGCAAGAGAGCAAGAATGGATCGAAAGAGACAGAAGAGTTCTATTTATTATATCGCAAATAGTTTCGAATACTATGCTTGGACATATAAGACATTTGGATACTAGCAAAGAATCCTAAGAGTCTATAGAAAGGCTAGTTGCAACTACCAAGAGAGCAAGGCAAACACAACTTATTGGTGAGTTGACAAGAGTAAAATAGAAGTCACGACAAACAGTTAATGATTATGTTCTTGAGGTAAAATCTCTTATTGAAGCATTAGCCTCTATTGATGCATGTTCTAGTGAGGATATAAAGCTTAATAGCATTTTAAATGGCTTGAGAGAAGATGAAAGGTGGAAGTATTTCATTACATCTATCATGACTCCAGAGAATCTACCATCCTTTGAAGATTTACAAACGCTCATGATCACTGAAAAAATCAACATAGAAGGTGGGAACTCTTATCATTTGCAAACAGGTAGTCAAGGAGAAGCTCTTTAAACTTCATCAAATAGATCAAGAGGTAGAGGAAATCGGAGAGGACGAGGAAGATTCAACAACAATGCAAGAGGAATAGGAAGCTTTAATGCTACTAGACGAGGAAGAACAATACAACAAAGTAAACAGACTCAACCAAATCAGCAAGCTAACTTGTAATTATTGTGGTAACATTGATCATTATGCTAGGGATTGCTTCTCCAACCTAAATAGAAGAGTTGGTTTTAGAGGAGGACAAAGAGGAAGAGGCCAAGATCACATGCATCAAAACAACAACATCGTGCAAGAGGAGGCTCAAACATAGAAGGAAAATATTCTTATGGTTGTGCATACAGAGACACATAAGAGGAAGGTAAACAAAAAAAAACTTGGTATGTAGATAGTGGTTGCTCAAACCACATGAGTCACAACATGAATATGTTTGTGAACTTACACAAGCCAGATTCAAGAGTCGTAGTTACTATAGGAGATACTACTAAGCATGAAGTAGTTTACATTGGTGATTGTCCACTTAATGAACATGTAACTCTTAGAGATGTTTTGTTTGTTCCTACTATTATAAGAAATTTGATTTCAGTTGGACAGATGGAGGACAATGGAGTGAAGGTCAATTTCGACACTAATTAGTGGCAAGCTTATCAGAAGAAGAATGGGACTTTTGTTATAAAAGGACAAATAGTAAATAGATTATATACTTATGAATTTGAAGTTTCAGATTATGCAGGTTATACTGTGGTCAATGGGGCTCAAGTAAGTCAATTGGATTTATGGCATAAAAGATTAGGACACGACAGTGTTGGAAGATTGAAGGATATTGCAAAGAAATCCTTGGTTGAAGGTCTACCACAACTACCTAAGCAAGATTTGGATTTTGTTTCTGTGGCATGTTAGTTTGGAAAACAGGTACAAACTCCTTTTCAAAAGCACAATTGCAAAGCAGAGGTATTTTGGACTTGATTCATATTGATGAATGGGCTCCATCTCAAGAACAGTCCATGGCAGGTAGCAAGTACTTTGTAACATTTATTGATGACTTCTCAAAGTTAAAATTCATTTATTTTATGAAATACAAATCCACAGTGTTTGATATGTTCAAGAAGTTTAAATCATTGGTTGAAAAGAAAATAGGTCGAAGCATAAGATGGTTGAGATTAGACGGAGGAGCTGACTATTTTTCTAATCAGTTTCTTACATATTTACATGAAGAAGTGTTACCGTTAGTGTCCATGTGAAAGGCCAAATGGCCACCGGACACTTCTTTGTATATGTTCTTTAATAAAACATATAGTGGCTTGATCAGTCACAGACTGTAAGTTCGACCGCATTTGTAAGACCTAAAAAGTCTGTCTTCGTGCTCCTTGTGTACTGTGTTTTTTGCGTATTCTACAGCCTCTATGCGGAGTACTGTGTGCGGCCTCAAGAGCTCGGATTTCTACCCCGAGCGTATCTTCGTGAAGCTTACGACTAAGGCGGCGACCAAGGCATAGACCTTGGCATACCTTGTCATCCGAGTTACCGAAGTCACCGTTGGCGCCGTTGGCTGCGCGCGAGGGAAGACCTTAACGATCAAGGAATATAGAGGTTCCTGGTACTTCCTAGGAGGTCACCCATCCCAATACTGCTCCCCCCAGAGCTCGCTTAACCGTGGCAATCTCTTGCCACTAAGCGAAACTCTTGTGGTGTTTGAAGAAGGGGAAAGACTAAGGTTGACATTACCTTGAACAAGTTTTGGTCCCTCAAAGCTTCATTTTTGCTTTCAAAGCCTATTTCTGAAGCAATTTTGGGGTATTTTTTGGAGCCATTTTGGAGTACTTTCGCACATAGTTCTCTTCACACAGGTCCAAGAACATCAAGAAGAGTGTTCCTTGTACTTCTCAGACAATAAGTATCAACCTTTGGGGCTATTTTTTCAGCTACACTCATAAAACTACAAGTTTCTCGAGGGGTTTTCAGTTTTGGTGGGAGCAGTCGCTGCAAATTTATGCCGGTTTTTAAAAATCCTAAAACATCACAGCTGACAGACACTTGCAGGTGTTATTGGCTAGTTTTTAGGCTGTGTATTCAGCCTTTTAGTGTCATTTTATTCCATATATTGAGCACATACACACCATGTATGCTTCTGTGGATACCGCTTATCTATGTCCATGTGGTCATTGATATAGCGGTTACGTTCTTTGCATAAAGCCTTTTACATTTGATAAAGAGGGTCGTGGTGAGGTTTTCTTAACTAGGAGACACCCAGATGTCGGGGTCTCTTCGGTGATGCAGGTGGAAGACTTACCTAGCCTCACCATAGGAGATGTATGATAGTTGTTCATAGGTGCTCAATAAGCCTAGTTGGCTTCTATTGGGTAATTGATTATATGCAGTGGAGTCAGTGATTCACTATGCAGGTAGACATGTGAGTACTTGCAGTTTTATGATACTTTGACACTGGTCATATGCTAATTTTGCAGAGGATACTCTGGCAAAAGTTTTCTAGATTTCTGGTTTAGTCAACTATACAATGGTCGATTTACTCCTTGATACACTTATTTGTTGGTGTTTGGACACTTCTAGCTCCATTATCATTCTATTCAGTTCTCTACGATCATGGCATCAGAGGTCTCAAGCACATCCGATGGATCAGGGTCTAGTGCTAGTGTTGCGAGGAGCTATAACTTGCAGGGCAAAGACCATTTTGAGATCCGAAAATTTGATGGCATAAACTTTGCTCTATGGAAGAATCAGATTAAACATGTGCTGATTCAAAGGAGGTAATGGAAGCCAGTAAATGGGATTTCAAAGAAGCCTACTGACATGGATGAAGATGATCGGGATGAGTTAGATGAAATGGCCAGGTCTACCATTCGCTTGCACCTAGCAGATAATGTTTACTTTACAGTATTAGATTGTGAAAGTGCAGAGGATCTTTGGAAGAAGTTATGCAATACATATGAAAAAGAGACGGCATCAAATAAAGTGTATCTGATGAGAAAATAATATGACCTTCGTATGAAGGACACAAATAGTGTTGTTGCTCATCTAAATGAGTTTGATGCTATATTCTCCCAGTTACAGGCTCAGAAAATGGATATGGATAATGAAATGAAAGCAGTATTGCTGTTATGCACCCTGCCATCATCATGGGATACGTTTTGCACAGCTATTAGCAACAGTGCACCTGGTGGTAAACTCGTCTATGATGACATATGTGGAGCACTCTTGAGTGAGGAGATTCGTAGAAATCTATGGTTGGCACTCAGAGTGGAGATGCATATAATGTTCGTGATTCTTACCAAGGAAAGAATCAACAACGTGGCAGGAGCAAGAACAAGGAAAAGAATGGTCAATGGAATAAGAGTAGAAGTAAATCAAGGAAGAGGGATATCGAATGCCATTATTGTCATAAGAAAGGACACATGAAGAAAGATTGTTATGCATTAAAGAATGCTAAAGGTAAAGGACACAATTTGATGGGCATGTTAAATAGTTACCTACACCATCTACTTTGACTGTGAAGATTGAAGAAATTAATGCTATTTCTGATGATGCTTATGTGTTGACACTTGATAGTACTGTGCCATCTGAGGCACTTATGGTTGATTCTCTTTCCCACACCTGGCTGCTAGATTTTGGTGCTTCTTTCCATGTGACACCACATAGAGAATGGTTCTCTAATTATGCATCAAAGTCTCTTGGTACCGTGAGACTTGGTGACTCTTACCAGTGTGATGTTGTGGGGATTGGAGATGTGGTTGTGCAGTTCATTGATGGTTCAAAATTTACTATGCATAATGTACGCCATGTACCTTAGTTATCACGCAGTTTGATGTCAGTTGGTCAACTTGATGACCTTGGTTACAAGGTGGTCTTCTATGCTCCGTCCTTTCGTATATCAAAGGGCAATATGGTTATTGCAAAAGGAAGCAAAGTTGGCTCACTTTATCCTTTATTTGTATCACAGAAAGAACACTTGTTAGCTATTACTCAACAGCCTATGGCTTGTATTTGGCATGGTCGTTTGGGCCATATATCTCGTAGTGGAATGGAAAATCTTTCTCGTTCTGGCTACTTACCTGTGTTATCTTTCTCTGATTTTTCCTTTTGTGAGCATTGTCAATATGGAAAGCAAACAAGAAATGTACATAGAACACACATTGACTCTTCAATTCAGCCTTTAAATCTCGTTCATACAGATGTGTGTGGTCCTAGGCCCACTAGGTCCTTAGGTGGTTCTCTTTACTTTGTCACTTTCATAGATGATGCTACTAGAAAAGTCTGGGTATATCCTATCAAATCAAAGGATGATGTATTCCCTACTTTCAGAAAATGGCTTGCTTCAGTTGAGACTGGAAAAGGAACTAAGCTGAAGGCTTTACGTTCAGATAATGGGGGTGAGTATACCTCACATGAATTCAGCCTTTTTTGTCAGCCTAGAGGGATTTGTAGAGAGTTTAGAGCTCCTTATACCCCAGTACAGAATGGTGTAGCTGAGAGGATGAATAGAACTATTCAAGATAGAGTAGTCTCTATGTTGCATCATGCAAACCTCTCACAAGGTTTTTGGGCAGAAGCAGTATGGACTGCAGTTCATGTGATTAACGTTTCACCTAGTACTGCCAAAGGTCTGAAAGTGGCACAAGAGTTATGGACAGGGAAACCACCATATTATGATCATCTTCGAGTTTTTGGGTGTGAAGCATATGTTCATATACCCAAGAATCTTAGACAAAAGTTGGACCATAAATCAAAGAAATGCATTTTTCTTGGATATGGTCGAGAAGGACAATTTGGATATCGCTTATGGGATCTTGAAACACGGTCAGTGATCTGAAGTAGTGATGTCATTTTTAATGAGTCTAAGATGCATAAACAGCCCATTAAGGAGGTTGAAGTGAGAAGAGTGGTGTTTGAGGATACTAGTCCTCCAGTTAGCATGCATAAAAATGTTGCACATAGGGATGTTCAAGAAAATGTCCATTCAGATCAGTCTGCACATGTTCCTGTTCAGCAACCATTGAGACGTTCTGCACATGTCTCATATCCACCTGATAGATATGTTCCAGGTTTAGATTTTGTTATGCTAACAAATGTCGGTGAGGCTTCTTGCTACAAAGAGGCTATGCAGACAGAGGATCATGTCAAGTGGGAGCGTGCCATGAAGAGTGAGTTGGATTCTATTCACAAAAATGGTACTTGGAACTTAGTACCTCTGCCAAAGGGCAAGAAAGCTTTACCATGTAAATGGGTATATAAGCTGAAATTCACATCAGATAGTGCTTCTCCAAAATATAAAGCACGACTTGTTGCAAAGGGTTTTAAGCAACAACATGGTGTTGATTTTGAGGAAATCTTCTCTCTAGTGGTCAAGATGACTACTTTGTGCATGTTGCTTGGATTCGTTGCAATGGAGGACTTAGAGCTAGTCCAAATGGATGTGAAAATAGCTTTTTTGCATGGAGATCTTACAGATGAGATCTATATGGAACAACCAGAGGGTTACGTGGTTCCTGGCAAGGAAAGTCTAGTTTGTAAGCTCAAGAAGAGCTTGTATGGACTTAGACAGTCTCCTAGACAATGGCACCAAAAGTTTGATGCTTTTATGAAGTCCCAAGGCTATTCTCGGAGCAATGAGGATCATTGTCTCTACACAAAGAGATGTTGTGATGGCAGCTTGATATGCTTGATACTTTACGTCAATGATATGTTGATTGCTGGGAAGTCCTCTTATGATTTCTCAATTCTCAAAAAGAAGTAGAGTCAGACATTTGATATGAAGGATTTGGGGGATGCCAAACATATTCTTGGCATGCGCATTACTCGTGATAGGAGTAAAAGATGCATATACTTGTCTCAAAGTGAGTACATATCCAAAGTACTTCACCGATTCAATATGCAGGGTGGAAAGGCATTGAGTACACCTTTACCCACATATGTGAAATTGAGCAAGGATGACTGCCCCAAATCAGATGAGGAAAAGGAATTCATGAACAAAATTCTGTATCAGTCTGCTATTGGTAGTCTCATGTATGCTATGGTAGCTACGAGACCAGACATTGCATTTGCACTAGGAGTTGTGAGCAGATATATGTCTAATCCTGGCAAGAAACATTGGGAAGTGGTCAAAATGATTTTGAGATATCTGAGTGGCACTAAGGACAAGTGTCTATGCTTAGGTAGAGGGAAAGCATCCATTATTGGTTACATAGATTCTGACTATGCTGGTTGTGTAGACAATTGTAAGTCTACATCAGGGTACATTTTTCATTTTGCTGGAGGTGCTATCTCTTGGAGATCTCATCTTCAAGAATGTACAGCTATTTCCACCACAGAAGTAGAGTATGTTGCAGCAAGTGAGGCATGTAGGGAAGCATTGTGGCTTTCTCGTCTTGCTTGTGATATGGGTTTACCTCAGCATGCACCTCACTTGCTCACTGATAGTCAGAGTGCCATTGCTTTGGCTAAGAATCCGGTCTATCATGCAAAGACCAAGCACATTGAGGTGAGGTATCACTTCATTAGAGATTTCTTAGCCACTGAGAGCATTATTCTTGAGAAGGTTCACACTCGAGATAATGTTGCAGATGCTTTGACTAAAGCTCTACCACAAGATAGCTTTCGGCACTGTTGTCACTTGATGGGGGTTACTTGATTCTTGATCTTACGCAGTCACTTGTATACTGTGTAACATGCCCATTAGGTGGGGGGTATAGTTTGTATACTTACACTCATGTATTCTTTATCATTCTTTATTTTTTCTCCCATAGTTACTCTAGCCATATTGGCCTTTAGTGGGAGATTGTTACCGTTATTGTCCATGTGAAAGGCCAAATGGCCACCGGACACTTCTTTTTATATGTTCTTTAATAAAACATATAGTGGCCTGGTTAGTCACAGACTGTAAGTTCGACCGCATTTGTAAGACCTAAGAAGTATGTCTTCGTGCCCCTTGTGTACTGTGTTTTCTGCGTATTCTACAGCCTCTGTGCGGAGTATTGTGTGCGGCCTCAAGAGCTCGGATTTCTACTCGGAGCATATCGTCGTGGAGCTCTCGAGAGGACAGCACACTGTGGTGCATCGCCATCAAAATACTTCAAAAAGGAATATAAAAAGAAACTATAAATAGATAGACACCTCAACAAAATGGTGTGGCCAAAAGAAGAACTAGTCTTGGAGATGGGTAGGTGCATGTTAAATGAAAAGGACTTAGCACTTATGTTTTAGGTTGAAGCATGCAATATGGGAGTTTATGTGATGAACAGGTTACCACCTACTCAAAGTCATGTACAACACCTTATGAATTGTTTTATCGATCAAAACCACATATTTCTAATTGTAGGATTTTTGGAAGCATATGTTTTGTTCATGTTCCATAACAGTTAAGGTCAAAGTTGGATACAAGGTCACAAATAATGATTTTCATTGGTATGGCAGAAGGGCAACCAGGATATAGACGTGTGAACCTAGATACGGAGAGGTAATTGTTTTGAGAGATGCTATTTTTTTCATGAAGATAAATCTTGGTATAAACATGACATGCAGGTAGATGAAGAAGAAACTACAAGAAGTCACGAAGAAGAGCGAAGTTCTCCAAGCTCACCAGAAAGTCAAATTACGCATGAAGAGATAACTCCCCCCAATCAAAAGTTGAAGAAAATTCTCGATTTGATTTCAAAGAAAATTAAGTCACATGAAGAAGAAAGTGAAGGTTCTACATCAAGAAGAACTCAAACTCAAAGCCAAGAAAAGCATGGTAGGACAAGAAGTCAATCAAGGTATCGAGTAAGAGAAAGAAGGCAACCACAAAGATTTTCTCATGAAGCTTATATGGAAAAACTTCTTGAGGAGCAGGAATTAATAACAGCAATTGACGAAGAAATGGCATCTTTGTATGAGAACAATACATGGAGTTTAGTTCTAGGGAAACCTAACATAAAGGTAATAAGTAACAAACGGGTGTACGGGATAAAGAGAAACAATGATGGTTCAGTACGTAGATATAAAGCAAGGCTTGTTTGTAAAGGTTATGTGCAGAGTTATGGCATCGATTATGAGGAGAAATTTTCTCTTGTTACCAAGATATCAACAATAAGGACATCAATAAGTGTTGCTGCAAGCAAGGTATGGAATCCTCATCAATTAGATATATAAAATGCATTTCTCAAAGGTGATTTAAAAGAAGATGTGTACATGGAGCAACTAGCACGTTATGAAGGTCCTAAGAAGACTACACATGTACGTAAACTCTTAAAAGCATTGTATGGCCTTAAATAGGCTTCAACGGCTTGGAATTATAGATTGGTAAAGTTTCTTGAAAAGTAGGTATACAGATGTTCAAATGCAGATACTTCTTTGTATGTTAAGGTTGAAGGATCATTGATTGTTTATATCTCAATTTATGTGGATGACTTGATAATAACAGGAAATGATGAAGATGAGATAGATAGAATCAAAGCAGAGCTTGCATCTGAATTGAAAGTTTCGGATTTAGAAGAATTGATGTACATTCTTGGAATTGAAGTTATGAAGAAGGAAGATGGCATATATCTTCTACAAAGGAAGCATATTTCAAATTTTGTTAAAGAAATACCTCATGGAGCATTGCAAGAAAATAAGTAATCCCCGATGGAACCTAATGTGAAGTATAGTGTTGAAGATGGTGAACCTTTAGAAGATCCACTTATCTAGAGTTCTTTGATTGGTTCTCTTATATATGCAACTTTAATAAGGCCGGATATTACATTTAGTGTAAGTACATTGTCTCAATTCATGAACAAACCCACAGATGTTCATATGCAAGTAGCTAAAAGGGTCTTGAGATAGTTGAAGGGTACATTAAATGAAGTTTTGGGCTATAAATATCATGAAGTTATGGATCTGAAAGCATACACTGATGCACATGGGCTAGAAATAAGGATGACAAAAGGATTGTAGGTGGATATCTGATATTTAAAGGTAATAATTTGGTTTTATGGAGTTATAAAAAACAACCACCTATAGTAGCAATTTCAAGCACATAAACTGAATATAGAATCCTTACAAATGCAACATGCAAGATTATGTGGTATTTGAAGCTTTATGAAGATATGAATCTATCTACAGTATCCACTACTCTTTGGAGATAATGTAAGTTCATTACAACTCGTGTCTAATCCAGTTTACCATGCAAGAACCCAACACATTGATGTACACTACCACTATATCCGAGAGAAGGTGGTGAATGAAGATATTGATATTCAATATCTTGGAACTAAAGATCAATTAGCATATATACTCACAAAAGTAGTGGATGCTCAGAAGCTCAAGCGAATCAAAGTTCTACTTGGAGTCAAAGCGTTGGATTTAGAGCTTGACGGGGGCAATGCTACATAAAAACAAGCTCTAAAGTATGTTTTTTACGCTTATGGATTTTATTATTTATGATAAATCCCATGTGGAGGTTCTCACATCTCCAAATTTTGATTAAAAGTAGATAAAAGTAGATAAAAGTAAGAAGAGAAGGAGAGGTGTCTATTTTTAGCCAAGGCACTTCTATTGATAGCATCTCAATAAATAGAGTGATTCTCTTGGTGTAGCCACTAAGTGATTCTTTTTGCGTTGCAAAGCTTACAATTTTTACTATATCAATAGATCCATTTTTATACAAAAGTTTGTTGGAACATCAAGCTTACACTATGCTTGAGGTGGATTTGATCTACATCAAAGGCTATCGCGTCGAAAGAATATCTGTTGGAGAGTTTTTTTTTCATGTGCTCATTATTGTATTTTTTGAGAGATTTTTGATGGCTCATTTACCGTTGTTAAAGCCTTGAGTTTTACACATGTAAAGGTACAAATATAGAGCCCAAATCCCACAAATTTGTGGTGGTTGGAGTTGCATTCAATCAAGCAATCAATCACCTAAAAGTAGATCAATCAAGATCTTCACTTTTCCTAGATTGTAGGGAAGTGAATTGATTCGCTCCAACAACCATTCCCACCTTCATTTGAATTCAAATTCAAGTTGTAAAAGTCGTGGAACACTCCTAGAGGCTATATAAGGAGTTGAAATCACTTGTACATACATGGAAGCAATATACATACACTTGTGACCATCATTGTCTTGCTCCTTCAATTTTCTGCATCATCTTCTTCGCCAACAGTAATCTTGCAGAGGTTGCTGCTCTCTCCTCAAAGCTCCAAATTGAGTGCAAGAGGACTCATTGGAAAGGTATTAGTGTCTGGTTTATGCCTGTAAATGTTCAAAGCATTTGGTTCAGAAGATTTGGAGAAATCTCAGTTTTTCTGCCTCGGGGTCAATCTCTGTGTATTCCTGAAAAATAGGAAGTACCACCGGTGAATGTCGCATTCATTCCTATAGCATATTTTGCTTATTCCTTATACTTTTGTGCATTCCATACACTCAATCCTATGTGTATCACTCCCATAAAAGGATTTTTTCTAATTGTAATCACGCTAGTCGCTATGGGCATTTGAAGTTCATTGTCTCTTCCATAGATAGTAAGTTTTTTGAGCTAGTCGACCTGCGAACCTATCTGTTTTGTATCAACTCATTCTCCTTGATGCTCCAAGGTACATAGTGTGTTTCTTTGCACTTATAGCATGCCTATAAGGTCTATTTGAGTCTCCATAAGCTCAAGGGCTGGTCTTGTGCCGGTTGGCTTGACCAAACTTCGTCGCTTTGAAACGCACTTTTCTACCTTCGACAAGCTTCTCCAAGTTTCTTTCAAAGTTTATGAGAAAACCCCATGCAAGTAGGCGTTTTTGCATAACTTCTTTCTTATGTGTATCCGGTGTCTCATTAGAGACATACCTCTCTTCAAACTTTCATATCTCAGTGGTTATGAGGCCTTTTTGAGTGATTTTACTTGAAGGAGTTCCTTTACCTCTCACATTTGCTATGTATATGAAAATATCTCATAGATCTTTCAGTTTTCTTGTTGCTGTACATCCATTTTTATTCAGACAGTTAGTCATACCTTGTTGTAGGCCTCTGCCTACCTTGACTTCAAACATTGATTTTGGGAGCTATACTCTAGTATTTTTGAGGTTTTTTTATTTTAAAGCCTGCTATGTGAAGTCTACTTTCAGAATATATGATTATTTTTGAGAAATTCTACTCTAAGAGTTTTGGTGGTTATTTTGCTACAATCACCCATTTTCTATTTTCTTGAAAGTTTGGAGGAAAGTTTGATTTCTAAAGTTTGGAAATATTTGTTTTATCTTTTGAAGATCTTGGGAGGTCTCATCAATTTTCATTGTGTACTTTGATTTTTACAAGTTTGTAAACATAATAGCCATGAGCTTCTCCCTAATGAAGTGGTAATGAACCTCTATGTGTTTGGTTCTTGCATGGAAAATAATGTTTGGTACTAGATGCATAGAACTTTCATTATCTCCAGATATGTGAGGTTTGGAAATCACAAGTCCCAAATATGTATACAATGCCTTTAACCATATTTCCTCTTGAGTTGCTATGGTTAAACGTATATACTATGCTTCAATTGAGGATAAAGAAACTGTTGGTTGCTTCTTCTATCAACCTTAGCTCCTGTCCAACATGCATCCGAATAGATTCTGATATCCAAATATGAAGCATAAGGATAGAATATACCTTCATTGATTATACCTTTGAGTTACTTAAGTACTCTCTTAGCTACATCCATGTGTGGTCTTCTTCCCAAGTGCATGAATTGGCTTAGCACTCCTACATTATATGAGATGTATGCACTTGTATTAGTAGCATATATCAAGCTAGCTACCAAGCTATGATACTCTTTAATGGCTTCAATTTTTTCCGCTTCATAAACACTAATTTTATGATTCATCTTCAAAGGTGTACCTGGAGGTTTTTGTTTCCATTTTCAACTTAAGAAGTAGATCCTAAATGCACCTCCTTTGAGTCAAATATATTCCTTCATTTGTGTATATGACCTACATACCTAGGAAGAATGTGAGCTTACCTAAATAACTAATTTTGAGCTCCTCTTGCATGTGTCTCCTCATCCTTTAAATGCCATTTAGATCATCACCTATCATAATTATGACATCTGCATATATACATAGATAACTGTTGTCAGGATCTTGCTCACGCGCATACAGAGATTATGGACGCAGAAAAACACACAGAAAATAGAGGCAACAAGAGACGAGACCGAACGCAAGATTGGGTGCAATCTCCCCCCATGCACTCTGTTTCGACAGTCCACAGAGTGCATGTATTTATAGGAATTTTGATTACGTCGAAAAGAGTGGTTACAAGAGGGCGGCTTTGAAAAGCAAGTGTGAAACTAAAAGTTGATAACTTTTAAAGAAAGCCATTGCTTTCAATAACAGAAACTACGGTCTACAATGATCCTTATGCTAATCATTACTTTTTAACAATAGAACCTTCTACACAGGTTTATTTACAAGCTAAATAATAATTATTCGGATTATTGATGTCCGCCCTTTCACGCCTTGCACGCTCCTCACGAACCTTCAACTGCTATATCAGAAACATCAAAAACATATTAATACATTAATAATATAACACTGTAGCAATGCATTGTTCAATAATATACAACATGCCTCCCAGTTGACAAGCAACTGACCTCAGTTGATAAAATAATTCAACACTCTAACAATTATAATGCAGTGTTCAACATATTCCATGTTACAATCCAACAATTCATTGGCTATTCTATATTTCAATCCAACAATGCATTGGCTAACATCTTCCATAATACATTAATAATTTAACACTCCAACAATTACTTGTTCAACATATTCCATAATTCATAACATGCCCCTCAGTTGAAAAGACAACTGACCTCAGTTGATAAAATAATGAACATGGATAGCCAGTCACATGTTTCATCACTGAACGAAAAAAACATAGGCATGTTCCATGTAAAAACACATGCATGGAAATGTTCATGGAGGTGTTAAGTTATTAAAAGTATCTGTGAGATGCGGACATAGTCTTTCTAATGAATTTGGGCAAGCAAAACTTGAATATGCTCCTATGGACTAAATTCAATATGTAAATGCATCACAATTATCAAACATGTAGGGTAAACTTTAAAGGTAGAAATGAATCCTTAAACTCTTCTTGAAAAGCCTTCCAGGTGCGTAGACAATCTGCACTATGACAAAGATCATTCCACCATTGCTGTGCTCTTCCTACCAAATAATTAGTGGCAAACTCGATTTTCTTATTTTGTGAATATAACTCATCGGAAAAGAAATCGTTGAATAGGGATAGCCATGATAAGACAAAGCGGCCATCTTTTCGTCCGTCGAATTGAAGCATAGCATAACGTCCTTGTATGGCTTGTTGAAGTGCTTGAAGTTCTTGGTTCATAATCTCTAACTCTTGCTCGAATGAAACTCCAGGTAAAGGTGAATTACAAAAATCTTCCATGGTGCTCTTGGACCCTTGCTGTCAACCTTGGTGTATTGAACCTTCTTGTTTGCAACCTTGGTGTCTCGATCCCGTGTTCTCAACCTTGCTTGGTATCTTGAACACTCAATCAAGTGCCACCCAAGGATTTTGAAGGAATTCACACTTCCAAGCTAGCTCATTGGAAAGTTCATTCCGAGAGCTTTCCAATGGTATATTACATTCCGAGAGATACACTTGATTCTTTCTTGGGTCCAATCTTGAAATCGATGAGCGCGCCTTCCACAAGTAATAAAGAGAGAGAACTTGAGTACAACTCCAAGAGATGGTGGAGTGGTCAAAGTACTTTCTTTGAAAGTAGGAGGTTGTGGGTTCAAATCCTCCTACCTTAGGGACTCTAAACCTCTCTATTACCACTCAAAAATTAAAATTGCCTCGCGCGTAGCCAACGGTCGCCAAGGGAGCCTTGGGTGCCAATGTTGCCAATGTATTGCCTAAGTTATTGCCTAAGTTCTTTGCCTTAGTCGACGCCTTGGTCGACGCCTTGGTCGACGAAGGCGTCGATGCCTTGGTCGACGCCTTGGAGTAAACGTAGGTGAAAACGTAGGTTCTGGTTCTGGAACAGGAACAGAAATCGAAACCGAAGACGAAACAGGAAACGAAACAGGTGAAAACGTAGGTTCTAGTTCTGGAACAGGAACAGAAACCAAAACCGAAGACGAAACAGGAACAGAAACAGAAACAGAAACCGAAACCGAAGACGAAGACGGAGATGGAGATGGAGAAACAGAAACAGAAACCGAAACCGAAGACGGAGACGGAGATGGAGATGGAGATGGAATCGGAATTCAAAATCGATCGCGAACAGAGAACAGAACCCTCTGTATTGACGCGTGCAGAGCTCTGATACCACTCTTGTCAAGATCTTGCTCACGCGCATACAGAGATTACGGATGTAGAAAAACACACAGAAAATAGAGGCAACAAGAGACGAGATCGAACGCAAGATTGGGTGCAATCTCCCCCCATGCACTCTGTTTCGACAGTCCACAGAGTGCATGTATTTATAGGAATTTTGATTACGTCGAAAAGAGTGGTTACAAGAGGGTAGATTTGAAAAGCAAGCGTGAAACTAAAAGTTGATAACTTTTACAGAAAGCCATTGCTTTCAATAACAGAAACTACGGTCTACAATGATCCTTATGCTAATCATTACTTTTTAACAATAGAACCTTCTACACAGGTTTATTTACAAGCTAAATAATAATTATTCGGATTATTGATGTCCGCCCTTTCATGCCTTGCACGCTCCTCATGAACCTTCAACTGCTATATCAGAAACATCAAAAACATATTAATACATTAATAATATAACACTTTAGCAATGCATTATTCAATAATATACAACAATAAGATCACTGTGATCCCTTTTGATGAATAGAGAAGGATTTGATTTACTAGGTATGAACCTTTGATCTTGAAGGTATGTACGAAGCTCGTAAATCCAATATCTAGGAGCATTTTTCAATCCATAGAATGTTTTCCTACGTCTACAATCATAAGATGCATGAGTAGTCTTTTCAAAACCTGGTGGTTGAAACATGTATACCTCTTCACTTATCCAACCATTTAGAAATGCATTTTTTACATCAAGTTGGAGGAGCTTCAAATTTCTTACAACAGCTACACTTAACAATGTTTTGATTGTACTAATCTTTGCAACTAGTGGGAATGTTTCCTCATAGTCTGTACGATGCATTTTTGAGAATCCTTTGGCAAGTAATCTTGCATTGTACCTACAAATTAATCCATCTGAATTTCTTTTGATTTTATATACCCATCTGAACCAATTACCTTTTGATTGGGCGGCATTGGAACCAAATCCAAAGTGTCCATCTCCTTTAATGCATCTATTTCTTCTTTCAAGGCATTTTCCCAATTAGCGTTTCCCTTTGTCTCCTCATAGGTTGAGGGTTCTTTTGAAATTGAGCATTCTTCCAAGTAGATTGAATGCTTTGTAAAAAATGGGGAATCGTATCCATACCTTTTTCATTGTTTCTTCTCCCTTGTTGATCTTCTAGGGCTTGCTTGGAGCATTTTCCACACTCCTGCATCTTTTCTTTGCTTCTTGACTTCCATAGTTTGTAATCCTTTTACCTTTCATCTTGGACATCATTTGTATGACTTCTTGGATCACGAACCTGTGTATCATGCTTGCTTCCTAATTGATGAGAATCAGAATGAAGATCATATGGTAGAGTTGCATTTTTTTTGTCTTCATCAAACCAAGACCTCTGTTCTTCACACACGACATCCCTACTTCTAGTGAATTGCTTGGTTGAAGGATTATAGAACTTGTAACCTATTCGAGTTGATTCATACCCAATAAACACTACCTTTGTTGTCATTTCATCTAGCCTACCTCTTATTTGTGATGGTACATGAATATAAGCTAAACAACAAAACACCTTGCAATGTCCAAGTCTAGGTTTTCTTCCATGCCATGCTTCATGAGGAGTCATAGCTTGAAGTGATTTGGATGGTAGTCTTTTGAAAAGTTACATACTAGTTGAAAAAGCCGCTACCCATAGATAATGTGACAACCTCTTCTCTTCAAGCATTGTTCTAGTTGATCCAACCAACGTCTTGTTTCTCCTCTCTAGAATTCCATTAAGTTGAGAGTACATAGTACTCACTTCCCTTTTGATACCTTTATCTTGCAAGAAATCATCAAAATCCTTAGAGAAGTATTCTCCCCCTCCATCAGATCTAAGGTTTTTGAGTGATCTACCTGTATGATTCTCCACATGGGCTAGATACTTTAAGCAGTAATCAAACACTTCATTCTTACTTTTGATAAGTATAAAATAGTCTATCTACTATGGACATCAATAAATGAGACATAATACCTTGATCCTGCCAATGAAGGTTCTTAGCTTGGCCCCCATACATCTGTATGTACTAAGTCAAATAAGTTTTAGTCTATGTAACCTTTGTGGTTGAATGGTTGTCTTTGTGCCTTCCGAATCTAACATGCATCAAATTTTTTGATTGTGTGTTGCTTTGATATGTTTGGTAGCCCTAGAACACTTTGATCCTTGCATATATCCTTCAAGCTTCTTTCATTCACATGAGCAAGTCTTGTATGCCACACTTCGAGCTCACTTAGGGTTTGAGACCCAAAGTTGAATAGAGTTATGTTCTTGGTTTCTCCTAATTCAAAACTAAAGAGCCTACCATGCTTCTCACCTCTGGCTATCTTCTTGAAGCCATGACATGGATCTTTCACAAAAGCTCCATGTTGGGTGCATAACTTGAAACCCTTTTTTAGCTATTTGGGATAGTAGGTACATAGAGAGCCTTACTCAAAATATGTGTCCTACCATTGAAAGATTTGACATTACCAATGTTTTCCACATTGTGCTTAGTATCATCCCCTATTTGTACTTCATGTCTATGATTTGGACTCTCCGAGTCAGATAGAAGAGCAATGTTTCCCGCAACATGATTTGAACATCTTGGATCTATGTGGAACAAATGATCATCTTCATTACCTTCCTTATGGTTAGATTAATCAAAAGAAATGGGTTTTCATGTTTTTTATCTTTAGAATACTTTTTGTAGTCCCTTTTGTTATGGCCTCTATTATTATTGTTGAAGTTATGTCCATCTCTACCTTTATGGCTACCATATCCACCTCTTCAACTTCTTTTCAGGGTCTTCCCATTGAACCAACAATTCTAAGTGGTGTGGATGGTCTTATCATAGATAGAATAAGGTTGAACATTCTGACCTTTGGTTTTGTCATGCTTTGGTCCTTTCTTCTCCCCTTTCCGCTTCCTCTTGCCTACAAAGTTGGCTTGGGAAGTCTCCTCTTCATCTCCTTCCTTCTTCTTGCCTTTTAGCTTCGTGTCCTTCTTATCTACATATAGAGCACTAGTTGAATTACCATGACAGGAGTTACCTTCCTTTATGCTATTGTTGGCCTCTTGATTGAAGGGTTATCTAAGAAAGATGTTGAAGTCTTGAGTTTGCACATCCATGATGAGATCATAAGCTATGGTGATTAACTACCATTGTTTGTCACCTCTGATCCCATTAAGAATTTGCCTCTTGCTAGCTTGTTCATCAATCAGCACTCCAATGGATGCCAATCAATCAACAACCTCCTTAACCTTTGTAAAAAACTTTGTGATGGTTTGTTTGGTTGTTTTCTTCATTTAGTTGAACTCGTTTAAAAGAGTGTTCTTCCTTGACTTTATGCTAGAAAAAAATAAATCTCTAGGACATCCCAAGTCTCTTAAGATGTCTTGCATCCTCTAATATGGGGTAATAGAATATGCCTTGCTTGACCATCCCTTGCACACCAAAGTGTGGGCTTATCTATCTCCTCTAATATAAGTCCTCCTTGCAATTTTGGAGTAGGTATAACTTCATCGCCTGCTAAAATTTCATAAAGGTTTCTACCTTACAAATAGGCCTCCATTTTGATTTTCCAAGCCACATAGTCGTTTCTATCAAGTTTCTCAATAATTGAGGGAAATCCATCACCCATCCTATTCTAGCTCTGATACCACTGAAAGAACTTGGAGAAGCTTGTAGGAGGTAGAAAAGCGAGATGCAAAGTGACGAAGTTCAATGCAACCAACCATCACAAGATGAGCCCTTGACCTTTTGGAGACTTAAATAGGCCCTATAGGCATTTGATAAAAGAAATAAAATCCAATATGTACTTTGGAGGATCAAGGAGAAAGAGTCGATATAGAACAAATAGGTTTGCACATTGACTAGCTCAAAACATTTGTTATCTTCAGATGAAACAATCAACTTCAAATGCTCATAGTAGCCAACATGCTCATACACAAAGGTCTCCATGTATAGAATGCACAAGAGTACAGGTAATAAGCAAACTATTGTAGGAGAAAAGACTCCTATTTTTCATGATACAAAATCATAAACTTTAAAACTTCTTGAAATGGAGACTTATTTGAGGTAGTTCATTGAATCTAAGCACTTGAAGCTAGTTCAAAAAACCAAGCAAGGTCAAGTTTTGCGGTCTAACCTTAGGGAAGCTACTATCACTAGTCACAATTTTTTGGATTTGGTATCTTTAGATTATTTGGATGCTAAGGTGGTCATAGGATCTTTTAAGGCACATGGGAATCAATTGACTATGCTGAGTAGAATTTCCAATCCAAAAAGGAGGTATCTGTTTCTCAACTTAGGTCCATTTTTATGAATTTATATATGATCTAGATAGAATCATGGATCCACCTTTGAAAGGGGAGGATGACTTGTAATCATTTCTAGTGGGTTCTATCGATCATGCATGCTAGTGTTAGCAGTTGGCATGTCATGATCTTTAAAATCTAGAAATGGATGTAATTTATTTTATCCTTACCTTAGGAGTTCATTCTTGTACCAATACGTCAATCAAACTTACGTGTTATTGATTACATTGTATGCTATGAGTGGAAGTTCCATAGATTTAGAGCAAGGCAATGATTCTTAAGTTTTGCTGACTCTAGAGTTGGAGTACTTGTATTTATCATTCTCAGTAATGAAATTATTGTTCAGTGTTAACTTTGTCTCTATATCTCAATGTTCTGATTTGTATAATATTTTTTTGTAGCATGTGATGGAGTGATGAAGATGCACATTTGTCATATTGGTAATATAAACACATTTTTCATATCATATAATTTCATAAATCCCCATTCCCCAAAACTTGTTTGCAAGGAAAACCTGATGCTACAGACATCATTCTTTGCATCAAGATAGACTCTAACAAAGCATATGAGAGATTGAGTGGGACTTTACCTTGCAATCCATTAGGGGCCTTTGCTACACTCCCAAGTCTATCCAAATGGACTACTTAAAGAACATCAACTACAATCTAAGTTCTATCAAAATGGTTTCCATGACTCTTTGTCTTAAGAGTTACATCAAAAAAGGTTGCCAATTGGCCTCATTGTTTTCTTCTACCACTGCTAATGGGCTCAATTGAATCACTAACAATCCTTCTAGAAGGGCATGCAAAATAATGTGGTTGGATATGAGATGGTGACCAACACATTCCTTAAGTTCTTTGCCATCTAATTCTTGGCGTGTTCGAGATAGAGCACTTAGGTCATGTTGAAGTAAAAAAGGATCTAGAGACACTTCTTTTGGATGGGGGATCCCAACTAAAGAGAAGTTACAAAGATTTTATGGGAAATATGCTCTGTATGAAGGTAATTCTAGGATCAAAGGGTCCAATCTGTTCAAACGGATCTTAAATCAAACATTGTTTATATTCCCTCTTAAACAAGTGATCCATTTAGACTAATGGTTACACCTGAAGTTTGTGAAAGAGGAGGTATTGGGATCAACCTCTATGGGGAGCATGAAGAGATAGTTTTGCCCAAAGGGCTCTAGAGCCTTCTATCTCAAGTTAACATGAGTTAACTTGAGTCTAAGTAGACTTAATTTGAGTGGTGAGTACATCAATAAAACACATCAGCATGTTAAGGAGAAGCAAAAAGATATGTTAATTGCGGATGGAATGTGATCCCACGATCTAACTTAAGGAGAGAAGCACCCTATGGATGATGCCACTATATCCTTGCTTCTTCTTTATAGGGGTAGCACAACATCCAATGAACTTAAACGAAAAGATAAGTTTCCTTTTCGCAGTTTTTAAGTTGCATATGAGATGTTTCAAACCTAAAACTTCATGATCTTGGGCTCTACATACTATCCAAGAAGATCAACCCATGTGATAACGTTGATGTTACATATTTTATCCTTTATTTTTATGTTCGAAGAACCTTGCTTGTTGTATGAACATGAAGCTAGACTTGCCTTTTTTTTGAAGTGACAAGGCTATATGCAGTAGTTAGATGTTCAAAGTTTGGACATCAGCCCTACAACCTCTTTGAAAGAGGTATTAAAGCTCACCATAGAACTCAAGCCTTGAAAGGGAAGGTGATGAAGAGGTAAAGGTCTTGAAAAAGCAAATATGGAACCGAAAGGGCAAGTTCGAGGATGGAGCAAGAGCTTTCAATATAAAAAGTTTGTCATTGAGAAGAAAAGTGCAAATCATGTAGGAGGGCACTTTTTAGCCCTTCGCAAAGGTATCATATGATGTCCAAACTTAATGGATTTTCTTTGTATCTGTTTTTTGGATTCTTTCCTACACGTATACAGGCTCAAATATGAGAATCTATCTCCATGTTCACTTTGGAAAGCACCCAACGTAGCTAGTTCAAACACTATTTCGAGTGGTAATAACCTAGCAGCTAGTCAATTTCGGATGCATGATGCTCTTTGGTAAGTGTACGATTTTGATCAATTTTATCTTTTTGGAAAGGATGTTTCATAGGATTTCCAATGATATGAATATCAATGGAAACCAAGGATTTTTAGATGGTTTTTTGAGAGAATTTTTTCTTTGCAGCCATCTCTCAAGCTTGTAAAAATAGGAAATTCCTACTTCAACTTGTAATTTCATATATGTAACACATGATGTGCCTAAGGCGATTCAATATATGTATATTTGCACAAGGTGGTGCCTCCACGACATTTATAATAGCACATGTTTGCACTCTTGTAAACATTTATTATTATGCCCCAATGTTGAAGGAAAACATTATATTTGTTTTTTAAGAGGGAAAGAGGAGAGGTAAAGTAACTTCCAGGCTCGATGCAATGCATTTCTTATAACATTGAAGAGCCTCTTGAGAATTTCTTCACATGGAAGATCCCTTTAATCTTAATTTCTTGTTTTCTCTTATTTTATTTGATTGCGTAATGCATAGTTTAGGGCATATGCATGATTATCAAAATGAATTGTAGGAATTTTTTTAGATTCTTTTTATTTAGGTATTCATGAAAAACTTTTACCTCTTCATTTAAGGAAAGAAACAACACGCACATCTAGTTCCACTGCATGTTTGAAACCTTATCCATGGTATGCTAATTTTAAAAATTAAGGAAGTTCAAAAGAAAGAAGTAGCATGCATAAGTATTAAGAAGAAGGTTATGCAATGGAGATCTTGTTGTTAGCATTCTTTGTTTTTTTTCGGTTAATGAGTTCATATGTGAGAATATGGATTGTATGCCATGGGCTTGCCAAACTGTATGAAATAGTGAATGGCCTGTGTGCCATTGGTCCACAAGGCCTTATGTTTGATCTTATGGTTAGAATTAATTGGAATTACATGCCCTTCTAGAAATACTATCAAACTTTTTCCCACTTTTGCCATTAAATATACTTACCTTTAGGTAAGAATCATATGACATAGCAACATGCCTCTCTACAAATATCACTAAGGTGTAAACATGCTTGTAAGCATGTACTTGATGGACTTTTGACTATCAACATGCCATAGATAAGGAAAATTTATAGTAGATGTATCTTTACACATGATCTATAGATTTAGAGCATAGGATTGCTAAGGAGAAGGTGATATATCCTCAAACATCAGGAATGTGCACAAGAAATCCCATAGGTTTGAGGAAGTTGCGTATAGGATTATGAGACGTACATTTATGATCATCTCCAATGTATTAAAGGTTTAGTTACCTTCAACACACAGTATGATAAGGAGACTATGGGGTATCATGAGGGATACCCAAAGAGTGACTAATTTTACTCATCCACATTACTTGAGTAAGTAGTGAAGTATTTTTTCTATGCTTTCATGAGACAGATCGCATGTTAATGTGATTTGAGTGATGGTTAGGAAGGCCATAGTCATGGCACTAGATCTATGGTTTAGAGCATACATCGTTTGGTGCATAATATTTGGGTTACCCAATACATATATGTATGTTGGGATCTAAAAAGAGCTACCTAGACTTAGTTTTGGTACCTAGGAATATGATTGTTTATAATAGGAAGGGAAAACCACTATCACATGTTACTAAAACCAAACTAAAATAGTTCAAGGATATGGAATTCATTCGCATCCACCTACATATCCCATTATATATATATATCTATATCTATATATATATATATATATATATATATATATATATATATATATATATATATATATATATATATATATATATATATATATATATATATATATATATATATATATATGTGTGTGTGTGTGTGTGTGTGTATGTATGTATGTATGAATGTATGTATGAATGTATGTATGTATGTATGTATGTATGTATGTATGTATGTATGTATGTATGTATGTATGTATCTATATATATATATATATATATATATATATATGTGTGTGTGTGTGTGTGTGTGTGTGTGTATGATATATACATTTGATTTGGTATAGGTGTGGCACCATGAATTGGTAGAAGGATCTAGTGGTATGGGCTAGTGGAAATGACTTCAATTTGAGTACTTTTCTTCTATGGCCAAGAAAAGGTCTCACTGGATCATAGAATAGCTCTTAGAGGAAATATCCTTAGCATTTGGAGTTATCTTTCATAGGCTATGGAAGATTTATTCTTCCAATAGATTATGTGATGGGTGACTTTATCTCCATAAACCTCGCAGACTCACTTTATAGCCATAGACATCACATACTCACTTTATAGTTTTTAGGAAGGACGATCTTTAGTGTTGATGGATCATATAGATCCATGCATAGGTGATGGTTGGCACAAATAGTATCTTTAGTATGGATACACATCCATTTATAGTATCATTTCATATAATTGGTGACCATTTTAGTAGAGGAATTTGACCCTTAGAAGGAATTTAGTTTCTCCACTCTTCACTACATACACCATCATGATTATGGGATATTGGTTCTCCACCTTTATATGAATGTATGTTAATGAGGTATCATGCATTAATTTATGGAAGAAAGGAGCAAATGAACTCATAAATCTCTCTTTTAAGGGAAGGAGAAGGTGGGATTCAGTTGAGAGATTTAGGAGAGATCTCATTTATCTCACTTTATCTGCTATTCTTTGAAAGAGAAAGAGGAAAGGGAAATATGATTTCTTCATCGGACAAGAATAGTGTTTGTATTCATTTAGAGAGAAGAGGTGTTTGGAATACATCTCTCAGTGTATATTTTAAAAGAAATACTCCATAATTTTTCTACACATGCGAGTTTGGTTTTCCACTATCTTTTAAGGAAAAAACATGGAGAGCTTATATATATGTTCTTAGCTATGGATAATTATAGAAATCGGATTCAAGAGAATCTCTTTCCAAGGGAAAGTTAAAGTGGAATAGATTCCACTACTAGAGCTCTCTTCCTTAGACGAGAGCGAAAGAACTTTTATACTCTTTAAATTATCTACATAAAGTGGAACTTTTTTTACAAGGATGGTTTAGGTAAAAAATATCACTTGTGACTACACTCAAGGATAGGAATACCTTGATAGAGACGAAGGAGATTCTATCGTCTTAGGTCTAGAAGGGTTTGCAGTCACTTTTCCTATGGGATTTTGTTCTTTATTTAGAAATTTCATGGTTTATTATCTCCATTGAGGTATGATCAAGTTTATATAGCTTGACACTTGGACTGAGATTATAATTGAAGTGATAATTTGGAAACTAGTTAAACACCGGAGATAGTAGGCACCATGCAGATGGTCTCCCGCCTTTAAGATGATCATTTATGAGATTTGTTAAGGTCAAGGATATGGGATGACAACACATAGAGATGATCATGTACAATTTTTACATGAAGCTTTGGGGATGCCTAGAGTATAGCTTTATTTTTTAGAATGAAAATCTTTTACAAGGGGGAAGGAATGTAATAAAGTAAGTCTAGGATCTAAGGGTCCAATCAGTTCAGACATATATGAAATCAGATATTGTTTTGCCACTCGTGTGTATGGTCAAAGATCTAGGGACTAGATTTAAGCATATGATCATGTGATCTTTTAAACAAGTGATCCACCTATGATAGTGGTTAAGTATCAAGGTTGTGAAGGAGGAGATCTTGGGTTCAACACCCATGGGGAGCTTTTAGGAGAGAGTTTTGGCTAAAGGGCTCCTCAATCTCACATGAGTTAACTTGAGTCTAGGGAGTTGCAACTCGAGTGGAAAGTACACCAATCACTAGTGGAATCTATTGGAAGGTACTTAAGTAGTGGTTGATAGCCCTTCAACCACCGGTAGACTCTAGTGAAAGATATTAAAGGAGTGGTGGAGATTGCAGATGCCCTTGTGGATTCTAGTTACATTTGTGGTCCTCATTGATTAGAGCAGCTATATATAGAGGCATATGGTTGGGAGAAAAAGAGACTCATCTCTCTGTGTGGTCATTGTAATGCTTCATGATCCATCCCAAAGGAGACTCATGGTTTATGCATCTTAGATGTGGAAGCCATGGCCAACCAACTAGTGGCCAAATGGATGATTAGAGCTTGGAATACCAACTATTCTTCTTGGCTTGAGCCAATTTTTTAAAATACCAGCACGCCTATCCTTGTTGGAACCCTCACATGCAAAGGGATGAATTTGATTCCTCTTTTGTTCTCTTCATATTCAGCTCTTCCCAAGGGATTAGATCATATGTGCTCCATATGGGAATATTGGAACTTAATGAAAGCTTTTTATGTACCATGAGTAAAGATTGGATTGGGATTAGGTAGAATGACTTTATTTGATTCCCTATCATTTGTGTCCTTAGATTAGAGCATAAGAACCTTAAAAGAGATACAAGGATCAGGAGAAAAGTTTTTTTGTATGTGGAAGAACCCTTGGCAGCAAGATACACAGAATTGTATCATATTTGACGACATTGTCACATTCAAATAGTTGAACTTGAATAATTTTGCTCGTTAAGACACAAAATGCTTGGGATGTGTCTTTGTGGTGCCTCATGCTTAGCTAAGAGCCCACTGATTGTTAGGCTCGAGGTGGATGTGTGGATTCAAGATAGAGGATATGCTGAGAATTAGAAGAAGCTGAGAATTTTATCACTCTCTCAATAAGAAGCATGATGTGAATTAATCATGGATCATATGCGAATTGAAGTTCAAGTACTTATCAAACAGGCTTATTAAAAATTCCAGAGAGGTATAAATGTGGAAGATTTTGCATCCTGTGAAAGGGACCAACGCCAAAGTAAAGAAAATTTGTCGTTCTTCCTCTTGGTGCAAGCATTTCCAAAGTGGTAGGGAGGACTTTTGATATCTTCTATTCTCTTTTCCTAGGAAAATTCTGACTTGACAATGC
>CM035414.1:186465934-186533434 GCA_020310875.1 Ceratopteris richardii | reverse complement strand
TTGCTTCTTGAGTCTTTGTATTCCTTCTTCATCTGTACCTGTAAGAATTATATCATCAACATATATGCACATGTATATGAAACCATTATCACTTGCTTTGACAAGCAAGCTACTATCTGCTTTAGACACCTGAAATCCAAGTTCTTTCAAGAACTTTACAAGTCTATAGTTCCATGCCCTTGGGGCCTGCTTCAAGCCATACAAAGCTCTCTTGAGCTTGCACACATGATCTGGATACCTTTTATCTCTGAACCCTTGAGGTTGCTCCATGAACACATCATCTGAAATATAACCATTCAAAAAAGCATTTTTAACATCAAGTTGACATAACTTCCAAGCTTTACATGCAGCAATAGCTATAAGTGTCCTGATGGTTGTCATCTTTGCCACAGGACTATAAGTCTCATCATAGTCAACACCATATGTTTGAGCAAACCCTTTGACAACAAGTCTAGCTTTATATCTAGACACACTTCCATCTGCAAACCTCTTGGTCTTGTAAACCCACTTGCATCCAATGATTTTCTGACTATTTGGTTCTGGAACCAAATCCCATGTTTGATTCTCCAATAGTGCATCAAATTCTTCCTGCATAGCTATCTCCCATTTTTCCTTACCTTTTGCCTCTTCATATGTAGAAGGGTCTTCATCTGTTTTCATCATATAAGCATAATCTTTTGTGGCCAAAAATGAAGTATCATAGCTATACCTTGTAGGTTGCCATTTATTTCTTGTAGACCTCCTAAGCTCTCCACTTCTTGAGGTTTCTGGTTCTTCATATTCAGGATCAAATCTTGGTGTTTCTTCCACTTCAACCTGCACTTCATTATTCTCTTGTTCATCAAATATTTGAACCTTTGATTTACCTTTCCTTTGGCTCACTTCTTCTTCATCACCTGTATTGATATTGACTGTACCTGCATACCAAGTACTTTGCTCATCAAATGTAACATCTTTAGAAACCATGAATTGTTTTGTAGATGGACTCCACAATCTATAGCCCATCTGCTTATCATCATAACCAATGAAAACATATTTTTCAGCTTTAGGCTCCAATTTGTGCCTTAATTGTGATGGCACATATGCATATGCCACACATCCAAAAACTCTGCAATGATCCAAGGTAGGTCTCTTACCCCACCAAGCCTCATATGGTGTCATACCCTACAAGACTTTACATGGTAACCTATTGACCAAATAAGTGGCTGTATTTACAGCCTCAGCCCACAAATAATTAGGGCAATTTTTCTCCATCATGGATCTTGCAAACTCAACAAGTGTTCTATTTCTCCTTTTTGCTACACCATTTTGTTGTACTCTCCCCCTCCATCTGACCTTAGTCTCTTCAACTTATGTCCTGTAATTCTTTCTGCATATGCATGATAGTGTTTGAATGTATTAAACACTTCTGACTTATCTTTGATCACATAGATAGTGATCCATCTAGTAGCATCATCAACATAAATCACATAATACCTTGACCCATTTATACTGAAATCCTTTGATGGTCCCCACACATCTGTGTGTACCAATTCAAGCTTCTCTGAGTACATAAAACCATGTTTGGAGTAAGAATTCTTATGAGCCTTACCTAATTGAAATGCCTCACATTTGTATGTCATATGTTGACCTGCAACATTAGGCAATCCAAGCACTGAACCATTGTTAATCATGTCTTTAATACCTCTTTCATTGAAATGTCCAAGCCTCTTGTGCCAAAGATCTAACTCAGAGATCTTATGTCCTCCATATGTGAACATAGCATGACCAATATTGCCTTGAATCTTCAATGTAAATAATCTTCCTTCCTTTTTTCCTGAAACAATCTGTTTATACCCTTGACTAGGGTCTTCCACATATACGCAACCCTACCCTCAGCCATACCCTCAACAGGGAAGATACCAGAACCAGTACCCTCCACAGCCATATGGCAGGCAACAGCAACCCTATCCGCAACCATACCAAAACCAACAGAGACCCCAACCAGTGCTAGTTCAACAGCCTCCAAACCCAGCTAATGTGATTCCGGTCAAGTACGTTGTTGCAAAAGAAAACCTGAATAGGGCCATAGTACCAGTAACCCCATTGATCTCAGAAAGTGACCCTAGTGACCATAGCTTTGATTCTACCCATGTTGATAGCCCCCAGGCTTACTACATGCAGTCTCCAGAACATGGTGAGTCCTACTATAGTGAAGAGCCAAATGAAATAGGTTGGGAGTCAGATTACACGAATGTCATGTATACAAATCCCAACCCTAGGCCTCAACCTAGGCCAGTAAGACCTCCATTCCCAAGAGGACCGTGCTACAGATGTCAGGGAGATCACTTCATTCGTGATTGTCCCTTACCTCCACCTACACAAAATCAGTCCGTGACGATCCAAGGCTTTTGCCAAGATTGTGGAAAAGAGCATCTTTTACGAGATTGCCCAAAGAACCCCAATAATATGCCAAAAATCACTCCTATCAATGTGATTGGTTTGGTTGTGGATGCCTCAGAAAGTGTCACTTCCACTGCACCAGTGCAGGTGGTTACTAGAGCTCAGGCATTGCAGCAAAACCAAGAGGCAAGCCAGGAAAAGGGCCCAGAGGCTAGTGAAACCGAGAGCGTGACAAAGAAAAGGACTAGAGCGTGGAAAGATAGTCGAGAAAGAATGAAAAGACAATGGGCTAAAAAGATGAGTGAGCTTGAGGAAAGCATAAGAGAAACCAAAGCGAGGATAACTGAACTCACAGCTCCAACTCCCTCTCACATTACCCCGCCTCCACCACTCCCATCTCCATCCAACTCACCACCTTCCCCACCGCCTCATCAAATCCCACCACCCCCTATAGTAGGATCAGTCCTAGCTGACCCCACTCCTGAAGACCTAAATATGATGCTGAAAGCATATCAGGCCAGAATCCAAGAAGGGCCAACCATAACCGATCATGAAAAATGCTACCCTAGAGCCGAGCTAGAGCTTGAACGAACCAAAATTTGTGCCAAAATGGTGGAATTGGCTCAGACCATGTTTGAGGCCAGTCGCCTATTTAACATCTCAAGCTCAGCGAAGACACAGTTGCATTTTGATGGATTGTTAGAAAGAATAGAGAGGTTAATTGCACAATCAGAAAAGGAACCTGCCCCTCAAAGAAAGGAAAGAGCAAGAGAACGAATAAGCCAGCCTCTTCAGGAAGCCCATGTGCCTCCTCAAGAAGCTTATCTTCCCCCTCAAAAGGCAGAGGAACCTCCCTCGAAAGTTTGCATGCCTCCACAGGTGACCCACATTCCTTCTCAGAGAGCATATGAGCCTGTTCGGAAAAGTAATAGAATAAGTAATCCTCCCCAAGAAGCTTGTGCTCCAGCCATCTATGGGAACGAGGAGAGAGCCAACGATAGAATGAGCCTTCCTTCCCAGGTTGCTTATGTGCCTAATTCTACGGAGCCAGACACTTCTTCTTCTATGAATCGGTTTGCACCAGACTTCCTACGAGAGATTCAAGAAGATAAATGGGATAACGAAAGTGAAGTCGCTCCTCCTTTTGAACTTGTGGATGATGCACACGATCAATTCCCACAAGACATCCCATCTATTTACGGGGAACATGAGAGTACTCAGTCGCACGAGAGATTGGACTTTGAGTCTAATTCCATACAAGAGCTACCCCACTTCACAGGCCCATGGGAAGCAAAGTCCACATGTATGAGAGCACCCACAGTCATGGTAAGGAACGATGACTCAGTCATATCAAGGAACACGGAGGTAGTAAAGAACACCAAGGTGCAGCGCGATCCCACTTTGAAAGAACTGCCTAAGGATAGACCAGAAGCGCAAAAATATGTAGCCAGTCGAGTAACTGAAGTTGCAAAACCTCGTTCCCGGGTAGGATCCCATAGGACAGTGCCAGAAATTCCCTTGGACAAGATCGGAGATATGTGTGAAGGCGAAGAAGGGAACACCTATCTTCCCATTACCTACCAGGAGTACACCACCAAGGCGATTTTGGACTCAGGTGCGGGAGTTGCAATTGCCACCACCTCCTTATGGAAGCGTTGGGGCAAGCCAGCACTCAGGCCAACGAGAATGAAATTGCAGATGGCCGATGGTCATATTGAAAGACCCTTAGGATTGCTAGAAGGAATAACTCTCACCACTTGTGGTGTTGAGTTTGAGCATAGTTTTGCTATATGTGACTTCAGCAAAAATCATGCCTATGAGATGATTTTGGGAAGACCATTCATGCGACAGTTGCAAGTGGTACAGGATTGGGGAACCAACTCCTTGTATTTGCAACACTTGGGTGTTACGACCAAGGTCAATCTCAAGGATTATTCTCATCGAGATGTCCCTCCTATCCAGTGGAATCCCATCCATAGAGCCAAAGACGATACAGAATCGGTGCATTCCATAGGGTCTGGATCCTCATGGATGCATGAAGACACTCACTTATGGATGTGCAAAGTAGCAGTAGAGGAAGAGAAGCGAATTAGAGAAGAAGCTCAAGCGGAAGCTTTAGAACGCATCAGAAGGATGCAATTATGAAGGCAAGGTAGAGAGCAGCCTAGGACAAATGACTATGCAGATCAAGGATATCATATGGCAATGTGTGAAGTCGCAGGAACCAGCTCACCTAGGATAACTGATCGATGTCCTTTCGTAACCCTAGATATAGGACAAGGAAAGAGTGCAAGGACTGTAAGAGCCTTGATTGACTCAGGTGCAGCCACTAGTGCTGTTAGAGTGTCTTACTGTCAAGAGTTACAGTTAACTGTCAATCCTGTGGAAGCATATCTCATAGGATTGGGAGGCGTGGAAACCCCTTGCATGGGCGAGGTGGAACTTCCCCTCTACATTCATGATGAGGCAATGACAGTTAAAGTACTAGTGTGTCAAGATGAGGATCTCACTGAACCTCTTGTCTTGGGTCAAGACTGGATCTATGACCAAGCAGTCAACTTAAACCTAAGAAGTGGACTTCTTCAGGTATGGGTCAATCATAGTCGAATTACAGTAGAGTTGGGTAATGGAGCACTCAAGGAACTAGAAAAGGCACAGACTCCTGGTCCCTCCAGGGGTGCACATGAAGTTGACCTTGCTGTTCTTGTCCAAAACTATGTGTTGCAGAGGAATGATATTCGCAAAAAAGGAGCCAGGGATGCAAAGGAACTCCCTTCTTTTCAAAAGGCCAGAAGGAGGCAACAACCAAAGGTGGAGCAAAGGCAGAAGAAGCAGAGTACTACCTATGCCAGACATCAAAAGAACCTGCGCAGCAGAATGTCTCAACAAGTGAACCAAGTGTGGGTGCGAAAAGGCGAACACCCGGTTGCACCCACGCCAACCGCACGGGCAAAGCCTCTTATTAGTAACCAACAACACGTCACTAATAAGAGGTCTTTCGGAAATTCTTCTGCTAACGTGAAATCTATTTGGGTGCCCAAAAAGTCGATGAAGGCTAGCCCACAATCAAGACAAATTTGGATGCCTAAGGCTTGCTTGCGGGCTCAAATAGCTACACCAAGAACACACCCTACACCGCATGATCCATTCACTCGCACAGCCTACATCCACTCATTTTCAACACCAAGGCACATGAGCACGAACAGAATCATTTGTAAATGGGTCCCTAAAAAGTCTCATGTTCAAGTTGACACACCTATAAAGCTCTCGAGAGCCTCTACGGAACCACGAACAAAACCCACCCACTGCATTTGGCAACCCAAGACTTGTAACAAACCCCCCGACCTCGATTGTAAATCCATGACCACCTACTAACCGCTTCACTCTCACATCACATCATTTCGCTTAGCTCTTAGGTCTACCTAACTCCTAACTACACACACCAGCACCGAGCACTTATTAACCCCTAACCACTCCAGAACTTTAAGTTAATGTTGTAACAAGGGACACCATGTCATTTTTGTGTCCATTGCAATGTTAACGTTTATTCATATATTCTCACAGAATCAGCTGCAACATTTTCAACATGGCGGAGGCAGCAGGAACTAGCTCTCACACAGAAACAAACCCGCAAGTGGTGGACTTGGACAGTTTACCCGTTTTGCCTGAGACAATTGAAAGACCAGAAGAATTGCAGGCCGTCAAAATCATACCTATTGCGGATCCTCCGCGTGGCCACACCATGCCTGTAGGAAAGACTTCCCATTGGTTTACCGAGGTGGCAGGACCTTTGGGGGAAGGAACGTACCTATGGGAATCAGAGTTAGACTACAATGGAAAGCAAGGAAGATACCATTTCTTTACAAGAGAATTTGAGAAATTACAAAATGCGGAAGTTCTACGCCCGATATGGGAAAAAGCAGGATTGAGTGCCTATTTCAGTGCCCGACTCCCAAAACCTGACTTCATGCGATGCTACTATCTCATCAACACCTTGACTCCAAATCAGAACCCAAAAGGTGCAAGCTCATTTGTGATTCCATCTCTGACAAAGGGGAATGAGCTCAAGAGGTTTAGGCTATCAAACAATTTGGTGAGAGAAGCTCTAGATATGCGCGGAATGCATATTCCTACAGAAAAGGAAACCCTAGTACCGGATTACATGAAGAATCGAAGTCTCACCAAGCTCAAGGACATGGTATCCATGACGCCTAATATTGCAATACACCTTCGCATGTGCATGCAACACTTTGCTTTCCCGGCACAGGATAGATTCACCATGCCGCACAAAAAGATTTGGTTTAGCCTATATCTGGCAGAGACACAGAGCCTCACCATCAACCTACCCCACTGGATAATTGATCAGATACACTTAGCTCACAAACGCTGGCCGCGCAAACAAGTTTTATATGGTTGCTGTGCTCTGACAAGAATCATTTATAGGTGTTTGGCTTATGACATTCCAATCCAACGAGCCCTGATGTGGAATCGGGTAGAGCAGTTTCGAGGTAGGACATCCACTGGACCCCCTTCTAAGAAGATGAGAGGCACGGTCCAAGTCCCATGTGCTCAACCACGTGGAGCCACCCTAACACCAGACGTCACCCCGCCACCCCGAAGAGTCCGACCATTCACACTCCGACTTCCAAGACGCAGCACCGATGGTTCCACCTTGATATTCCCTCCCATCCCAACGGATCTCGAATTTCCTAGTGGTGCACCTTTGGAAGAACTCACTAATGAAGATTTCGAACAACTATTACAAGATGTAGAGCTGGAGGCGGAAGAGGCACAACAAGCGGAGAATGTACAAACGCAGGCCACAACCTCCCAAGCACCTGTCACACCTGTTGAAGTGGATGCAGAAGATGACGGAGATGAAGAACAGGAGGATGAAGAGGAGGAGTATGATCAAGAGCACCAAGAGGAGCAACAAGAAGTGCCAGAACTTGTAGGTGCACCTGCATATACAGCTCAACTACGAAGGCTATACGACACTATCAAAGCAGTACAAGAAAGGCATCAACTCTCTCTGGTATCAGGTCAAGCTTTGATGCAAGAAATGCTCTCAGATGAAGGGGTGGACCAACACTTCATTGACACCCTCAAATTAGTGTCAGACTCTTTAGGAGTTCCAGAGGCTGTCCACACCGCAGTCCGCCAGTCCGTAAGGTATGACAAACGCAGAGTGGATACGTTACCACGAGCAGGTAAGACTATCAGGATACCCATCACAGAACCAGAAGTACCCATTGAGACCACAGCCACCCCCATAACCACCACTGACCTCTCCGCTGAAACCTTCGTTCAGACATCACCCATCTCACCCCAGCATCCTCCATCACCACCTTCTCCGCCCCCACCACCACCTCCCACCTTGGAAGAAACGACAGTCATCACCTCTACCTTCACTTATAATCCATCCTCATTCACATCATTCTCATTTCGAGAACCCACCTCACAAGACACCCTCTTCTCCTTCGTCACCAATCCCTTGTACACTTCGACCCGTCTATCCTCTGAACCCATGACTGGCCATCCCATAATTACAAGTGTAGTTGGAAACCCAGCACCCACAGAAGGCACCCTGTGTTTCCCGACCTATCCCCCAATACGGGTACCTCCATTCCATGACCCTCACTTCCCATCTGGCCCATACACCTCTTTCAACCTGACCGCGCCACCCCAATACCCGTCCCTTGTGGAGCAGATCATCCGCTCTCCAATGTTTCCGAGGCACATCTTTCCGATGTTCGCAACGACATCAATTTACACGAACACCACACTCACTTCACCTACCATACCCACTTACATGGTAGCCCCTGCACACACCACCTTGTCTGACCCAATGGACATTTCACCAACCACAGCACCTCTCCCCACGATTTCCCCACCTTCCCCTCCCTTGCCCCCCACATCACCACTCACATCATTGGCACACACAGCATTCACTAACCCCCTACCCAATCCCACCTCCCCTGCATTTCAAACTTTTCCCCTTGCATCTCATAATGTAAATAGCACGTTCAACACATTACTTCAGTGTGCACATCAGCTACAACAAGACTACCATCAATTGGAAGAACGCATTGCTGCCCTCCAGGCAGAATCTCGACGTCTGCAAGCTAGAGTCACCACTCTTGAAGCTGACTACCAGACGCTCCTAACCGAGCATACCACACTACAGCAGGCTCACTCCGAATTGGAATCAAAGACATCAACTATAGATGACCAAGCAGTCAAGGAACTAGAATCAGTGCTTCAAGCGCAAATGATATCTAACGCTACACTCAGACGCAACATTGGGCTATTAAGGAAGCATATGGCTGCAGCACTAGAAGAGAACAAACGACTTCAACAACAAAATCAAGACAACTTTGAAGCGGCTATGGAAGGAACCGTAGGAGCAACCATTAGCCCTACCAGATATAGAGCAGTTCCATCAGAAGACATTCGCATCTTACTTGAGGAGCATGCAAATTTCTTGGAGTCATATGAAAAACTAGAGACTGAATGTGCCGATCTAAAGAAACAGATAGCCAGTGTACCCACTGCTCAACAGGAGCCGGTAATCTTGCAACAATCTACAGAAGAAATGGAGACCCTCCGAAAATAGGTGGCAGAACTTCAAGCACGCCTCTTACCATATGAACGGCCACCCTCACCCATTGAAGAACCAGAACCTGAAACGGTAGTGGAAATCCCCGTCGATGACAGCTATGAAGAGCCATACGAGCCTATGCCGACGCCTGGTGGTCGAACTACAGAAGAAGGACAAGACACGTTAGAAATTCAAGTTCCAGATTGGGTCAGAAGGGTCGAGAAAGTGGGTAATACACACGATGATCGTGTGGCCGTGCAAATGCAATCTCTCACAAATCTGGAAGAAACTGTCCTTCGGTCTTCCTACTTTCAAAATTTATCCCATCAACGGTTAATCACAACATCAGAATCGCAATACATGCCTTATTTTGTCTTACTACATGATTATAATGCAGAAGTCAAAAGACATACAGGGAAGGAGCCCACGTTCGCCACTCAATTTGAGATAGGGGATTTACCGACAGATGCACGTGCTGGCTCGATCTTCCAACCTAATTGGCGTGCACGTTTACTCACCGATTACCCAGAGATGATGAGTACCTGGGCAACCATGCCACTATATATCAAGTATAATCCATGCTATTGTCCAGTGGTACGTCGCAGATCCTGGCAAGCATTTGCAATCAAGGTACGCAACAATAAAGAGTGCTCGGCTTGGGTCAACTACCCATATTTTGCTCCACCTCGAGGGACCCCAACCGTAGCTTACATGATATCAACAATTCGGCACTGGTCCGTACGCCTAAATAATGTACCCGACATAGCAGCGAAAATGTGTATGAAGATATTCGAGCTCATGACCATTGTCTTCAAAACCTTTCGGAATGTCCAAGCTCCATACATCTCTGCCCCTGGCTTCTCTCAAGGCAACAAGGATTTAGTCTACGACATGAGCCAAACCCCCTCGGTCGCTATCATCTTTGCTTGGCATGCACGAATAAAGTACTTGCCCGCATGCTTCAAGCAGACATTTGAGGAAATGTTCTCTACGGGATTCTGGGAATACAATTCCGAAATTTTCATTCCCAGACCCACACATTTGCTACATCTATTCGCAGTAGAACAAGCGATCCATGCAGATCAGTTACGTCTGCCACATCCGGACATTCCAGGACCAATCGATTGGGATCGCATGATGACAGATTTGGCCAGAGGACTACGCATACAAGAACATCAGCTTGCCACTCAGGTTGTGGAATATTACATCCAACACTCCCAGCAACAAGGGTCTGTCAGGGACGACAGACGCGAGAGAGGGGGGGGTGTTGAGAGCAGTATGGGCACCCAAGGACTGACTAGACAAAGAAGCCAGCGGAGAGAGTCAGAACAAAGTGAAGGAGTAAGTAGACAAAGTAGTCGACGCAAATCTGGCAGATAGGCCCTTCAATTTTTCCCAAATCTACATCTTTTAACAGTGATTCTTATCACTAACAATCATTGTAAATACCATTTCATATTTTTGTAGCTCCATTTTGTGCAAGCCAAGGAGTCCTTGAGCTTGAGGAGCCTTAGAAGTACCTACATATCAATTTTCGTATTTTTTAGACTCCGTTTGAGCTCTCAAATTGGCCCTGGAACCTAATTTTTAACTAGGCCGGACACTAGGTCTGGACAGGGCCAAAACCTAGTCAAAAACTATAAAAAGAGCTAGAGAGCTCATTTTTGGGGTTAGATTGTAATTGAAACGAACTTGTAAGAGCATTTTGAAAGTAATCTAAAAGCTCCATTGATTCTCACTCTTTGTCTTGCCTTGTGTGCGCGTGCGTGTGTATGTGTGTGCATGCTAGTGTGCTTCTCACTCACGCACTTGTGCAGCCACTTGCTCGAGGTCTTCATACCATCCTCACATCTTTCCGGATTGACATTAAAGGAGGTGCTACTCATCATTGAGCTACATGGGCCCTCTTAGATTTCCAATGACACTATACAAGTGCCAATGTACTTTGAAAATGATGTAAGGAAATATTGAATCAAAATAGACTACTTTCAAATAGAAGGATCAAAGAAAACCTTCTATTTTTTATCACACACCTGCCTCTTAATATGCTCAGTGCTACCAGTATAGTAGGACTTAGAAAAATTCCTTTTAGAGGTATCAAATTAGCTTAGTAAGCTAATGATTCCAAGTGGAATCATGTGAAAGGATGCACTATACACAGAGCAATCAATTTAGCAATTTAATAATTACCCGCAATTTTTTAGGACCTCTACAGAGTTTGACCAGTGAGTACTTCAATGCGTTTTTCTCCAAATTTTTTGAATGGATTTCCTTCAACATTTGCGAGCATGTAGATAGCTTGGAGCTGATTCCAACAAGCCATAGATCATTGAAAGTTCTAGAGAATTTGTCGAGATATGAGTAGTACAAGTTGACAGTTGTTAATGACTATAACAGAGAGACCGTAGATGAACAATGTAGATGTATTATATTAATGAAAAATGTTGTACAAGATCATAGGCTTGCCATTCATAGCCTAATGATGGACAGTAGTGTAGGCTACAATGTAGACGTCAAACTCTTACAAAATGGCAATGGATAATGCGGGAAAAATGAGACTTCTACACGCAACTTTTTCAAGTTACTTTTTATAAGTGTCACATTCAAATTTTGAATTTGAATTCAACTTCTGGCTCTCTCTAAAAGTAATCCACCAATCTAAGAGTTATTCTCTCTAACATAAATTCATGAATTCTCAACTAACAAATTGCACGAGTTTGTTGAGAGTTAGAAAGATTCTTCAAGTTAAAATAACTTTTACAAATGTAAAAGGAAAAAATTCTTCTAGCAATGGTTTCCATGGAGCTTCAATTGTTCATGAATCTTCTATCCAAATATGTAGGCTTGTAATTTGCACCAACACTAGTCCATTCCAATGGATTCTAAAAGTTTTTTTGCATCTCCACCTATTGGAGGCATGTCATTGCCCTCTTGCAAAAATTAATCTTTAAGAAGCATACAATAAGCAATTAGAATGATATTAGTAAATAAAGTTATTTTGATACAACACTGAAAGTTTATTTCAAATCCACTTACCTGAAAAATTGAGAGACACTACTATCTGACCATCCATAAATGGATTGTAGATTGAGCATCACGAGTGATGCATGTAGTACATATACATTTGCCCTAGTGTAGAATGGTAAATGAGCTAGTCTTTGCATGTTCTCATATTCTTTATCAGCTTCTGATCATGGAAATTCTATTGTGTCCATGAAACTCACGACATCTTCTCCACCATCATGATCTTCGTCCATCTCATAAAATGCTTTGAACATTTCTTCCATGTGTTCATTCTGTGTAATGCTATCAATACCTTGTACTTCTACCTCCCTTTTTGTTCTCTTTTATCCATAAGAGGTTATCGATGCAATGTCATTTGGGTCCACTTGCTCATCAAGGGGACCATGCGAATGGTAGCGTAGGTTTTGCAGTCGAATTTAATCAAAGGATCCATATTCTCTAACATGTGTAGTAAAAATTCATCATTTTTTATAAATTCGATACTTGCACTGAGTGCAAGGACATGCCATTCTATCCTCTGGATCCAAACTTGCCATTTGATACAATATGGACATTTTAGAACATTTGATTTTTCTTATTAAACCTAAAAACCATTAACCCGAAGACATAAAACTAAAATATGTATATACCTAAACATTTATATTCTAAAAACCCTAAACCCTAAACCTTCATATTTCTTTATCTATACTGAAATCCTATTTTTGATATAGATTTAATTATATATTCTGATTTTTTAATTTTCATTTTCTTATATATATTTAATTTAATTAAAAATAATAAAGAGCCTCAAAAGCCTATTCTTTTCTTATATATTTAATTTGATAAAAAACCCCTAAAATACTAATTCTATATATTTAATTATATATATTTAATTGAAACTCTAGCTATTTCCATATTTATTTCTCTATGATAAAATCCTATTTTTTATATAGATTTATTTATATATTCACAACAACACATCAAGGGCATACCGATGATCGGCATACTGACGGTCACGAGTCTGTGTCGATATGACCATGGAAACATTTTGGAAAACTGACTAGGCAATGGACACCTCGGTACAATTGCATCGGTATAAGCATCCGTAATTTACTGGAAACTACTGACGCTCATACCGACGCCCTACTTTAACCAGGCCCCAGAGCAAAAAATCAACATTTCGAACATTTTAAAACTAGATCTTCTACTGTCGACTTTGCAGCGTGAACAAGCTATCTGTGTTTGTCACTCTTTCTCTCTCTCTCTCTCCCTCTCTATCTCTCTCTCTCTCTCCCCCTCCCTCTCTCTCTCTTTCTCTAAGCATACCTCTATTTTTCTAGATATGAAGTTTTGGTAAGTATATCACACATACTGTAGCACTCTCTTTTCTTTGTTTATGTTTTTCCTTTTCTAATATCGACAAAGGAACACTTCAAGTGGATTTTGACGACAACAATTCGAACAATTACATCGATGTAAGTGATTGTTTTGTTTTTGATTGACATAGAGAGAGAGAGAAAGACAGAGAGAAAGAGAGAAACATATACATATACATACACACTCACATATACATACACATTCACGTATACACACACACACACACTCATATATGTACAAATGCATATTCATATATGCATATGCTTACACACATGCATATGCATACCCATGCATATGCATACACATGCATATGCATACAAACATGCATATGCATACACATGCATATGCATACAAACATGCATATGCATACACACATGCATATGCATACACACATGCATATGCATACACACATGCATATGCATACACACATGCATATGCATACACACACGCATATGAATACAAACATGCATATGCATACACACATGCATATGCATACACACATGCATATGCATACACACATGCATATGCATGTGTGTATGCATACATACATGCCCATGCATACACACTCACATATACACACACATGCATGTGCATACACACATGCATATGCATACAAACATGCATATGCATACAAACATGCATATGCATACACACATGCTTATGCATGTGTATGAATACACACATGCATATGCATACACACATGCATACGCATACACAGATGCATATGCATACAGAGATGCATATGCATACAAACATGCATATGCATACAAACATGCAGATGCATACAAACATGCATATGCATACACATACATATGCATACAAACATGCATATGCATGTGTATGCATACAGATGCATATGCATACAAACATGCATATGCATACACACATGCATATGCATACACACAAGCATATGCATACAAACATGCATATGCATACAAACATGCATATGCATACACACATGCATATGCATACACACAAGCATATGCACACAAACATGCATATGCATATGCATACACACTCACATATACACATACATGCATATGCATACACACATGCATATGCATTCGCACATGCATATGCATACACATGCATATGCATACAATCATGCATATGCATACAAACATGCATATGTATACACACATGCGTATGCATACAAACATGCATATGTATACACACATGCATATACATACACACTCACATATACACACACATGCATATGCATACACACATGCATATGCATATAAAGATGCATATGCATACACATGCATATGCATACAAACATGCATATGTGTACAAACATGCATATGCATACAAACATGCATATGCATACACACATGCATATGCATACAAACATGCATATGCATACAAACATGCATATGCATACAAACATGCATATGCATACAAACATGCATATGCATACAAACATGCATATGCATACAAACATGCATATGCATACAAACATGCATATGCATACAAACATGCATATGCATAAAAACATGCATATGCATTTGTATGCATACACACATGCATATGCATACACATGCATATGCATACACATGCATATGCATACACATGCATATGCATACACATGCATATTCATACACATGCATATGCATACAAACATGCATATGCATACAAACATGCATATGCATACAAACATGCATATGCATACACACATGCATATGCATACACACATGCATATGCATACACACATGCATATGCATACACACATGCATATGCATACACACATGCATATGCATGTGTATGCATACACACATGCATATGTATGTGTATGCATACACACATGCATATGCATACAAACATGCATATGCATACACACATGCATTTTAACATCTCCACATTGGATCAGATGGGATCTCCATGTAGACGTTGGGGAGTGCATGACCATGAAGATTCCAAAATATATCACATATGTAATGGAGCTCCAATCATGAATGCAGCTCGAAAGTCCATGTGTCAGTGCATTCGACAACTTTGCTCCATAGAGTTTGGACATTTTGTAATGTTAAAATGGAGCAAACAGGATAATGATTCCAAAAATTATATCACACAATCGATATATGAAGAGTACCGGCGAGCACCTGGACATCCTATTGTGAGTTCGGATTGGATTCAGCATATGGCACGCGAGGTGAGGTCTCATCGATGGTTCAAAGCTTGTGATGCTTTCAGAGCAGGCTTACCGAAGCCTGTGTGGTTACATGTTGAAGAGTGGGAATCGATTCAGGATGAGCAGCAACATACTCCTGATCGATATCGTCAACAATGAGATGTGGCGGCGACATGTTTAGATACGGTTGGAACGTCATATTTAGGTAGCGGCGGATACGACAGTATGTGCTACCAATTTGTAAGTATCATTTTAATTATTGAATTTGTTTATGTTAAGCACATCATTTATGTTCATCTAACATTTTGCATATTCATTATAGGACTTGACAGTAGGTCGTCCTCCAACGCGAACCGAAGAAGCTTATGGATATCGTCATGGATTGGCTGCACTGTTGCAGGACTTAGAGGGACGCGGTGCAATCATTTCATGGGAGAATATATGATTAGGTAAACTTATAGCTTGGTTTTGTATTTTTAGTTGTTTTTTATAAATGTCATGTCAATTTGTCTCATTTTACACATATGCTTTGTTGCAGGATTGTAGCTGTAAATGTTTTGATCTCTTTGCGTATATGTATGGTAGTGATTTTCCACAATTTTGTATTACACTCCTATGTGGCAATGATGTACCATAATTTTGTATTCGATTCCTATATGGAAGTGCTTTGTCACATTGCCACAATTTTGTATTACACTCCTATGTGGCAATGATGTACCATAATTTTGTATTTGATTCCTATATGGAAGTGCTTTGTCACATTTTGTATTTGGTTCCTATATGGAAGTGCTCTGTCACACTCTTGTACATCCTTCATTTATGGAATATACAACTTTTTGTACATGATTCATGGTTCATTTTTGCTCATATAAAATCATGATTTGGTTGCCATTAGAGTACATAACACATGTACTCGGTTTAGAGTTGGGCAGAGTGTATTGTCTTTTCCTAAACAACATCATGTTGTGGCAAAAGACAACACACTCTCCCCAAAAAAAATTGTGCAGATATGGTCATCGGTATGGGCGTCGGTACACCCAACAGGTGTCGATATGCGCATCCGTATGCCTAGTATGGGCATCGATATGGACATCGATATAAGCATCGGTAATACCCACGCTTATACCGGCATCCATACCGACACTTATATCGACAATTATACCGGTGCTATGTTTCCGATGCATATACTGACTGTGACACACTGACGTCAGGGGAAAATTATGCCCGTTCATTTTCCTCGGTAATAACCTCAGTATACCCTTGATATGTTGTAGTGATTCTAATCTTTTTCTTTTCTTGGTCTTGTATATATTTAATTTAATTAAAAATGATAAATCCTTATTTTTATATATTTGATTATATATATTTAACTATATATATATATATATATATATATATATATATATTATATTTATGTAAAATTTCTTAAACCCTAATCCTAAGGACCTAGAACTAAAACATGTAATTGTGTGTATCCATGTGTATATGTATGTATATATGTATGTATATATGTATATGTATTATATGTGTATATGTGTATATATGTTATGCATGTGTAGAACCCCTAAACCCTAATCGTAATAACTTAGAGCAAAAAAATGTATATGTGTGTATGCATGTGTATATATATGTGTATGTGTACATATAGTATGTGTATATGAGTATATGTGTGTGTATGCATGTGTAAACAACCTAAAATCCCTAATCGTATTTTTATATATTTAATTTGATAAAAAACCCTAAAATACTAATTTTATATATTTAATTGAAACACTAGCTATTTTCATAATTTTTTATCTATACTAAAGACCTTTTTTTATATATATTATATATTTTGATACTAAAGACCTATTTTTTATATATTTAATTAGATATATTTATTTTTATTATATGTATGTAAGAAACCTAAAATTGTAATCCTAAAGATGTAGACCTAAAACATGTATATGTGTGTGTGTGTGTGTATATATATATATATATATATATATATATATATATATATATATATATATATATATATATATATATATATATATATATATATATATATATATATATATATATATATATATATATATATATTATGTGTGTGTATGTGTGTATGCATATGTGTGGTATGTAATATGTAAGTGAATGTATAGGTGTGAGTGTGTATGTATATATGTGAGTTTGTGTGTTTGTGTATATGTATGTGAGTGTGCATGTATATGCATGTGTGTATGTAATATGTATGTGCATGTAATATGTAATATGTAATATGTAATATGTAGTATGTAATATGTAATATGTATATATATTATGTGTTGTATATGTGTATGCATATGTGTATGTATGTATATGCATATGTGTATGTATCTATATGCATATGTGTGTGTATGTATATGCATGTGTGTATGTAATATGTAAGTGAGTGTGTGTGTATAAGTGTGAGTGTGTATGTTTATATGTGAGTGTGTGTGTGTGTATATGTATGTGAGTGTGTATGTATATGTGTGTGTATGTATATGCATGTGTGTATGTAATATGTATATGAGTGTATGTATATGTGTGTATGCATGCATGCATTTGCATGAATATGTGTATGTGAGTATGTAATATGTATGTGTGTGAATGTATGCATGCATATGTTTGTGTATGTATATATGTATGTATGCATATGTTTGTGTATGAATATATGTGAGTGTGTGTATATGTATGTGAATATATATGTATATGTGAGTGTGTGTATGTATGTATGTGAGTGTGTGTGAATGAATCTATGCATATGTATGTATATGCATGTTTGTATGTGTGTGTATGTATGTATGTGTGTGTATGTATGCATGTGTGTCTATGTGTGTGTGTATGTGTGCACGTGTGTATGTGGGTATGTGTATGTATCTCTATCTTTCTCTCTTGTTCTCTCTCTCTTTATCTCTCTCTTTATCTCTTTCTTTCTCTCTCTCTCTCTCTCTCTTTCTCTTTTTCTCTCTCTTTCATCTTTATCTCCCCCTCTCTCTCTCTCTTTCTCTTTTTCTCTCTCTTTCATCTCTTTCTGCCTCTCTTTCTCCTTTTCTCGCTCTTTCATCTCTCTGTCTCTCTCTCCTTGTTTCTCTTTTTCTCTCTCTTTCATCTCTCCCTCTCTCTCTCTTTCTCTTTCTTTTTTCTCTCTCTTTCATCTCTCTCTCTCTCTCTCTCTCTCTCTCTCTCTCTCTCTCTCTCTCTCTTTCTCACTCTCTATCAATAGAGAATAAAACAATAACTTACAGGTATGTCTCTCTTTTGGATCGCTATCGTCAATGTAATGAACATTTTCTCTCATCAAATTCCAAAGAATTGATGCCAAAAACCTCCTTCAAAACCAAAAAGAAGAGAAATTATAAAATTAAAAGCAAAGAGAAAGAGAGAGTCTAAGAGCGCATGCACCAGTTAGCAAGAAGCGAGGTCCAAAGAGAGAGAGAGAGAGAGAGAGAGAGAGAGAGAGAGCATAGAGAAAGAGACCTGTGTGTGTGTGTGTGCACAACACAATGTAGGTCACAATTTAGTTCGCATGCAGAAGTTTGATAGAAACACTACTCAATTCGAATGACATGCAAAATGTCCAATTTTTGCTCTCGGGTCCCGTGTATGTTTTACACAACAACATTCGTATTGGCATCAATACTGGCATCGATATGGGTGTCGGTATGAGCACCGATAAATCCATGGATTTTATGGTGCCCATATCAATGCTCATATCGATGGCAGTACCGATGCATATACCATCGATTGCAACAGATACCGATGATGCATTTTTAAGACATTTTCAATGATCATATGGATGTCGGAGGGTGAACTTCTGTATGGAGAGTGTCAGTATGCCCGTCATATGTTGTAGTGTATGAAAATAATATGAAATGTTTTTTTGTTGGGTATAGTTCTAGAAGCAAAAGCTATTGTTCATATCATCAACTAACTAAATGGAATCTGCCTACATGTGATGTTGCTCTTGTGGAAGATTTGATTTAGACCTTAGTATCATGTACCAAGGAGATATCACTTAGTTCGGAGGATGTATACAATACACATTGCTGCTTCTTTTTATAGGTGAAAAGTCAAGAAGTGATCCTAGTGAGGCAATTTGTTAGTCTTTATAGGTTTCAAGTGATGATGAAGAACATTCAAACTTTTATGTAGATTTATATGATGCAATTGTTGATGAAAGCTATAATAAATAATAGGTAATAAGTTGGCGTAAATGGCTATTACAAACTTTGAGAGATTACAATTTTGATCCACCTTTGTCATATCATACTTCCTTAGGCTCTCATAATGCTTCTTTTGCATCAAGATATGGAACAATCGGATGTTTGATTAGCTAAAACAATGATTGCAAAATTTTTTTCTCACTTCAATCTCCAAAATGTTTCTCCCAAAAATGAGCTCTCTAGCTCTTTTTATAGTTGTTCACTAGCTTTGGTCCTGTCCAAACCTAGTGTCTAGCCTATTTAAAAAATAGGTTCTTATGCCTATTTGGAGGCTCAAATGAACTCATAAAGATATGAAATTTGATGCATAGGTACTTCTAGTACTCTGGAAGCTCAAGGACTGCTCAACTTGAACAACATCGAGTTGCAATGGACAAAATGGAGTTGCAATAAAAATCATTATTTTACAGGGATTAGGACTTTTGGAAATTCAATTGGCCTAGTTGTGAGATCTTTGTTGACTTACTTGTGTGCTTGCTTCTACTTGGCCTTCACTCTATCCGGACTCTCTTTGATTGTTCCGTCTCATGCTACCTTGCGGTGTGAAGCCACTTGGACGTCCTTGGCTACTACCAACACCCCCCCCCCTCTCTTGTTTATCGTCCCTGATAGACCTTTATTGTATTGGGTGTGGAATGTAGTATTCAATGATATTTGTAGCCAAGTTATGTTCCTTTAGCTAGAGGCCTCTTGCTAGATCTGTCATTAGACCATCCCAATCTATTACAAAATACATACTCTATGATTTGCTTTATAGTTTACAACCCAAGAGAGGAATTTTATTGTTGTGTTCAGAACGCAAACGAGTTAGCAGAAAAGAAAATACTTCAAAAGAAATAGAGTAGAGAAACATTTAGTATCTATTGAGGGATTGAAGAAACGTTTTATCATAGACTTTGGATATTCAAACACTCACAACAATAATAATCTCAAGAAATCAAATATCATGATAATGGTGAAAGACTAAAGATTATTTCTCTATATATCTAAGAGAAATCAAGATATAGATTAAGTAAATGCAGATAATAGAATAGGAGTCCATGAAGGCTAGCCCACTAGTTGAGAATCGACCAAAGTCTCTACTTTTTCTTTTCTCAGTCCAACACTATCAATATTTCTTTAAGCTAAGGATTATTTGAATGGAAGGGTGCAATAATTGAGGGCATAATGACAATCAAGTAATGGATTATGTGGATGCACATCATCCATCGAGTGAGGAACCATAAACGCTAAGGGAGCTTCAAGAAAGTCTCTGCAATGTATACATAAATGATATAGAAAGATACGATTAAGAATCTAAAACGTGGAGTTGGATGAGTAGCTCGTGTAGAAATTGAACTATTGAATTTGTGCGATTCAATGATAATTTTATGATTTCTATTCACCCCTTTGCGTCTCCAAATATGCAGAAGAAGATGCCATCAAGAATATGTTATAGGCTTTGGAAAGGAGTTCGATATCTCTCAAATGCTTGCTATCGCGCGCGCGCTGACAGACACACACACACATATATATATATATATATATATATATATATATATATATATATATATATAGAGAGAGAGAGAGAGAGAACCTCTTTATATAAAGGAGGAAGCAAGCAAGGCTCATAGTTTGTTCCTTGAACTAAAGGAAATGGTAGTCGGATACGCTATCACTCGAGTTCGGATTCTCGAATGTGGATGGCGTTTGAATTTCCTTGGGGAAGCTATTGTAGAGATTTGGAGGGCCTTGAATTGCATCATAATAACATTTCTTTTGGGTCTTACGAAGAAGGATATGGAGGACCCTAACATTAGGTATGGAGTGCTATCATTCTAGCATTTTGGAGAAGCCTAGACTATGTGTATTCGGGATAGACGGAGGGTGTCCCTTGTGTAAACTAAGAGATCTATATACTCCTTTGGGATATGAGGGTGGAATTTCAATTATTTTGAGTAACTTTGATAAAATTGATAATTCTCCTTCCATTTTGTGCAAATCATTATTCACAAGAAGAATATCTAGCACAAATTCAAGTTTACTAGAGCCAATGTAAGTTGCATGCATTTAGAAGATTATGGAAAGTCTTTGACAAATTACTTTGTTTTAGATGGTTTTCAACCCAATTGCTTCCTTTGCACATGAATGAGTCTAAGCATTTGTATAAGCTCTTTATTTCGTTTTAACTCGTCAAGAACTTTATTTTCAAAATTATTTCAATTTTATAGAAAAACGTGGATGGCTATACATCGGTAATTCTCATATACAGAGTTTTCTTTTTGTTTTCTTAAGTTAACGGCGTCTGACAGTAAAGGAATTGTGCTTGTATGAACCTCTGGCCTTAAGATGATGCTCAAACTTTTCCGCACAAATCGGGTTGCCCTGCTTTCTAATTTTTCGAACGAAATGGCGCCTCTTGTTCGACCTTAATTTCAAGCTGATTGCTAGCGTGTTTTCCTTTTTCTTTTCACCTTTCGGTTTGTAGTTCAGTCATGGTCCTACTCTTCCATTTGGCGTTAAATCGAAATGAGCAGATCACAGGGACCCACTCATCCGCATTTTCCACATAGAAGTTTTATCATTGCAAGCCACATGGGCCAAGGGCTTAGCGGAAAAGTGTATCTTCAAAGAAGAAATCGCTGTTTCCCTTTATACATGCGTCATTTTGGACATTATTCTATAGAAAACGTTCCTTCTGTACGTGCCTCAATTTATTCACTATTCTATAGAGATACGTGGTCTTCCGTTAGCATAGAAGACGTGGGGAAGGTAATATTCGAAACTTGGTGAAGAAATAATCCCCAGCTTTCCTCTAAATGTTAGTAAGAGAGATACTGGTATGATTGCATTTCTCCTCCTTCATGAGGCACGAACATCAGAATGCTCGATAAAAATTAAGCAATGGAAAGAAATTCAGCACTCGACGAGAGAAGGTGGGGTCAGTGTGGCCTACATCGTCGAGGAAGACGTGTGTAAACTCTCACGCAAACTTTTCGGCAGACTGCTCATCCATCCCCGGGCAGAACTTGAAGCATTGCCACCTGCTTAAGCGAACCAGGCGAATCCGCTACACCACGCCCTTTCGGATCGTGTGTGAAATCCCAGGCAAGCAGTTCTTCAATTCCTTGTACACTCTACATCGTGGAAGAATAGAAGCACGACGTGTGTGAAATGCCAGTCAAACATTTCTTTTTTTTTTTTTAAATAAAAGGAAGTTCGGCGTTAGCCTAATCTCCGGATTTTAATTAAAATAAAGAAAAAAAGTTACAAGTGAATGGGATTAGTGCTCATGGGACCCCCCAAATCCCACAAAGCAGAGGAGGAGAATGGCAAGCTAGAGGACATTACAAATGAGGCGGATAAATCCATCATCACCCCCATGTGGGACCCATTTGGGTTTCAATTTGTTGTTTTCGAGGAAATAAATACAGTGATGTCTAAATGGTGGAGATCTCTTATCTCGGGAGATTCTTTTACCTAGAAGAAACAAGGATTTCTCGATCGACCATTCCTTAGGAGATTGGCCAAAATTGACCACACATCGCTCCCTCCAAATCTTCCAGAGAGTCTCACCCCTGATGGCATTCCACAACCTCGCTGAGCAACCGACCGCCTCACCCAACATCGCCTGTTGCCAATTGATTTGGTTTGTGAGTCTCAATACTCGGGTCACGTGACGCCAGATAACACGAGACTTGAGGCAGTCAAAGAACAGGTGAGCTAAATCTTCTGTGGACTGCTCATACATACATATTAAAATAAGCGATTTCCACCAGTGTAGTTTGTCATCACATGACAAGAAAAGTGTACGAAGTTGCTTAATTTGAGAGAAAGCTTTTATATTCATTGAGCGTTTATGATGGAGCAAGCATTAAGCTCTTTATATTATTGGAATGTCTCTAATATTGACATGTTTTGATTCCTATTCCAAAATTCACGCCCTGTCCACGTCAAATAAAAGAATATATCGGAGGCGGAGGAGAAGGATAAGAAGAAAAGGAAACATAGAGTGATGAGGGTATGTTTGATAGGAGAGATACAAACGTAAGTATACGTAGTGGGAGTTCAATCTCTCTAATCGGGTTTTTCAATATATGGTTAGAGACTCACCTATTGATGAGAGCAGGAGAATGACCAGTGCTGAGATTATCTGGAAAAATCCAATTAATAAATGGAGAGATACACTTGTCTGCATTCCGTCCCTAAATCCCTACTGATGATAAAGTCCGTGTTGTAACCCCTGTTTCAACTCTAGTACTAGCGTTGAAACAGGGGTTACAACACGGACTTTATCATCAGTAGGGATTTAGGGACGGAATGCAAGCTGGATAACTAAATCATAAGTCAACTTGCCAGGGCGTGTTGGAGAAAGAGTTGGCCAAAGTGGAAAGAAAATAAATTGGGAAACTTGCACTAGCTCGAAAGACTCAGGGGGCTTGTAGATGTATGAAACACCACAAGAAATGAATTAAGGTGACACTAGAACACCTCTATGGTCACCATTAACTCATTGCCACTCCAAACTTTGAGAAATGATAGCCTAAAGTGAGAACTTTGCTTCTATAGAAATTCCTAGTCACTGAAATGACATACCTTCAGTATTTTGCTAATTTCTCCTAGCTCAAGTACTATTTCTCCATGACACTTTATAGGCTAAAACTAGAAGAGTAGAGCTTTCCAACAAGCTATCATATGCATCAAACGGACCTCTAGAACTCAAGTTATGGCCTTCACAAGATGACCCTGTATGACCTTCCAAAATTGGAATTTTTTCTTGTTTTAGTAATCCTGGTGTCCAAAAATAAAAAATTCGATGCCTGGCATCGAATTTCAGTCCAAGTCAATGCCGGGCATCGACTTTAGGCTTTTTTTGGCTATTTTTCTACACCAGAAACACTCTATTTTACACACACATGAAGAAGATGACTTATATGCGATGCCGGACATCCATTTTATGCTGGAACTCGATGCCAGGCATCGAGTTGCTCCACAAACTTCATATTTTTAGAAGATTCAACAACAGTTAACACACAGAGAATGAAAAAATGACTTATCAGCCAAGATTCGATGCCAGGCATCGAATTGCTCAGAAAACTTGAACTTTTGAATTCATCACACAATAGGCAAGCATGGAGATGATGGAGAGAGACTCATACACAGAACTTTACTCAGTTCTTTCTCATAACTATAAAAAACTCAGAAGTTTTTACAGTTGCTTTCTCACTCAGAGAAGCACGACTATACACAGTCGTATAAAATGAACTCCTTCTTCTACTTCTTCTTTCTCTTTCTCTCTCCGCGTCAGTTGATACAAACTAACTTATATAGATTTTCGTATTCTCGTGATTTTAAAAAACTTCTAGAACCTAAAGTGAACTAACTTTACAAATATGATACACTTGTGAATTTGTCCCTTCACATAGGCATGGTGTTTTCTTCCTAAGATTTGACCTTCAAATATATGTCCAATTAGTGAGTGTTTCTCCAACAGCTCCCCCTCAATCACTAATTGACATTCCCTGTTTCTTCATATCATCTTCTTTTCTTTTACTCCTGCCATGCTTTTGAATCTGCTGGTCTTCACACCATCCAAGCTCTTTGTCATTATGTCTGCTAACTGATCTTTAGTAGAAATGTACTCCACTTCAATCTCCTTCTCCATTACCTTTTCTCTGAGAAAATGATACTGTATCTCTATGTGCTTTGTCCTTGCATGAAATACTGGATTTGCTGCAAGATAAAGTGAACTCATATTATCTCCATGTATTGTAGGTGTACCTTGATCAATGCCTAAGCTCTTGAACAATGTCTGCATCCATATGACTTCCTTAGCTGCTTCCACAAGTCCTTTGTACTCTGCTTCAGTTGATGATAATGCTACTGTATGTTGTTTCTTTGAACACCAACTTACAAGCTTATCACCAATATATATCATGTAACCATGAGTTGATCTTCTGTCATCTTGATTACCTGCCCAATCTGAATCACTATAGGCTCTCAACTTCAAATATGATGTAAAAGGATAATATAATCCTTCCTTTATAGTTCCTTTGATATATCTGAGAACTCTTTGACCTGCAATCCAATGTGGGTCCTTTGGACAATGCATGAATTGTGACAAAACTCCCACTGCATAACTAAGATCAGGTCTTGTTAGTGTAGCATAAATCAAACTACCCACAAGAGATTGATACTTCCTCATATCTTTGTAGTCTGCACCATCATATTTACTAAGCTTGTGATTAACTTCAAGTGGAGTTGAAGCTTCTCTGCAATTTTCCATATCAAACTTCTTCAACAAGTTCAGAAGATACCTTTCTTGTGACACATATATGCCATGATCTGTATAAGTAACTTCCATTCCAAGAAAGTATGATAACTTTCCTAGGTCACTGATCTTGAATTCTTTTTCAAGCAATCTCTTTACCTCCTTGATTCCTTCATCTGAAGTACCTGTGATTATAATGTCATCTACATAAATACAAATGTAGATTGTACCTTCCTCTGTTCTTTTGATAAGTAGACTTGAATCTGCTTTTGAACTTTGATATCCAAGATCATTGAGATACTTCACCAGTCTATAGTTCCAAGCTCTTGGAGCTTGCTTCAATCCATACAATGCTCTTCTCAACCTGCAAACAAAATTTGGATACCTAGAATCTATAAACCCTTGAGGTTGTTCCATGTATACCTCATCTGATATGTATCCATTCAAGAATGCATTTTTTATATCCAATTGACTTAGAGTCCATCCTTTTGAAGCTGCAATAGCAATGATTGTCCTTATAGTTGACATCTTAGCTACGGGACTGAATGTCTCATCATAATCTATGCCATAGGTCTGGGCATAGCCTTTCACCACCAATCTAGCTTTGTATCTGGCTATACTTCCATCTGCAAGCTTCTTCACTTTATAAACCCATTTATTTCCAATTACTTTCTTACCATTTGGTTTAGGAACAAGTTCCCATGTCTTGTTCTCCTCCAGTGCATTGAACTCTTCCTTCATTGCTTCTTCCCATTGCTTCTTACCTTTACCTTCATCATAGTTATGAGGTTCTTCATCATCTTTGACCATATATGCATAGTTCTTCTGAGTTATGTAAGAAGTATCATAAGAATACCTTTCTGGTTGTCTTCTAGTCCTGCTTGACCTTCTTGGTTCACATTCTTCATATGTGTCTGGATACACTTCTTCATCAAATATAGGAGCTTCTTCATTCCTTCTTGTTAATCCACTTCTGGATGTACTTGCTTGCATATAGTCTTCATCTCTATTCACCTGCACAATTGATTTTCCTTTCTCACATCTTCTTACCTCTTCTTCAAATTCCTCAGCTGTATTACTTTGATCTGCATACCAACTTTTCTGTTCATCAAATGTAACATCTGTAGAAACAATAAATTGTTTGGTTAGAGGATTCCACAATCTATAACCCATCTGCTTTTCATCATAACCAATGAACACATATTTTTCTGCCTTTGGTTCAAGTTTATGCCTAAGCTGTGATGGCACATAAGCCTATGCAATTGATCCAAACACTCTACAATGATCTAGTGTTGGTTTCTTACCCCACCAAGCTTCATATGGAGTCATTCCATTCAGAGCTGCACATGGTAATTTATTCACAAGATATGTAGCTGTATTTACAGCCTCAGCCCAAAGATAATTTGGACAATTCTTCTCCTTTAGCATAGCTCTAGCAAACTCAACCAAAATCCTGTTCCTTCTTTCTGCTACACCATTTTGTTGTGGTGTATACCTGCAAGTTATTTCTCTCTTAATACCTGCATTCCAAAGATAATCATTGAACTCTAGGGAGAAATATTCTCCCCCTCCATCAGACCTCAGTCTTTTAAGCTTTTGACCTGTGACTCTCTCTGCATATGCATGAAAATGCTTGAAAGCTCCAAACACTTCTGATCTTTCCTTCAAAACATATAATGTTATCCATCTTGTAGCATCATCAATAAAAAGAACATAGTACCTTGAGCCACTGATAGATCCTTCTTTTGTTGGTCCCCATACATCTGTATGAATGAGCTCAAGTACTCCATCATGTTTGAATCCTTTCTTTTGAAATGGTATCCTTTGTGCTTTACCCATTTGACATGCTTCACATTTATAAACCATATGTTGACTTTGCGCATTTGGTAATCCTAGTACAGACTGATTAGCAACCATAGCTTTAATTCCTCTTTCATTGAAATGACCTAATCTCTTATGCCAGAGATCAAGTTCTGTAATCACTGCTTCACCATGTGTGAGCAAAGCTTGACCAATGTTCCCTTGCACTTTTAAAGTAAAGAGTCTGCCCTCTTTCTTACCAGAGACAATCTGATTATATCCATTCTCTGGATCTTCCACAAAAACTCCTTCATTTGTAAACCTGACTTGAAAACCTTTTTCAACTATCTGTCCCACACTAATCAAGTTTTTAGGTATTGTGGGAACATACAAAACATTGGTTAGCAAATCTGCTCCACTCTTACATTTCACCTTTCCAATTGAATGTACACTATGTCTTGTATTATTACCTGTTTGAACAGTATGACTAGAAATGCCTTTTTCCAATTCTGACATCAATTCTATGTTTCCTGACAAATGATTAGAACATCTAGAGTCAATGTAAAATACCTTTAGATCTTCTTTATCTGATGTGTTGATTGAGTTCATCATCAATGATGTATGACTTTCATTCTGTGTGTCATTTGCATAGTTGTAGTAGGTGGTGTTGTAGGATTGATTTTGTCCCCAACTTCTTCCTCCACCTCTACCGTAGCCTCCTCTTTGACTTTGTCTACCTCTCTGAAAATTACTTTGATATCTTCCACCTCGACCTCTGTTATTGTTGTTTTGATTCTAGTTTGATCCTTGTTGATTGTGCCAACAGTCATGAGCCAAATGATTACTCAATCCACAGATCCAGCAAGCCTTCTTGTTATTATTTTGATTACCTCTACCTCTTCCAAAACCTCTTGCTCTTCCTCTACCAGTGCCTTTACCTCTTGCATAATAAGCTTGAGAACTAGACTCTTCTTCATCCTTTGCTTTACCTTTATCTCCTTTCTTCTTATTCTTCATGTACATTGCAGAACTTTGTCCTTTATCTCCATCTCCCTTCAAGTCTTGCTCATATGTGAGCATCAAACCAAGCAACTGGTTCAAATCTGGAACATAATAATTTAATGAAAGTTCTGTTGATAAGACAAAAGGTTTCCACCTTTCATCCCCTCTCAAACCTGCAAGTAGTTGAGCAATCAATCTGTGATCTTCAACATCTTCATGTATGGATCCAAGACTATCTGCTAGATCCTTCATCTTAGTGACATAATCACTAATGGTTTGACTTGGCTTCTTCTTGAATGTTGTAAACTCTGACCATAGACTTGCTTTCCGTGCTTTAGTAGTACTTTGGAAATGATACTCCAATGCATTCCATATATCTTCAGATGATTCCAATCCTCTGATGTGTGGTAGCAAATGATCAGAGATTGTATTGTAGATGTATGCTTTTGCACTTGCATCCTTCTTCTGCCAATGCTTTAAAGCATCAAGTTCCTCTTTCTTTGGTCGGCTTTCATCTTCCAATACTGGCTTCTCTTCTTCACCTGTTACATATACCATGAGATCCTTACTCATAAGTAAGGCTTCCATTCTCATTACCCATGCAGGGTAATTATCTCTGTCCAGTTTGTCAATGGAGATATGATCTGCCATAGTTCTTTTCTTCTGCTGCAACCTGTGAGCTTAAAGGATAAAGGATAATACCTTTTGAAGTTCTTTGTGTATGATGATACTTTTGAAGTAACCTTTTGATGCCTTGTGTCTTCAAATGCTTCACCTTTCAAACTTTAATGGAAAACTTTACAAAACTTCTCGTACCTTTGTCGTCTTCTGCTCTCGAGAATCTTTCTGCTCTGATACCACTTGTAGATGTATGAAAAACCACAAGAAATGAATTAAGGTGACACTAGAACACCTCTATGGTCACCATTAACTCATTTCCACTCCAAACTTTGAGAAATGATAGCCTAAAGTGAGAACTTTGCTTCTACAGAAATTCCTAGTCATTGAAATGACATACCTTCAGTATTTTGCTAATTTCTCCTAGCTCAAGTATTATTTCTCCATGAAACTTTATAGGCTAAAACTAGAAGAGTAGAGCTTTCCAACAAGCTATCCTATGCATCAAACAAACCTCTAGAACTCAAGTTATGGCCTTCACAAGATGACCCTGTATGACCTTCCAAAATTGGAATTTTTTCTTGTTTTAGTAATCCTCGTGTCCAAAAATAAAAAATTCGATGCCTGGCATCGAATTTCAGTCCAAGTCGATGCCGGGCATCGACTTTGGGCTTTTTTTGGCTATTTTTCTGCACCAGAAACACTCTATTTTACACACACATGAAGAAGATGACTTATATGCTAGAAGTCGATGCCGGGCATCCATTTTATGCTGGAACTCGATGCCAGGCATCGAGTTGCTCCACAAACTTCATATTTTTAGAAGATTCAACAACAGTTAACACACAGAGAATGAAAAAATGACTTATTAGCCAAGATTCGATGCCAGGCATCGAATTGCTCAGAAAACTTGAACTTTTGAATTCATCACACAATAGGCAAGCATGGAGATGATGGAGAGAGACTCATACACAGAACTTTACTCAGTTCTTTCTCATAACTATAAAAAACTCAGAAGTTTTTACAGTTGCTTTCTCACTCAGAGAAGCACGACTATACACAGTCGTATAAAATGAACTCCTTCTTCTACTTCTTCTTTCTCTTTCTCTCTCCGGGTCAGTTGATACAAACTAACTTATATAGATTTTCGTATTCTCGTGATTTTAAAAAACTTCTAGAACTAAAGTGAACTAACTTTACAAATATGATACACTTGTGAATTTGTCCCTTCACATAGGCATGGTGTTTTCTTCCTAAGATTTGACTTTCAAATATATGTCCAATTAGTGAGTGTTTCTCCAACAGGGCTTAGGTATTTTGGATATCGTGGCTTTGGCTGACAAGCTGGCAGTTAAGTGGCTTATCAAGGTCTGGAGCAATAGTGAGTCCTCTTGGGCTAAATTGATATTCAGAAACTTGAAAGACCTTACCTTTGTTGGCCATCCTGGCTAGAAGGACTTAGGGATTCTCACACTTTTGTTCTCCCCCCTTCCAGTGTCCCCTAAAGGCTCTAGCCTCGTGTGTTCTTTTTGGAAGAGTTGGAACAAGGCCAAACAATTCATCAGAATCAGTGATGAGTGGAAGTGGGCAGTTGAGATAAGACAAAATGACTCTATCTGGTTCCCGATCAGTGGCATTAGAGGAGTGGAGCCTTGGAACCTCCAAACTGCAAAGCGGTTATGGAACAAGGGGTTCAAACAGTGGAAACAACTCTGGAAACAAGAGACCAACCAGTGGATTAGGTTCAAAGACTTAGACCCGAGACATAGAGTTACCCTCGAGGAATGGACTCTTCTTCAAGGAAGATGTTTGGTGTGGGACCGCTCAACTTCTCGCCTTCTCTCCGGATAGGATCTTCCTTGCCTTGAGGGCCTCAAATGGAGCAATGGTAAGAGAATATCCTGAATACCCAACTTCAAAGAGAACTTAGATGTTCATCACACCCTCAACAAGAGGTGGTGCCTTTCTTGGACCAAACTTCGATGGGAACTAAAGTTCATGTCTATTTGGCACCCCCTAATTAAGACCAAAAAGTCTGTTCTCATGTGGCAGATCTTGCATAAGGGAATCTGGTCCAATTCAAGGGCGAATAAAATATGTGTTGTGCCACCATGGTGCAAACGTTGCCATCGATGCATCGAAGATTTAGCTCACCTGTTCTTCGATTGCCCCAAGTCCCGTATTGTCTGGCATCACGTGACACGGGTTTTGAGACTCACACACCAAATCAATTGGCAACAGGTGCTGTTGGGTGAGGCGGTCGGTTGTTCATCGAGTCTGTGGAATGCCATCAGGGGTGAGACTCTTTGGAAGATTTGGAGGGAGCGATGTGCTGTCAATTTTGACCAAACTCCTAAGGAATGGTCGATCGAGAAATCATTGTTTCTTCTAGGTAAAAGAATCTCTCGAGATAAGAGATCTCCACCCTTTAGACATCATTGTATTTATCTCCTCGAAAACAACAAGTTGAAACCCAAATGGGTCCCACATGAGGGTGATGATAGATTTATCCACCTCATTTGTAATGCCCTCTAGCTTGCCACACTCGTCCCCTGCATTGTGGGATTTGGGGGGTCCCATGGGCACTAGTCCCACTCAATTGTAACTTTTCTTCTTTACTTTAATTAAAGTCCGGGAGAATAGGCTAAGGCAGAACTTCCTTTCATTGAAAAAAAAAACTCTAGTATCTGGCTGTTTGTATCTGTTTAGCCTGTGCTTTTTGAGATTCCTGCTAATGCACATTTCTTTAATCTTCCTCTCATTTTTTAAAATTTCCTGTTGTTCTCAAAAACAGAGACCGGCCATGAGTGATGAGTCATTATGCTCCACCTTTTCAGTTATACTTTTAATACTGCTTGGGAAAATGTTCATTTGCTTCAATGTTAAAAAACAGAATTTGAAATTTAGAATATACTGTTCTATATCCGCCCCTTCTCTCTCTCTTTCTCTCTCTCTGTTCATTGCGCAATATTGGTTCGCATAATGACAATGAAAATGGATGAATACGTAGTCGGACAGTCTTTCAGAACTCAGGAGTACGCTTTTCCGTTTCCGCGTGAAACGTAGCACGTAGTTTCCGTGAAGGTTCCCAACCCACCGACCTTTCTTTTTCGAAGAGAAAAAACAAAAGGAAGTCGCATAATAAACGAAGCTCTCTGTTTTTATTATTATTATTTTTTTTTATTTTTTTTATAAAGAAAGTTCGGCCTAATCTCCCGGACTTTAATTATATTAAAGAGAAAAAGTTACAAGTGAACGGGACTAGTGCCCATGGGACCCCCCGAATCCCACAACGCAGGGGAGGAGTCAAGCAAGCTACAAGGCATTACAAATGAGGTGGATAACATTATCATCGCCCTCATGAGGGACCCATTTGGGTTTCAACTTGTTGTTTTCCAGGAGATAAATACAGTGATGTCTAAACGGTGGTGAACTCTTGGCTCGGGAGATTCTTTTACCAAGGAGAAACAAGGATTTCTCGATCGACCATTCCTTAGGAGTTTGGTCGAAATTGACGGCACAGCGCTCTCTCCAAATCTTCCAGAGAGCCTCGCCTCTGATGGCATTCCATAGCCTCGAAGAGCAACCAATCGCCTCACCCAACATCACTTGTTGCCAGTTGATTTGACTCGTACTTCTCAGAACTCGGGACACGTGATGCCAGACAACACGGGACTTGGGGCAGTCAAAGAACAGGTGGGCTAAATCTTCAATGCACCGATGACAACGCTTGCACCAAGGCGGCACACCACAGATTTTGTTAGCCCTTGCATTGGTCCAGATGCCTTTATGTAAGACCTGCCACATGAGAACGGACTTTTTGACCTCAATTAGGGGGTGCCAGAGAGACATGAATTTTAGCTCCCACCGAAGTTTGGTCCAAGCAAGGCACCATCTCTTGTTAAGGGTGTGGTGAACATCCACTTCCCCTTTGAAGTTCGGGATTCTGGACAGATTCTTACCATTGCTCCAATTGAGGCCCTCCGAGCAAGGAGGATCCTGACCGCAGAGAAGGCGGGTAGTAGAGCGGTCCCAGGCTAAACACCTGCTTTGAAGAAGAGTCCATTCCTCAAAGGTAATGCTAAGTCTCGGATCCAAATCTTCGAACCTAATCCACTGGCGGGTCTCTTGTTTCCAGAGCTGTTTCCACTGTTTGAACCCCTTGTTCCATAACCGCCTTGCAGTTTGGAGGTTCCAAGAATCCACTCTCCGAATGCCACTAATCGGGAACCAGATAGAGTCATTTTGTCTTATGCCAGCTGCCCACTTCCAATCATCGCTGATTCTGATGAACTGTTTGGCCTTGTTCCAATTCTTCCATAAGGAACACACGAGGCTAGAGCCTTTAGGGCAGACTGGTTGGGGGGAGAACAAAAGAGTGAGAATCCCTATGTCCTTCCAACCAGGTAGGCCGACAAAGGTAAAGTCTGCCGTGTTTCTGAAGATCAATTTAGCCCAAGAGGACTCCCTATTGCTCCAGGCCTTGATAAGCCATTTAGCCGCCAGTTTGTCAGCTAAACCAGCAATATCCAAAATACCCAAGCCCCCTGAGTCTTTAGGGCTAATGCAAGTTTCCCATTTGATTTTGGGAACCCCTCTTCTGTTTGGGTCCCCAGTCCAAAGGAAGTTCCTGCAGATTCTTTCTACTTTGGCCAAGTCTTTCTCCTTAGGTCTCCAACACGAGATAAAGTAAATAATTGTAGATAACATAAAGGTGTTAATAACCATAGCACGCCCTGCCAGGTTGACTTGCATACCTTTCCATTGATTCAGCTTGCTATCCAACTTGGATAGCACCCAGTTCCATCGTTGTTCCATTGAGATATCGAAACCCATCGGAATGCCGAGGAGACGGAAGACTTGACCGCTAGGGATAACTTGACACCCCCGATCCACCAACAATTGGGGAGTAGGCCCGCTGATCGCTCTAAAAGCAGTTTTAGCATGGTTGATTTTTGAGCCTGATGCCATACAAAAGGTGTGGAGGCACCACCAAAACATCTCAATGCTATTTATATCATTATGCACAAAGGCATTCATGTCATCAGCAAAAAGTCTCACAACCATTTGGCCGTGATTTCGAGGTAAGGAGAGACCCTTGAGATTGCCGGCGTCCATGTGATGCTTTAATAGGCAGCTGAGTCCATTTGAGGCGATAGCGAATAGTAAAGGAGCCAGAGGGCAGCCTTGCCTAATAGATCTTTTTAAACGAATGGGCTCAGAGAGCTTACCGTTGATGTTTATTCTGGTTGAAGCATTTCCAAGAAGCGTGGAAACCATCTTCGTAAACTTTTGGCTGCATCCAAGGTCTTTCAATGATTGAAGAATAAAGTCCCATTCCAATCTGTCATACGCTTTGTCGAAGTCGATCTTAATAAAAACTAGATCTTGAGCAGACTCCTCAGCAAAAGCAATGCCTTCCCAAATATCAATAATTGCTTCAAGTATAGATCTACCTTTGATAAAACCTTTTTTTTTTTTTAATATAAAGGAAGTTCGGCAATAGCCTACTCTCCCGGACTTGAATTAAATTAAGAAACAAAGGTACAAAAGAAGGGGACTAGTGCCCACGGGACCCCCCAAATCCCACAAAGCAGGGGAAGCTTGATTAAATCCTAGATTGCATTACAGAGAAGGTTGATCACCCTCTCGTCGCCCTCATGCGGGGCCCACTTGGGTTTGAGCTTGTTGTTGATCAAAAGGAGGACTTGATGGTGCCTGAAGGGGGGGGATTTCTTACTGTTGACAATCCTTTTGCCAAGGAGGAATAGTGATTTCTCGATCGACCACTCCTTGGGGGGATCGCCGAAGTTGAGAGCACACCGCTCCCGCCAGAATTTCCACAGGACTTCCCCTCTGATAGCGTTCCAGAGTGCCGCAGAGCAGCCCATCGCTTCTCCCAAAAGGACTTGTTTCCAGCTAAGCTGTTTCTGAAGTCTGATTTTCATTCCAACCGTCTGCCAGATTCTGTAGGAGTTGGGGCAAGTAAGGAAGATGTGTGGGACATCTTCGATTGCACGATGGCAGCGTTTGCACCAAGGAGGGGGGGTGGCCAGCGTTTACACGAGGCGCAGGGGGGTGGCCACCTGAAGTTTGAAGGACTTAAAGAACTCATTGGTAAGGCCATCTGGACCCGGACTTTTCCCATTGGGAAGGGCATCAATAACCTCGATAATTTCATTCTCGGAGATGTTAGCATCCAGAAGAGCAATCAAGTTCTGTGGGATTCTGGTTTGAGCAACCCTTGAGATGGTTGCCATGGAGTCGCGCCTGTGGGGGGAAAGAGGAGTCGAGACCCCGAGAAGGTTAGTAAAATGTTCGACGATGATAGTTCTATTCTCCATTTCAGTGCGACATTCAGTTCCATTGTTATCGACCATTAGGGGGATGGAATCCCTAGCTTGTTTCCTTTTGAGTATGTTACACATCTCTTTCGTTGGTTTGTCCGCCTTCCCTGCCCACCACTCTTTGAAGAAGATTTGGAGATTTTTCCTTTGGACCTCCTCCTCTAATCTTAGCCTACCCCTGATTTTCAACAGACCCTGTTGGCAATGTAGCTTACCTTTGTTCACCTCTTCTTCAAGCCGTGCGAGCCTCCGGTACACCATTTCTCTTCTTTTCTTTCGAATTCCTCTTATAGCCTTTTGAGTCCTGATTAGAATTTTACGAGTCCTTTCTACCGCGTTTCTCCAGCACTTAGCCGGTTCATTACCGTAAGCAAAGGCTTCCGTCCACACCTCAGAAATTTCCTGGTGAACCGAGGGGATGGAAAATGATGTCTGACAAGCCTGAAACCAAGGAGCTTTCTGGAGCATGGGAATTGGTTTGAAGGACAGAGTAATCGGATAGTGGTCTGAGATAGTGAGGTCCATGTGTTGAGAAATCGAAGGAATACCCCACTGAAGGATGGTGTTCTGGTCGATGTAGCATCTCTCAAGCCTTGCTTTCCTCAAAGAGTCCCCCGACTGGAGATTAGACCAGGAGAAACCCTGGTTGTCTTTCACTTCGACCAGGTCAAGACGAAGCTTGATTTTATCCCAAATCTCCTTCTCCTGACCGTCAATAATTTTCCCCTTGTTATTCCATCGGTCTTCAGGAGATTCAACCATGTTCAAGTCCCCACAAATCAGGACATTGTGTGAAAGGGAGTCAAGGGAAGCCCAAGTATCCATTCTGTCTGTTTCCCCATTAGGGGCATAAATTGAGACCACAGTGAACTGGAAAGGGGACCCGAAAGAGGCAGCAATCCAACGATGATTCCGACCTTCAAAAGTCGAGGTCACATTGTTAGACAAGGTGTGACTAATACCGATAGAAGCACCCCCTGTCCCTCTAGGGTGAGAAGTGGAGAACCAAAGGTGGTTCGGAGAAATGCATTTAAGCCGTTTTTGTAGATCCTCACCGTCGATTTTAACCTCTTGTAAGCAAATAAAGTCAGGGGCGAAGCACATGTCTTTGAACCACTGGCCAAGAACCGAAGCTCTTGACGGGTCAGACAGACCCCTAACGTTTAGAGATGTGAATTTCATTAATGATGGTTGCCCTCTTTGAGGGGAGGGACCCGATCTTTTTTCTTCTTCTGGTCTTCTTTTTTCTTCCCTACGTCTTGACTTAGGATCCTACTCTTGAGGGGGCTCTTCCAAGGCAAGCCGGAAGGTTGTTTACCTTTAAGCTTGGACTTTTGTTGCGGTAGTCTTGGAAAGCATACCGGGAGGGTAGGGCCAAGAGCGGAGCTTTCGCTGTCTGGGTTGTCTTCATTGCTGGTAGTAAAGCCTTCCTCTTTACTCGTGGTGTAGCCTTCTAGGTTATCTTCTTTGCTGGTAGAGCATCCAAGTGAATTGTCAGTGGGGTCTTCTTCCAAGAGGTTGTCCCCTGGGAAATCGAGTTCATTAATCTCTTTTTCTAGGTTACAGTATATGTTATTCGAGGGGGCAGCTGTCGTAGCATTCCTTGTTTTTGATCTTCGAGGGCTAACTTTCCTCTTGTGTCTCACTTCAGTGAAACCTTCTGAATCCGTCTCAGCAACGCGAGTTCCCTCTTCTTCCTCCATTGGATGGGGATGACCCCGAGTGTCGTTTTGGGGGATAGGGTCTAGGGTCTCATCTGGTTTAAGCTTGTTTTCAGTGGGCAGTCTTTGATCCTGTGACCTTGAAGCCCGCACCGGAAGCACGCGTTCTTGTAAGTAACCATACCATCTCCATAGTTTATGGAGATCTTCGAAGGAAGGGCCTGGTTCAGGTCTGTTTCAACGCAGATCTGAGGATGCCCCCGGGCGACCGATCGGTGAGACGATTTCACGAAGAAATCCATACATGAAGCTCTCTGTTTTTGGACGTAACCGACAGTCACCTCATAACAAAGAAAAAAAGAAATTGACACGATATTCCCTTTGAAGAATGTAAATTAAATAAGGAAAGTTACATTGAGTACAAGGGGCAGGCCGCATCAGATACAATAACTCAAAAGGCTCAGTGACGTTATACCCTAAGTTTGGGCTACTGTAGCTCTCTATGGATAGTCACAATGCACGCCTCTCTCAGCATAATGTGTTTCCTCAGAAAGCGAATTGGACCAAAGCATCCTTAAAATCGACAAGAGAAGAGAGTACTCTACCTTAACGCTTGGACCACGCGCCCTCATGTGGAAGAAATTCAAGTACAACAGAGAATAATGAGCCAGACTCCTACAAGCACTCCAGACTCCTATAAGCACTCCAGACACACAAGCACTCCCTTCTGCAATGGCTCATTATTCACAAAGGTTTATGGATAGGCCAAAGAGTGAGGAAGATTTTTATTAATGAGGAATTGTGTACCTTCTATGGCTGTTTGGTGGCTATTTCCCACCTGTTTTTTGAGTGCCACCATGCCAAGACTTTTTGGCACCAAGTTGAGCTCTTTATGTACATCAATGGTCTCCCCAAGCTCAATAAACTGGAAGTCCTTTTAGGTTGCCACCGGGACATGAACATTCTCCTCTGTAATGCTTAGAGGGGTTACATTCTTTGGCACATTTGGATTAGTAGAAACAATCTCTCTTTTTCTACTGGCCATAGGAACTTCCTCCTTGTGCTGGCTAGATCCCTGAAAAAAGCTTCTTCTGAATATATCAAATGTATTTACCAAGTCCCCCCTCATTCTTTTGACATCGATAAGCTCTTGTATGATAAACCCGATACTAGATGGAAACGATTGTTGCTTCCTATGTACTCTCCCAAAAGGTTATCTATGGCTGAGTCTTTGTAATTCTTGAGTGGGCACCTGCCTACAACACAGATTTTATCCTCTCAGTTAATTTTAATCTTCCTGTTTTATTAAAAGAACACGTTTCTCTCAAATATTCATTAACTTGACATAAATGTATCAGCATATATACCAAAAAGGATTCAAAGACAAGAAATCCACATTGGTACTCCAACATAGAACGTGTGCTTCCGTTGTGTGTGAGACACGGGTTAGTTAAAGGCTCTGTCTATTTTTTTTTTTTTTTTATAAAAGGAAGTTCGGCTTTAGCCTATTCTCCCGGACTTTAATTAAAATAAAAAAGAGAGGTTACAGGTGAATGGGACTAGTGCCCATGGGACCCCCCAAATCCCACAAAGCAGGGGAGGAGTATGGCAAGTTAGAGGGCATTACAAATGAGCACTACAAGAAAAAGGGGGGGCGTAGCGACGCCCCCGAATTGGAAAAAAAACAAGAAGCATCGCTTATGTGACGAAGTCATCGCATAAGCGACGGTCAGAATTTTGATTTTTTTTTTCCCGACTCTCGTCGCATAAGCGATGCTAGCATCGCTTATGTGACGCTAATTAAAGAGCGTCGCTAATTTCGTCGCTGCCTAGCGATGGTGTGAGCGACATTGGCAAACTATAGAGCGTCGCATATGCGATGCTCTGGAATGTAAAAAAAAAAATTTGATTTCTCCCGGCACATTTGTGCAGGGACTTGGACGCGAGCAAGAAGAGAGAGAGGGCCGCACAAACTAACAGCAAGCAGGTATGCGCACACACACACACACTTACATACACATACATATGTACACACACATATACACACATAGACACACACACACACATACACATAGACACACACACACACATACACACAAATACACACACATATACACACATACACAAATAAGGTTGCATACACACATGCACACATAATGCATACACATGCACACACATATACACATACATATACACACACATACACAGACACATACACACACACACATACACACACACACATACACACACATACACACATACACACACATATATGCATACACACACACATAGAGAGAGACATGCACACACATACACATACATGCATACATAATGCATATGCATATGCGTACATCCATACATACTTACATGCATACACACACAATTGCATACATAATGCATATGCATATGCGTACATACATACATACTTACATGCATACACACACATATGCATGCATAATTCACATGCATACATACACATACATAATGCATATGCATACATACACATACATAATGCATACACACACATATGGATACATAATGCATACACACACATACACACATATGCATACATACACACATAGACACATACACATATAGACACATACACACACATAGACACATACACACATACACACACATAAACACATACACACTCATAGACACACACACATACACATAGACGTGCACACACATACACACACATATACACACACATAGACACATACACACATAATGATGCATTCACACACATACACATGCATACACACATAGATACACATATACACACACACATAGACACACATATACACACACATATACACATATACATACACACTCATAGACACACATAATGATGCATTCACACACAAACACATGCATACACACATAGACACACATATCCACTTACACATCCAAACATACACACTCATAGACACACATTCATACATACACACATCCAAACATACACACTCATAGACACACACACATACACACAGACGCGCACACACATACACACACATGTACACACACACATACACACATAGACACATACACACATACACACATAATGATGCATTCACACACATACACATGCATACACACATAGACACACATATACACACACACATACACACATACACACACTTATATGCATACACACACACATAGAGAGACATACACACACATACACATACATGCATACATATGCATACATTATGCATATGCACATACACACACATAGACACATACACACACATAAACACATACACACTCATAGACGCGTAGCAACACATACACATAGACACACACACATATACACAAACACATACACACATAGACACATACACACATAGACACATACACACATAATGATGCATACACATGCATATGCATACATACATGCATACACATACACACATAAACACATACACACATACACACACATACACACATAGACACATACACACTCATAGATACACACACATACACATAGACACACACACATACACACACATATACACACACATGCACACATACACACATACACACACATACACATGCATAAATGCACATACACACACATACACATGCATACACACATACAGACACATATACACACACATACACACATACACACACATACACACATAGAGAGACATACACACATAAACACATACATGCATACATATGCATACATAATGCATTTGCATATGCATACATTGTACATAAATACTTACATGCATACATAATGCACATGCATAGATACATACACACACATAGACACATACACATATAGACACATACACATATAGACACATACACACACACAAACACATACATACTCATAGATACACACACATACACATAGACACACACACACATACACACACATATACACACACATACACACATAATGATGCATACACACACATACACATGCATACACACATACAAACACATGTACACACACATTCACACACATATATGCATACACACACATAGAGAGACATACACACACATACACATACATGCATACATATTGTATATGCATATGCATACATACATACTTACATGCATACATAATGCACATGCTTACATAATGCACATGCTTACATACACATACATAATGCATACACACACATACACACATATGCATACATAATGCATATGCATATGCATACATACATACTTATATGAATACATAATGCACATGCTTACATACACGTACATAATGCATACACACACACATACACACATAGACACATACACACATAATGATGCATACACACACATACATATGCATACACACACATATGCATACATACATGCATACACATACACACATAGATACACACACATAAACACATACACACTCATAGACACACACACATACACATAGATACACACACATATACACACACATACACACATAGACACATACACACGTAATGATGCATACACACATACACATGCATACATAGACACACATAATGATGCATACACACACATACATATGCATACATACATGCATACACATACACACATAGACACATACACACACATAGATACATACATACACATAAACACATACACACTCATAGACACACACACATACACATAGACACACACACACATATACACACACATACACACATAGACACATACACACGTAATGATGCATACACACATACACATGCATACATAGACGCACATAATGATGCATACACACACATACATATGCATACACACACATATGCATACATACATGCATACACATACACACATAGACACATACATACACATAGATACATACATACACACTCATAGACACACACACATACACATAGACACACACACACGCACACATATACACACACAAACACACATAGACACTTACACGCATAATGATGCATACACACACATACACATGCATACACACATACAAACACATATACACACACACATACACACACACATACACACATACACACATATATGCATACACACACATAGAGAGACATACTCACACATACACATACATGCATATATATATATACATACCTAATGCATATGCATATGCATACATACATACATACATGCATACACACACACACATATACACATACATACACACACACATATACACACACTTACACACATAGACACATATACACATAATGATGCATACACACACATACACATGCATACACACATACACACATATAAACACAGATACATACACAGACACATGCATACATACACATACTTAATGCATACACACTTACATATGTACACGTATATATATTGATTTGTAACCATTTTGTTTTATATGTTAGGTATTATGGATCCCAATAGAGAGAGAAAGGCGAAACTCACTCTCATAAAAAGTCTTATGAGAGCAAGAGTTCCGTCTGATACTCTAGGGGCCATAATGCGTGATTACTCAGAGATGTCTGATGAGGAGCTGGATTATACGATCAAGATGCTTACCCAGCAATACCTAGACTTTATGTGATTTCCCTTTCAAAAAAAAGAAAATTGACACTAAATGGGCTACAAGTCAAATGTAAGCATGATGGAATAGTTGATAGGTATAAGGCCACGCTTATTATGAAAGGGTATGCTCAAGAGAGAGGCAATTATTTTGATGAGAACTTTGCACCAACTTGTGGAATGACCACCATTTGTAGCATTTGTGGAGTTGCAACTCATCGTGGTGGGAATGTACATTAGTTGGACATTGAAATTGCATTTTATAGTGGTGAACTACATAAAGAAGTGTATGTACTTTAGCCCCATGGTTTTGCGTAGACACATCATGAAAACAAAGTGTGCAGGTTGAAAAAAGCATTATATGATTTGAAGCAAAAAAAACATGTGCTTGGTATAAAAAGATACATGCCTGCTTGATTGCACATGGTTTTGGGAACAATCCAACTAAGAGCACCTTATATGTTAAGTGTGCTCTTGATGTGCTTCTACCTATTGTTGTGAATGTTGATGACATGTTGCTCGCTCATCCTAATGAGAAGCATATTATTGAACTCAAGACTGATTTGCACACCTCTTTTGAGATATTAGATTTGGGGCACTTGCATCATTATTTGGGCATTCAGTTTTGTTGGTGCATGACAATCATCAATTGAAGAATTATGGAGGAATGAAATCAAGGAGTCAAGAAGAAAACAAAGTCAGATGGTTGAATGAAGGACATGTTCAGAAAATCCAAAGATATGTACACATATGTACATTAGCTGACTTATGTCTTTGTTTAGTCATACACTTGTATATATTCATATATAAATATGTTGGAAAATGTTGGGCAAATAGAGCAGAAGAAGATTAGAGAATAGGGAGAGAGAAATTAGTGTCATTAGACACATTGAAAGTGAGTGAATCATCTATCCTCACTTGTATGTAAATTTTCTGGAGAAATCGAGAAACTTGCGGCCGATGTTTAGCAGTCTGCTCCTTCTGTGTTTAATCTTTTGAGAAATCCTTCTGCACGTGTCTAAGTCCATAGCTAATCTATCTATGGCTAGAATTTGAGAGGTTAATTGAAATCAGGCTGAGAGAATTTTGATTAGGAACATTCATATGTAAGAATGTTCTAAGAGTCGTAAAATCTGGCGCACATTTCATCTTCAATGAAATGATCATTGCTCAGTCCACAGTGTAAAGTTTTACACAAGTGAGGGCTTAAAATCTAAGTTGGAAGGTAAGCCATCTATGGCTAAAAGATCTTGATCAAACGGGATTTACTTTGGGAGAACCAGTGCTAAGAAGTTGCAGGTGTCAAAGTCGCCATTGCAGAGAAGCTCTTTCAGGCATAGGTAAAGTGTTTCACACATTTCTCAGTGTGTACTCAATCTTTTTGAGAGATTTAACTTGGCAAAGTTGCGCAACCTTAAGGCAAAGTGTTGTGCAAAGTCTTATCAAAAAATTTACAGGATTGATTAGTCAATGAGTGATTAATCTGCAGCAGACTTTTCTGAAGAAGCTGAATTTTTCAGAATAATCAATTTTCTGATAAATGGTGAAAGTTCTCTAAGTTTGGTGGAGTCTAAGGTTAATCTTGATATAGAGGTGATCTAAATTCAAGGTTAACTTGTTCTTTTGGAGATTAACACTCTCCATCAGTGGTATCAGAGCAGGTTATGTCAAAATTGAAGTGAAGGAGACTCCAACTACTGCAGAAATACAAATCTTTACATCTCGAAGGTGCAGAAGGGTAAAGGCTGAAGAAAACTTGAAGGAAGACATACAAAGAGTATCAAAAGGATCAGAAGGAGCAACATTCGAAGTAAAGGTACATTCATTATCTGTAAAGGTTAAAGTTTTGAGACTACAGGTGAAGCAAGGATGGGAGATAGTCTCCAAATTGAAAAGTTGGATAGAGAGAACTATCCAGCTTGGTCTATGAGGATGGAAGCTCATCTTATGAGCAAAGATTTGATAGCCTACATTACAGGTGAAGAAGAGAAGCCTAAATTCAGAGATCCTAGTGTTCCAACTAGGGAAGAATTGTCAGATCTAAAGAATTGGATGAAGAAGGATGCTCAAGCAAGGAGCATAATCTACATGGCAGTCAATGACTATTTGCTTCCTCACATTAGAGGACTTGAAAGTGCATGTGATATTTGGAATGCTTTGGAAGAGCATTTCCAAAATACAACCAAATCAAGGAAAGCTTCACTATGGGCAGAGTTTACTACTTTTAAGAAGAAGGCCTCACAATCAATCTCTGATTATGTGACAAAGATGAAGGACATTGCAGACTCTCTAGGTGCAGTGGATGAAGATATTGAAGAAGAAAAATTGGTAAGACAAATACTCACAGGGCTAAGAGGAGATGAGAAGTGGAAGCCTTTCATTTTATCTACAGAACTTTCATTAGATCATTTTACTCCTGATTTGAATCAATTGTTAGGTCATATGCTAACTTTTGAGAATGATATCAAAGGAGATGTTGATAAGAGTGCAGGTCATGCAATGTACTCTAAAGACAAGAAGAAAGCTAACAAAGGAAAGCAACAATCAGGTGAAGAAGAAGGTACTTCAAACCAAGCAAACTTCATAAGAGGAAAAGGAAGTGGCAGAAGTAGAGGAAGAGGCAGAAACAACAAAGATAATGCAAGAGCTTGTTGGATATGTGGTAAGACCAATCATCTATCTCATGATTGTTGGCATAATAATCAAAACAATGGTAATTATCAGAACTTTAATCAAAGAGCAAGAGGTGGTAGATTTCAGAGAGGAAACTTCAGAGGTAGAGGTGGTAGGAATTCTTTTGGAAGAGGTGGAGGAAGAAGCTTCCAAAATCAATCCTATAATAGCACCTACTACAACTATGCATCAGATCAAAAAGAGGACTCGACTCTCATTATGAATACTTGTGAAACCTCACATGAGGACATGAGAGTGTTTTATATTGATTCAGGATGTAGTAATCATTTGAGTGGAAATATTGCTTTGATGACTGACCTAGATCATAATGCAATTAATCATACAGTTCAGACAGGTGATAATACAAAGCATAAGGTAAAGTCAATTGGTTCAGTCAAAGCTAAGGATGGGAGCACTCTTCTGAGTAAGGTTCTTTATGTTCCCACAATTCCAAAGAATTTGATCAGTGTAGGTCAAATTGTGGAAAAAGGATATGAGGTAAGGTTTACCAATGATGGAGTTTATGTGGAAGACCCTAGTCAAGGGTATAAACAAATTATTGCAGGAAAGAAAGAAGGAAGGCTTTTCACATTGAAGGTACAAGGAAATGTTGGACATGCTATGTTCACATATGGAGAGCAAAAGGTGTCAGAATTGGATCTTTGGCACAAAAGACTTGGACACTTTAATGAAAGAGGTATTAAAGAAATGATTAACAATGATTCAGTGCTTGGATTGCCTAACATTGCAGGTCAACACATGACATACAGATGTGAGGCATGTCAATTAGGTAAGGCTCATAAGCAATCCTATTCCAAGCATGGATTTATGTATTCAGAAAGACTTGAATTGGTGCATACAGATGTGTGGGGTCCTTCAAAGGACTTTAGTATAAATGGTTCAAGATATTATGTCATATATGTTGATGATGCTACCAGGTGGATCACAATTTATGTGATTAAAGAAAAGTCAGAAGTGTTTAATACATTTAAACACTATCATGCATATGCAGAAAGGATTACAGGTCAAAAATTAAAGAGACTAAGGTCAGATGGAGGGGGAGAGTATTTTTCAAATGAGTTCAATGATTATTTGTGGAATGCAGGTATAAAGAGAGAAGTTACTTGCAGGTATTCTCCTCAACAAAATGGGGTAGCAGAAAGAAGAAATAGGACTCTTGTTGAGTTTGCAAGGTCCATGATGAAAGAGAAGAATTGTCCAAATTATTTGTGGGCAGAAGCTGTAAATACAGCTACATACTTGGTCAATAGATTGCCTTGTAAAGCTCTGCAGGGCATGACACCATATGAAGCTTGGTGGGGTAAGAAACCTACCTTAGATCATTGCAGAATATTTGGATGCTTGGCATATGCATATGTGCCATCTCAATTGAGGCATAAGTTGGAGCCTAAGGCAGAAAAGTATGTTTTCATTGGCTATGATGATAAGCAAATGGGATACAGGTTGTGGAGTCCATCCACAAAGCAATTTATTGTATCCAAGGATGTTACATTGATGAGCAAGGTACTTGGTATGCAGGTAAATATAATATACATGCAGATGATAAAGAAGTAGTGGATCAAAGAAAAGGTAAAGCAAAGATTCAATTACTTGATGAAAGTGAGAACAATGAAGTGCAGGTTGAAGTTGAAGAGAGGCCAAGGTTTGATCCAGAATGTGATGAACCAGAAACTTCAAGAAGTGCAGAAGTTAGAAGGTCATCTAGGCACAAATGGCAACCTACAAGGTATAGCTATGACACTTCATTCTTAACTACTAAAGATTATGCTTATTTGGTAAAAGCAGATGAAGACCCTTCTACATATGAAGAGGCCAAAGGGAAGAAGAATTGGGAAGATGCTATGCAAGAGGAGTATGATGCATTGATAGAGAATCAAACATGGGATTTGGTTCCTAAACCTAATAGTCAGAAAATCATTGGTTGTAAGTGGGTTTACAAGACTAAAAGATTTGCAGATGGAAGTGTGTCTAGGTACAAAGCTAGACTTGTTGTGAAAGGGTATGCACAGACATATGGAGTGGACTATGATGAGACTTATAGTCCTGTGGCAAAGATGACAACCATCAGGACACTCATAGCAATTGCTGCTTGCAAAGGTTGGAAGTTATCTCAATTAAATGTAAAAAATGCTTTCTTGAATGGTTACATTTTAGATGAAGTCTACATGGAGCAACCAGATGGGTTCAAAGATCAAGTGAGTCCAAATTATGTGTGTAAGCTCAAGAGAGCTTTGTATGGGTTGAAGCAGGCCCCAAGGGCTTGGAATTATAGGCTTGTAAAATTCTTGAATGATCTTGGATTTCAAGCATCAAAGGCAGATAGTAGCTTGCTAGTCAAAGCAAGTGAAGATGGGTTCATTTATGTGTGTATTTATGTTGATGACATAATACTTACAGGAACAGATGATAAGGGAATACAAATGATCAAGAAGCAGATGGAGAAAGAGTTTAAAATCAGTGATTTGGGGAACCTATCATTCTTCTTGGGAATGGAGATCTCTTATACTCAACATGGAGTATATGTGACCCAAGAAAGGTATCTTAAAAATTTGCTAACCAAATTTAAAATGGAAGATTGTAGGGTTGCACCTACACCTTTGGAAGTGAACCATAAATTGTCTAGGTTTGGAGGAGAAGAGTTCAAAGATATGAAACTCTATCAAAGTTTGGTTGGTAGCTTGATCTATGCTACATTGACAAGGCCTGATTTATCATATGCAGTTGGTGTGCTTTCACAATTTATGCATTGTCCTAGAAAGGAACATTGGATTGCAGGACAAAGAGTACTTAGGTACATCAAGGGTACACTCAGAGAAGGGTTGTACTATGGATTTACTTCTGATACAAGAGTGAAGATATATAGTGATGCAGATTGGGCAGGTAATGTGGATGATAGAAGATCAACACATGGATACTTGTGCTATGTAGGAGACAAATTGATTTCATGGTGTTCCAAGAAGCAACATACAGTTGCTTTGTCATCTACAGAAGCAGAATATAAAGGTATGGTGGAAGCTGCAAAAGAGGTAATATGGCTAAAGACACTTTTGAAAGTTTTTGATGTGATTCAGAGTACTCCTATTATTTGTGGAGACAATATGAGTTCATTATACTTGGCAGCTAATCCTGTATTTCATGCTAGAACTAAGCATATTGAAATACAGTATCATTTTCTGAGAGAGAAGGTCATTGAGAAGGAGATTGAAGTCATACACACTCCCACAAAAGATCAAGTTGCAGATATGATGACAAAAAGTCTAGATGGACCAAAACTACAAAGATTCAAGGATATGGCTGGAGTAAAGAAGATAGAGAAGAACCTCAATTAATGATTGAGGGGGAGCTGTTGGTGCATGACAATCATCAATTGAAGAATTATGGAGGAATGAAATCAAGGAGTCAAGAAGAAAACAAAGTCAGATGGTTGAATGAAGGACATGTTCAGAAAATCCAAAGATATGTACACATATGTACATTAGCTGACTTATATCTTTGTTTAGTCATACACTTGTATATATTCATATATAAATATGTTGGAAAATGTCGGGCAAATAGAGCAGAAGAAGATTAGAGAATAGGGAGAGAGAAATTAGTGTCATTAGACACATTGAAAGTGAGTGAATCATCTATCCTCACTTGTATGTAAATTTTCTGAAGAAATCGAGAAACTTGCGCCCGATGTTTAGCAGTCTGCTCCTTCTGTGTTTAATCTTTTGAGAAATCCTTCTGCACGTGTCTAAGTCCATAGCTAATCTATCTATGGCTAGAATTTGAGAGGTTAATTGAAATCAGGCTGAGAGAATTTTGATTAGGAACATTCATATGTAAGAATGTTCTAAGAGTCGTAAAATCTGGCGCACATTTCATCTTCAATGAAATGATCATTGCTCAGTCCACAGTGTAAAGTTTTACACAAGTCAGGGCTTAAAATCTAAGTTGGAAGGTAAGCCATCTATGGCTAAAAGATCTTGATCAAACGGGATTTACTTTGGGAGAACCAGTGCTAAGAAGTTGCAGGTGTCAAAGTCGCCATTGCAGAGAAGCTCTTTCAGGCATAGGTAAAGTGTTTCACACATTTCTCAGTGTGTACTCAATCTTTTTGAGAGATTTAACTTGGCAAAGTTGCGCAACCTTAAGGCGAAGTGTTGTGCAAAGTTTTATCAAAAACTTTACAGGATTGATTAGTCAATGAGTGATTAATCTGCAGCAGACTTTTCTGAAGAAGCTGAATTTTTCAGAATAATCAATTTTCTGATAAATTGGTGAAAGTTCTCTAAGTTTGGTGGAGTCTAAGGTTAATCTTGATATAGAGGTGATCTAAATTCAAGGTTAACTTGTTCTTTTGGAGATTAACACTCTCCATCAAGTTTATGCATCTTGATGGGGAATAACTTTGCATTAGAAAAAATATAGTGATACATAATTGTAGCATTTTGGTCTTGAAGCTTGTGAACCTCTTGCCACTCATATGAAAATAGGTTTATGGTTCAGTCTCTATGATGGTGGAAATGCATTTGATGTTGTTCTCTATGAATAGGCTATTGGATGCTTGATCTAACTATGCATCACTCGACTTTATATTCAGCTTGCTCTCTCTTAGATGAGCAAGTTTATGCATTGCCAAGGTATCAAGGATTGGTAGACAATCAAGCATTTCTTTTTGCTACTTGAGTGCTACTTGGCTACTTGGAATATTTTATCTCAAGGGGGATCATAATTACTATCAATTCACATGATTTTTTGTGACTCACATTGTGTTCATTGCTATGAAATCATGTGTCCCTTGCTAGATTTTGCTTCATGCTTGGTAGCTCATGCATATCTTGGTTCAGGAGAAGCATCCTAATGTGGCCACTTCTAGTGTAGAGGCTAAGTATAGAGAAACTTTCATAGTGATTAATAAGTGTGTGTGTGTGTGTGTTTGTGTGTGTGTGTGTGTGTGTGTTTCAAATGCCTCTTTGTTGATTTGGGTGTTGGTGAGTCTTTTACCACCACCATTTTCATTGATAGTCAAGACACATTGGAAGTTGTGAGGAACCTTGTATTCCATGCTCACACAAAGCAGATTGAGGTGCACTATCATTATGTATGATAGAGGTTCTTTGCTAGAGAGAGCATATTGGCATATGTGGCTACGTAGAATAACGTTGCAAACCTTTTGAGAAAGGCTCTACCTATGGAAACATTTGAAGTTTTCTACAATAACTTTGGGTAATGTCCTTTTTTGCATTGATCTCTTTCCACATAGCTTGACACTTCCTTATACATGAGTGTCATCTCCATTTCATTTATGGCTTCCTTCAGATACTTAATAATTCTTTTAGATGCTTCCATATGTGTATTCATAGGAGTTTTCATGAATTGGCTAAGAACACTTACACTATAGCAAATGTCTACCCTAGTGAGTGTTGCATAATTCAAACTACCCACAAAGCTTCACTAGCTTGTTACATCTTCAATTAGCACACCTTCATCAGCATTAAGCTTTGAATTTACCTCCATGTGCATACCCTTCTCTGTGTACACTCCTCCCAATCCAAGGAAGTAAATGAGCTACCCTAGCTTAATCATCTTGCATTCCCCCATCTCTAGTTTCTCCTCTTGAAACCTTTAGCATCATTCCATGTGAGTATGATATCATCTATATATAAAAAAAGGGTATATGCCTTCTCCATGTTTCCTCTTGATAAAGAATGAAGGATCTGCTTTGCTAAGAATGAGAACTTTATCTTGCAAGCAAATCACAACCCTATGATTCCAAGCTTTTGGAGCTTGCTTTAGACCATATAAGTCTTTCCTTAACTTCCATGCATGTCCAATACGTTTGAGTTCTCAAACCTAGGGGTTTGACTCGTATATACCTCTTTATACATCCATCAACTAAGAAATGCATTCTTCACATTCATTTGATAGATCTTCGAATTCTTAACAGCCACAATGCTCAGGAATTGGAACATCTATCAGAAGGGTGAAAAAATTTCATTTCTTAATGATTGTTGGCATCTTTGTCATAGGATAGAAGGTCTCCCCATAATCAGTACCTTGGGTGTGAGCATACCCTTTAGCCATAATTCTAGCTTTGTACCTCTTAATGGTTCCATAAGAGTTCTTTTGAGCTTTGTATATCCACATGGACCCCAGAATCTTCATGGTTGGAGTATTGGGAATTCCCAAGTTTGTTTCTCTTGCAAGGCTTCAATCTCTTCTTTCATAGCACTCATGCATTGTGGTTTCTTCTTAGCCTCCTTATAAGATGAGGGCTCTTCAGAGTTTAATTCCTAAGCTAATAGATAGAATTTTTAATCTAGTAATGTGCATAGCCATACATTTCTAGTTTCTTCTTCTCCATTGTAGATCTTTTGATAGATTGTTGAGAGGATTCTTCAATTTCCATCCACGTTTGACTCTTGCCTTGCCTTGGGAGTTCCATGACTTGATTTCCTTCCTAGGAGTCTTTTGATGGTCTTATATAGTAGCTTGATCTTCATGCAATTCTCTTCAAACCATGGTTTTTACTCATCAAACTCAACATCTTGAATAAATATGAAGCCTTTGTTACTAGGGTTATATAGTCTATAACCCTTTTGATTAAGTTCATAGCCTATAAAGATACTCTTCTCTACCTTAGGGTCTAATTAATCACTCGTATGTGTGCATATGCAATGCATCAAAATATGCAACAAGATTGGAATATATCTCTCTATTGATGATGCATAGAGCTGAATTAAGATTTGAATAATATCCCTTAGCACAAAGTACCACCATATAGGAGTGTATCATGTATGTGATAACATGGGAGAAACCCTCTAGCCAAGTGATGGTAGGCTTAGAGCCAAGGTCTAGCTAGAGAGGGGAGTAGACATTAAAGGCCATGAATTATGCGAAGAAAGTGTGTGCAAGGATAAGTGGTATCTTGGTTTTTATCACTAACCTTGTAATATAAACACTGAATTTTGTATTCAAACACTCCATTTTGTACAAGCCAAGGATTACTTGAGCTTTAGGATCTTAGGTATGAATCATGTAAAACATTCTATAATTTTTGGATCTTGTTAGATGCCGGACATTATGTCTAAACCCGCCAACACTAGTAGGAAAACTATAAAAAGAGCTAGAGAGCTTAGTTTTGATATGGGATTATTGATGGACATTGTGAGATTTGAGCTTTTATTGTATTCGAGAGCATTACCAATAGATAATCTACATCCTTCCATGGTGCTTCTTGTTGCTACCTTGTGTGTCAGTATGTGTGTATGCAACAAGTGTGCTACTCACCATCACCTTTGTGCACTTCACTCATCCATGATCATCATATCATCCTCATGTCTAGATGGATTGAAAATTAAGGAGGTGAAGCTTCTTGACATGGTGCTCATCCTTGTCTAGAGTGATATCAAATTTGGCATTGTTACTACGAGGCACACTTGGAGATGAACATTTCATGATAAGACTGTTGAGGTATTTATGTTGGAAGCTAATATTTGGTCTTCTTGTTTATCTTTTCACTATGTTTGGCATCATTTTCATCTCCACTACCTTCTTCCACCATAGCCACTCGTCATCATCTTCACCAAAAATTTTCAGTTTTCACCATGCCTACTCCTTCCCCTCACTTCCCTCATTTTTATTCATGAGAGAGCGAGAGAGAGAGAGAGAGATTTTGCATGTTCTTGTTTTTTTTTTCACTATTCATGCAACTATAACTTCATCTTCAGCTCCAAGCCTACATAGATAGGACACAAAGCATTTTGAGGATCCGTGCTGCCCGATTCGGTCTATCACTATAGATCAAAATGGTTGAAATTTTGCACTTGCATATATAGCACACCGTTTCATCTATTATGATAGAGCAATGTATTAGAAGCATTGTCAACATTATCACTGGAAGTAATGTCATAATATAATGTTTACGGAGGTCTAGAAGCATTTTAGAAGCTCTTTAATAAGGAGGACATCAATATCCATTGATTTAAGTCCACTCTTTCCATGTTTTTCTCTCTGGATATGCGCAAGATGAATTGAAGGACACTCACGAACAAGTTCTCAGCCTTTTGTTTGCAGGTTTCTCCAAAAAAACGAAATTTAAATTTTTTATTTTTTGTACGAACATCAATGCATACATTAATTATAAATGCGTGCATTAGGCGTAGAACTATAATAAACAAGTTAAGAAACCAATCCCTTTTTTATCAGGGTTGATGCCAGGCATACACTTGCAACAGAAATCGGACGGGCTGCAACAAAGATTGCACAATAGATATACAACTAGAATCATAAACTCGATATCAGGTAATGCGTTCATCCTGTTGTATACAAGATGCGAATGTGGAGAGCAAGAACCATAACTTTATGCATCAACTCTTTATTTGAACTCGAGGAAGATTCTTCACTTGCCTCTATATAACTTGGAACCTCATTGTTTTCTCATTCTTTCCCTTCTTCTTAATCTTTTATTTGCCTTTACACTCAGTCTCCATTAGCTCATCGCCATCCACCTCAAGAACTCGACTTTCCATGTATGGATGGGCCAAAACCATTAAGTTAACATCATCATTGATATTTTGTGCGAATGATGAAGGAACACACACACTAAGAACAAGCCTCGGTTGCGATTCGGTCACTCTTATGATACTCTTGATTGTTCCTAAGTGGATGCTAGGAGATTTTGTGCGTGCACATTTAAAATGGCCAAAGGGTTACCTTTGAGAATTATCCGTCGATTGCCCATAAGGATGGCACTCATGCGTGCAATGATGTATGCTCTTTGCTCCGTAGAGACACATGATCCTTCTTATTAGTATGCAGCTTTAGGCATGGCCTCGCTCTTTCTACGTGGAAATTTAAGCAAGAAGATGAAAAACCTCCATACATCGACTGCTACATGCAATCACTCTCCATCTTGCCCATGCTTCGCCCTAGATCTTTGTACCGAATGTGAGATCCCACTAGCTATCTACCATTCTCCACCCAACCTTATGTAGCCCTCACCTAGATCACCTTTAGATCCATCTCTAACGTCCACACACCTCTCAAATGTAGGCATCATAAGCCTCTCAATGCTCTCACAATTCTCTCCTAAGGTCTTCTATTACCTCAATATTCTTTATCTCTTTGTGTCTTTCTCAATAGGTCTTGGATATACCAAAGTCTATCTTATCTCTAAGTGATTTCTATCTTTTTGGGGTATTTTAATATGTTGTCTAGAACTCTTTATCTTGCAATTCTCTCTTTAATTCATCAAAATGCTACTGACATTCTTGATCACTAATCACTTTGGGTGATTAAAGAACACCATTCTTAGTATATAGTATGAACCTATAGGTGTGGGAAGGAAATTTCTATGGTCTACTTGATAAATGGAATCATAAGATCTTGGAGATCACTTAGTCTATGCTATTAGGTGCTTTAGAATCCTCCTTGCTAATGCATAGTGGATACTTTAACACTTGAGTATTAATAATGTAGTGTTTTAGCCAATTTGACCTTATGAACTTGCCATTCTCTCTTCTCATAAGCGTGGTCATCATCATTTCATGTTTTATGGCTTGTTGGAACCAGCTCAAAGTCTACTCCACACTATCAAAATTTGAAGCAATTTGATCTACTCAATTTTCGAAGACATTCGCATCGAGGTACTCTATAGTCATTCTGTGTAAATTCCCTAAAAAGTCGGGGGTAAGCTTCTACTTGCAAAAGTCATTGCTTAGTGTATAGTCTCTCCAAGATAATTTGATTCACCCTAAAGGTTTTTTCCTAATTGCTACTCGACTGTGAGCAGTGAGCAAAATATCCAGCAGGTATCAAGACCAAAATAGCAAGTTTTTTTGTCACTAGCTATGTGCAAAGTTATCTGTTTTGATCTAATTGTTTGAAGCATCATCTCCAAAGTACATAGGCCATTATTTAGTGTCATTAGCAAGCTAAAGGGGCCTACAACACAACTCTGAAGTGAAAGAGGGTAGGTACAAAGCAAGGATTAGCAATAACAACTCATTCTCTTGTGGTATCCAACCATCTCTTCCAAGAGTGGTATTAGAGAAAGTTGAGGTAAAATGGGAGATGGTTTCCCTTCTTTTATTGATAAATTAGACATGAGCAATTACCAAGCATGGTCCTTGAGGATGAAGGCAGACTTACAAGGAAAGAGTCTCTATGGATACATATCACAAGATGAGGAGATGCCCATTTTCAAAAGCAAAAGACAACCTACAAGAGACGAACTTGAAAGACTCATTTCATGGTGTGCCAAAGATGCACTAGCAAGGTCATATCTACTTAACTCTATCTCTGACTTCCTTCTTCCACACATTAGGAATTGTAAATCATCCCAAGAGACTTGGGATACAACTTCTTCATATTTTTCTTCCAATACAAGAGCTAGAAAGAATCGATTGTGGATTGAGTTTACCACTCAAAGGAAACAACCCAAGCAAAGTGTTTCAGAATATGTAACCAAAGTCAAACATGGGTCTGACCAATTGGCAAGCATAGGAGAGGAGACTAAAGAGGAGCAAATAGTGAGACAAGTAATCAATGGCATCAAGGCAGATGACAAATGGGAAGCCTTCACAACTGCCATGGACTTATACATGAATATGGAGATTCCAGATCTTACCTCACTCATGGGACAACTCTTTACCCATGAAGCCAAGCTTAACAAAAATGGAGAACCATCAAGAGGTAACAACTCTTCTGCCCTATACACAAATAAAGGAAAGTCTAAAGAGAAAGGGAAAAGCAGAAATAATGAAGATGAAGGTACTACTTCTCAAGCTAACTATGCAGGAAGAGGTAGGAACTCAAGAGGAAGAGGTAGAGGAGGTAAGCAAGGTAGGGGGAGACCTTTCAACTCTTCCCCATGAAACATATGTGGATTTTCTAATCACACTACAGATGAATGCTATAGGAACTACAAGAATCAGAGAGGCAGAGGATATCAAAGAGGTGGCTACTCACAATCAAGAGGAAGATTCAACAACTACAACAACAACTACCAAGGATGTTACAAATCAAGGAAAGATTTCAAAAAATACACAGAGGATGAAGAGGATTCCCTTCTCATTATGAACATGACTTCAAAGCAAGGTTTGAATGATGAACACGTCTTCTATATTGACTCAGGTTGTTCAAAACATGTGGCACGCAATGTAGCTCTCTCTCTAACCTTGAGGAACCCAAGGGAAAGCACCAAGTACGAATAGGTGATGACACCAAGCATTCAGTGGCCAAGGTAGGAAATGTCAAAACTTCTGATGGGAATACGAATCTATTGAGTAGGGTTCTATATGTGCCTACAATCACCAAGAATTTGATGAGTGTTGGACAGATTGTTGAAAAGGGTTTGTAGGTTATGTTAAAAAAATATGGAGCATTTGTGAAGGATCCCCAACATGGATTCAAAAGAATTGCCAAGGGAGAAAAATAGGTAGACTATTTTCATTTGAACTTGAGGTCAGTATAAATATTGCACTTTACAATTACAAGGATCAAACATTATGAGAGCTTGAGATTTGGCATAAAAGATCAGGGCATATTGGTGAGTGAACCTTAAAGCAAATATGCAGAAATCAATGTGTGCTTGGGATATATAATGTATCCAAGCAACACATGATCTATAAATGTGGTGCATGTCAGTTTGGCAAATTACACAGGTTACCCTTCACAAAGAAAGGCTACATGCATGAGGATTACTTGAAACTTGTCCACAAAGATGTGTGGGGACCAAGCAAGGACCCTTCAGTTTCTAGCTCAAGGTACTATGTGTCCTTCATTGATGATTTTGGTAGGTGGACTATCTTGTATTTTATGAAGCACAAAGATGCTGTTCAGTTGCTTCAAGAAGTACCTTGCACTTGTGGAAAATCAAACAGGAAAGAGTCTAAAGAGGCTAAGGTCAGATGGAGGAGGTGAGTACTTCTCAAATGAATTTGATGCATTCTTGGAGGATAGAGGAATTAAAAGAGAGATTACAACAAGGTACACCCTTGAGCAAAATGGGGCAGCAGAGAGGAGAAATACGTTAATTGTGGAAACAACTAGATCAATGCTTAATGAAAATAGGTTACCTAATTATTTGTGGGCAGAGAGTGTATCTACTACCACGTATCTCATTAATAGGTTGCCATCCAACTCACTTGATGGGGTGACCCTGTATGAAGCATGACATGGTAGGAGGCCATCACTTGATCATTGCAAAATCTTTGGATGTGTTGTTTATGTGCATGTTCCATCTCAAATCAGAGGTAAGCTAGACCCTAAGGCAAAGAAGTGCATCTTCATAGGGTATGATTTAAATCAGAAAGGATACAAGTTCTATAATCCATCCAACAAAGGATTTATGGTCAGTAGAGATGTTGTGTGTGATGAGAATGATTCTCTATTTAAAAGTGAATGCAAGAAGGTCAAGTTGTGATATGACTTGGAAGAGGATTTTCCGGCCTCACCAAGGAGGAGCCAAGCCAAAATGTAGACAACAAATCACTTGATGAGGACATGATCAATCTAGAAGAATTCAAGGCATGGAAATCAAAGGGCAAGGCCAAGATGAAGAGATTGGAAGACTTACCTGAATCATCCAACCAAGCTCTAAGGAGATCACAAAGAGAAAGCAAGAAACCAATCAGATATGGGTATGACACTTCTTTAGTTACTAAACACTCCATTTATCTTGCTAAGGATTCATCATTTGAAGAACCTACCTCATATGAAGAGGCAAAGAACAAGGCAGAATGGAAGGAAGCTATGGATGAAGAAATAGAAGCACTCAAGGAGAATGATACTTGGGAGCCAGTACCAAAGAACACATCAATGAAGGTAATTGGTTCTAGATGGATTTACAAAATCAAGAGAAACTTAGATGGATCAATAAAGAGGCATAAAGCTAGACTTGTGGCTAAGGGTTTTGCACAAACCCAATGAGTTGATTATGAAGAGGCTTTCTCACCTGTGGCCAAAATGCCAACCTTCATAGTATTGGTAAGTGTGGCTGCATTAAGGAATTTGTTGGAAACAATGTCCCATTGGTCAAAGTTGGTCAAGTTGGTCCAGTATTACAGCATGAGTAGCTTTTGTTTTAATACTCCTACAAGGAAAAAGTGCTGAGTGCATTGGTTAGTCCATTGTCCTCTCAAAGGAAGCGCCCAAGTTCAATTCCCAGTGGCAGCACGTTCGTTAATATTTTGGTCTTCAGTTTTTCTCAAAAACGGACAGTGTCGACTAGTGTATTTTCAATGACAGAGTTATTTTTTGTGGTTCAAAAATAATGATGATAGCAATCGTAGATCGTAGAGCTTTATTTGCTTTTAGAGGAGCTTTTCAAGGACAAAAAAATACTATATAAGAAGTCACTGGCTCATTATCAAAATAGCCTTCACCTAGTTCAACACAAGCTTTTGAAGCTTTGTTACCTCAATAGAGGTGGTGCTTCTAGCACATGGGGCAGCCATGTTGCACTCTTGAAGCATGTTTAGGAGTGGCTATGGAGTTATTCTTGGAAAAGAAGAGTGTTCTCACACTCTTGCTTATGGAGAGGATTTACCCCACAACTTCTTGGTGGTGTGGATCGACCATTCACATGATGTATTTGAAGATTGTCTTCTACATGAAGGTTTCGAGTTACTTCAAAGACATCGGATGGTGGTTAACATAAGATTTGCATCTTATGTTAAGAATTCAGTTTCTACTATCATGAACATACCACTCATATTTGTGTATGAGTTTCTACTATGAGATTATCATTTGGAGGTCATATCTTAAAAGAGCAATTATGAAGAGATTTGAAGGATTCAAGGATTGCTTTTATACACTGTCATTCTTTGAAAGTAAAAAGCATTAGCTACATCAAAACAAGTATCTAGAGGTTTTTCTAGCGAGTTTTGAGAGATCTCTTTCAGGACAAGAAAGGTTATCTAAGAAGAAAAATTTGGAGATGGGATAAGTTTTGTGTTCAGCCAATTTTTTGCTGTAAGTTGCTTGGATATCCACGTACAAAATTTGATCTAGAGAGGTAACTGTAGAAAGGTAATTCATGATTTAGACAAAAGGTTGGTGAATTTAGTCATTTCAGACATTTGAAGCAGAATTTGGATTCAGAGATATGATGAGATGATAAAACATGATTCTATGTTCACTTCCATTTGTATACCATGCTCTTTTTGTCTCTTACTCTTAGCATTAGAGGAAGAGAAAAGTTCATTTGAAGAAGTTAAGAGTGCTTGCTACTTCAAGATGAAGAGAACAAAAGGTGTGGAAGAGAAGTTTCAAGATGTTGACATCATCATCAGATGGAAGAAAGATGCATTAGAAGAAAGTCCAATATTTCCAAAAGGAAAGTAAGAATTCCTTTTCTCTTATATTTTCCATATATTTTTCCTACTTTTATCCTCTACATCCAAAGACAAGTCTACGAGTACATCTTGTGTGAAGAAGATCCAGTTTCTTATTTGCATTATATTTGGACATGATTTAGTAGATTTGACAAAGAATTACATTGAGAGAAAGAAAAGCAGGAGATTTTGAAGACAACTTGTATCTTTTGACTCATATGTATGAGTTATATATAAGTTGAAGATTTTAAGCACGCAGCTTATATGTTCCCTCAAAGAATTCATGGAGTGTCAATTCAGAGCTACTTGGTATATGACAAGTTGCAGAGAACTATATTTCTTCTTTATCTAACTCTTGAGGTAAAAGAGTATTTGGAGCAGATGTTGAAGAGTTGGAGTGAGGTTTTATGTTTGGAAAAGTCACCTCATATTCAATATTTTCAAAAAATTCAGATTTTTGATGTACTAGTCAGTTGAAGAATCTACTTTCTATGATTGTCTTGTTTTTTGGATACATGCTTGTATTCAAAAAGGTGTTCAAATTCAGATCCTATCACTTGACTGAGAACTGGAGTTAGCCAAAACAAAATCAAGCAGGTACTATCACATTTCACCCAAGTAGAATATGAGAAGATGAAGTATCAACTTGCAGCTTTTGGAGTTCTCAAGGTGAGAAGTTTTTCCACTTATGTTTCAAGAAGGAGTTGTAGATTCTTGGAAGGATTTGGTTAAAGAAAAGTATTTACAACTTTATGTGAGAAGGATGGACACCTAGAGACATTTTCATAGCAAATCAAACATTCAATCATGAAGGTTTGATGAGAGTAGATTCTACACAGGTAGTTTGTTAGAAAGATCATAGATCTCGTATGATCTTGTATGATCTTGTATGATCTTGGATGATCTTGAAGGTCTTGAATATTTATGAGTCAGTTGTCTATCCTTTGTTTGAGAAGATTCTTAACATTGGAAGAAGTAAGTCAAAGATTCATGTTCTATCAGATTAGTGTTGCAGAGAGATAGAAGAAGATACTTTTTATGTTAAAGAAGATTATGAATCCTCTAATGCTTTCAACAAGGTTTTGTTATGTTAGGATCAACTAACCTTATTCTATAATATGGGAAGCGGAAGAAGTAACAGTGGAAGCTATTAGCAACTATAGTGCTAATAAAAAGGGTTCACAAATTTTGTTTCGCATACAAGTATTGATCACTGAAGATTAGATTTATTGAAAGAAGGAAGAAATTCTAGATTTCATAAAGTTTGATATATTTGAAGAATTTTGGATACTAGTGTTAAATCATCCAGGGGGTGATGAAACATGAAGACTTATTTTCAGCCATATGTAAAAGAATGCAAACTCATATCTATAGGTATTCCTATTTAAGGTATTCCTATATTATCTTTGTCAAGTTCTCTTTATGTTCTAGCTTTGAAAGAAGAAGGAAGAAGGAGAATGTTTGGAGAAAGCTCTTGTTAGGATGTTCCTGTTTAGGAGAAGGTTCTAGAGTTCTATTGAAGAGAAGCTTGATATTTCAGAGAGGTATGTTTCAGAAATGTGCACATATATGTTTATACTAGATTCTGAAGGAAAGAGGTATGCAAGACTTAGAATTAGAACACGGATGAAGACATGATGACATCATAGATTTTTTCATGAGACTTTTGAGTTGATTTTAGTTGAGTTGAGTTGACTTAACATGAGTACAGTCAGAGGTGAACCAACTAGTGTTCATAATACACTAAGTTGTGAGTTGTCAGTCACAGGTTCCATGATTCAGTTCTTGATTTTTTTTAGTGTATTTACATGACACAATAGAAGTACGTTGAGAAAACTTTTGTAGGGTAAATGCAAATATGTGGATCCTAGTGTATGTTTTCAGGTTTGAGATGACAAGACATAGCAGGTTTAGAGTCATTACATGCTATATTTATTGTTAAGCAAATGATTGCTTGATGGGTACACTATTGGATATCTAGTTTGCATATTTTCTCAAGTATTATGGTTCATATTCAACAAGTTCAGGTTTTTTGAAGGAAAGTCAAATTCAATTTTGAAGAAGACTTTTGAAGAAAAGATTTGAAGGTCAATTTGGGGAGAACAAGTTTTAAGTTCATGAAGTTTGCAGATGAATGAATTTACATGTTCAGTCTAGTTTGTACCATTGTGACATTGTAGGGGGGATCATTCGAAACAATGTCCCATTGGTCAAAGTTGGTCAAGTTGGTCTAGTATTACAGCATGAGCAGCTTTTGTTTTAATACTCCTATAAGGAAAAACTGCTCAGCGCGTTGGTTAGTCCATTGTCCTCTCAAAGGAAGCGCCCAAGTTTGATTCCCAGTGGCAGCGCATTCGTGAATATTTTGGTGTTCAGTTTTTCTCAAAAATAACACCGACTAGTTGATTTTCAATGAGGGAGTTTTTTTTTGTGGTTCAAAAATAACGATGGTAGCAATTGTAGATCATAGAGCTTTATTGGCTTTTGGAGGAGCTTTTCAAGGATAAACAAATACTATATAAGAAGCCATTGGCTCATTATCAAAATATCCTTCACCTAGTTCAACACAAGCTTTGGAAGATTTGTTACCTCAATAGAGGTGGTGCTTCTAGCACATGGGGCAGCCATGTTGCACTCTTGAAGCATGTTGAGGAGTGGCTATGGAGTTCTTCTTGGAGAAGAAGAGTGTGCTCACACTCTTGCTTATGGAGAGGATTTATCCCGCAGCTTCTTGGTGGTGTGGATCGACCATTCACATGATGTATTTGAAGATTGTCTTCTACGTGAAGATTTCGGGTTTCTTCAAAGACATTGGATGGTGGTTAACATAAGATTTTCATCTTATGTTAAGAACTTAGGTACATATTCTCTTTATGCACACAGGTACTACTTGGAGTTGATGGAGGCAGTGACATCCATATCAGGAAGAGTCCTATTCGGCATATCTATAAGAGAATCAGTACAAATATGCTTTATGAATATTTGGATTAGGTGTAAGAGAAGATATTTTCATATGAGTTTGAGGATTTCGGGCAGCAAAGTTGTTAGCATTCTCTGCTACTTTTGTAAGTATGTGATCTTTTCACACACATGTTTAACTTAGGGGCTTCCATAGCCTAAGGTTAGATGAGGGTTTGTTGATTATCAGTTTTAGACTGAGCCTTCCTCTTTTTGTCACTCATGTTCACTCTTCTACAACCTATTAGGTCACACATCTCATATATATTCAGATTTCTGTCCATACATCTGAATATCACATTCATCTATTTTTGTTCACATAGTGGTTGAGAGTTTTGCTCCCACATTATATGTTGAACATTGGTATATATGATAGTGTGAGTAAGCATAGGCTTAAGTAACACTTTACACATCTTTTCTAGTCTTTCTCTATGTTTTTCTCATCATTTGTATGATTAAGTGTGGTATGTTCATGTTTTTTCAATATTGGAAGATTGCTAGAATATGTGTTGTAAATCTTGAACCTATGGAATCTTGGACCTATGGAATTTATGTTAAAGATCCTGGATACTTATGGGACCTATGAGATTTGTTATGGGCCTACCTCATTTCCAATAGAATTGGAATATGTATCACTTGGATGTAAAAAATACTTTTCTCAATGGCTAGATTTCAGAGGAGGTTTACATGGCTCAACCTCCTGGCTATGAAGACCTAGGAAAGGTAACTTATGTGTGCAAATTGAACAAAGCACTTTATGGTTTGAAGTAGGCACCTAGGGCATGGAACCATAGGTTAACTACATACCTTCAAGATCAAAGATTCATGATGAACAAAGCAAATACTTCTCTGTTTTTCAAGAGAAGTAATTCATAGGTGATATACCTATGTGTGTATGTTGATGATATCATACTTATAGGTAATGATGCCAATGGCATCAAACAAATTAAAGATGTAATGACGCAGAAGTTCAAAATCAATGATCTAGGGTCAGTAAAGCATTTTGTTGGACTTGAATTGGTCTATACAAATTTTGGAATTTATATTACTCAAAGAAAGTATGTGTAGTACATGCTGAAGAATTTCCACTTGGAGAATGCCAAGATAGCTAGCACTTTTATGGAGGTAAACCAAAAATTGAGTTCTCATGAAGGTGATTTGCTTGAAGACATTGCAGGATATCAAAGCATAGTAGGAAGCCTAAACTATGCAACATTGACAAGGATTGATATTGCTTATGAAGTAAGTGTATTAAGTCAATTCATGCACAAACCTAGAGCACCTCACTTGGAAGCTGCCATTTGGATTTTGAAGTACCTCAAGGGTACCCAAAATCAAGGTTTATACTTTCCATACAAATCAGATTTGGACATCAAAATTTTCTCAAATGCAGATTGGGTAGGTTGTAAGGATGACAGAGTACTTCTCGTTATCCCTGTTTTGCATGTGATAAGCCCATTTCATGGTCTTCCAAGAAGCAACCTATTGTTGCTTTATCTTCAACAGAAGTTGAATACAGGGGATAAGGCAATTCTACTCAAGAAGCCATATGGATTAGATTGTTATATACAGATTTGGGACTGCACTCGAACTCACCTATGATTTTTGGTGACAATACAAGCTCTTTGCATCTTGCAGCAAATCCTATCTATCATGCAAGAACCAAGCATATAGAAGTACACTAGCACTATGTTAGAGAGAAGCTATTGAGCAAGGAGATTCAATTGGCACATGTATCTACAAACATGCAAGGTCTAGATTTATTGACCAAAGCACTTGATGGTATTAAACTTTGCAGGGTCAAAGCTATGATTGGATTGCACGACATTCAAGAGGATTGATGAAGAAGAGCAAGCCAAGATGTTTTGCTTGAGGGGGAGCTATTGGAGCAAATGTGCAAGCCACCACACTTGGCTAGCCATAGAAGGAAGAATTTACAACAACTTGAAGAAGCATAAGAATCATTGCTCATAACTTTGATCATTTTCCATGTTTAAATGGATAATTCATTAAAGAATCTTGTAATGCCACTAAACTTGTGGAGTTAGGAGAATAAATTGCTAGGAATTTCTCATGAGAGAATATCTCCTCATTTAGAGGGAGAACTTTTAGGTGAAGAATCATTTGAATTTCAAATTCAAATTTGAAGAACTTCACTATAAAAGAGACTTGTAATCTCACGGCTATTTGAGCCCCCATTACTAAGCTTATTGCTGATCTTTTGTATATGTTGAGTTTCCTACATCATAGCCCACTCTTAGCAATTGTTTGAAGCATCGTCTCCAAAGTACATAGGCGGTTATTTAGTGTCATTCCCAAGCTAAAGGGTCCTACAACACAACTCTAAAGTGAAAGAGGGTAGGTACAAAACAAGGATTAGCAGTACCAACTCATTCTCTTATGGTATCTGGTATCCAACCATCGCTTCCAACATATATATAGATGACATCATTCTTATAGGTAGTGATGCCGATGGCATCAAAGAAATCAAAACCCAGATGATGCAAGAGTTTAAGATTAGTGACCTAGGGTTTCTGAAATATTTTCTTGGACTTGAGTTAGTATACACTAACTCTGGAATCTACATCACTCAAAGGAAATATGTGCAAGACATGTTGAAGAAGTTCCACTTAGAGGATGCAAAAGTAACTAGCACCCCTATGGAGGTAAACCATAAATTGAGTGCTCATGAAGGTGATTTGGTTGAAGACATTGTAGGCTATCAAAGCATAGTTGGGAGTGTAAACTATGCAACATTAAAAAGGATTGACATATGTTATGGAGTAACTGTTCTGAGTCAATTCATGCATAAACCTAGAGCACCTCACTTGGAAACTGGTAAAAGAATAGCTACCTCAAAGGTACTCAAAATCAAGGTTTTTACTTCCCATACACATCAGATTTGGATATAAAATTGTACTCAAATGCAGATTGGGAAGGAGCAGATTGGGCAGGATGTAAGGTTGACAGAAGAAGTTCTTCTAGATATTTATCTTTTGCAAGTGATAAACCTATCTCATAGTCTTTTAAGAGGCAACCAACTGTTGCTCTATCTTTAATAAAGTCTGAATATAGGGGATTAGAAAATGCTACATAAGAAGCTATTTGGATTAGATTACTGTACTGAGATTTGAGACTTCACACTCATTCACCAACAATCTTCGGTGATAACACTTGTTCGTTGCATCTTGAAGCCAACCCTATTTGTCATGCAAAAACCAAGCATATAGAAGTGCACTATCACTATGTTAGAGAGAAACTCTTGAGCAAAGAGATTCAACTAGCATATGTGTCTATAAATATGCAATGTCCTGATTTGTTAACCAAAGCACTTGATGGTACTAACCTTTGTAGGTTGAGAGAATAACTCCTAAATTATTACAGTCATTTTTAGTTGGGGCCAAGTTAGAATTCAACTTCAAACTTAGAAGAAACTTCTTATAAAAGGCTTTTGTAAATCTCGCGGCTATGTGGCCTCATTCAACACTCTCTCCTTGATCATTTGTAGAAGTTGAGTGATTCGCACTATAGCTCACTCAGTGCATCATCCTTGAGCATCATTACAATGCCAATTATGTTGTACAATCATGTTTTATAATACATATAGTTCATTGAACATCTCTGTCCACCTCTCTGCTATGACTACTCAAAACAATCAACTTTCTCTGGTCATATCACAATGAATACTCAACCATTTTTTATAATCTTTGTCTTGTTGGAACCAACTTAAAGCATTCTTTGTGTTATCAAGTTTGCAAAGCATTTGGTTCAGCCATCTGGGAGAAATCATCTTCAAAGTGCTCACTGGTCATCTACTGCTTAGTCCCTAAAAAATTAGGGGTAAGCTTTGGATTCCTAAACTTATTTCTCAGAGTATAGTTTATCATTTTAGATGATTCCACTTGCAATAATTAGTTATCTAAGATTATTGAATTCCCTCAAAAGGAATTTCATTGATTTTTACTACACTATGAGCTTTGACCAAAAGAACGAGCAGGTGTATGGACTAAAACAACAAGTTTTGTGACACTAGCTATCCCTGAAGTAGTTTGTTTTCATTCAATTGGTTCAAACATCAACTCCAAAGTACATAGGTACTTTCGTACTGTCATTTGCAAGCTAAAAGGGCCTACTATATTACTCTGAAGTGTATTAGGACAGGTACAAAGTAGGTTTTAGCAGTACCACTTCACTTTCTTGAGGTATCCATCCATCTCTTCCAATAAACGTTTCCCCATGAGTGGGTTGAAGCCAAGCACTTGCATGTCCATGTAGAGGTCCATAGCTATGGTGAAGGCTTCCCACTTTTCTTCAGCTTTTCCCATTGATGACTTGCCTCAAAATTTTCTCATCAATGATTCTCTCCAATGCTCCCTAGTTGGTCTGCAATATCATTCATCCTCATGAAAAAGTCAGCCACACTTTTCTTGGGCATCTTCTTCAATGTTGTAAACTACATCCATAGTTGATTCTTCCTAGATTTGGTTCTTGAGGAGATGAATGCTTCCAAAGCATTCCATGTCTCTTGAGAGGTTTTATGATTCCTAATGTGAGGGAGAAAAAAGTGATAGATACATTTGAGAATTTATGACCTTGCCAAAGCATCCTTTGAACACCATGCATTTAACCTTTC